>OY754970.1:22005496-22593358 GCA_963576475.1 Molanna angustata
TCATAATAAATTACTTTGCGCCCTTTGAAAGTCGAAAGTTAGCTATCGAATATTTTTTTCAAATAACCAGTATTTTCAGCCTGGAAAAGCGTGACAAATAGTTTAAAAAAAATGTGTCCACTACTGAGAACCAAACCAACATACAACATCGACATATAAATCAAAATAATTCCCACTATGTTATGGTGTATAATACAGGGAATAATCAAAACGTGCTTTAAAACAGAATAGTCTAATTCTTTTACAAAAAAAAAACAATTTATAAAACCGTTTTATTTGGTTTACAATAATTGATTATTAAATATTCAATATTTTTTTTGATTATATATATCTCAACACATAGAAATAGTTTAAATGAATGTTTAGAAGCGATTGAGGTCAAGAAAGGTCACAAAAAGATAACAAGAGAAAACCGATAAATACCTAATGAAAATTAATAGTTCCGTATACTTATGCTTTGTTCCGCAAACAGGAGAACAGGAGAGTGATCAGGGCAACAACAAGAGGCAATTAGTTTACGCTCGTGCCAAAACTGAAAACGAAGAACCTTTGGCACTTTGACATATGCATGTGGTAGGCACTCAATAATTGGCACGTTCTCTATCCTTATCTGAAAATGTCTTTGGAGCCGCAAACACTACTATCGTCTCCGAACAGTTATATATTTATTATGAACACCAAAGAATTCCACTCACGAATTCGCAAAAGAGACAAGCGACGTATCGTATAGTATTTGGTACAACATTCTTCCGAGATTATGATTACTGGTTGGGCTATTGTACTAACAGAGAATATCAGCAAACCATATTGTTATGGAAATCTAACAGAAGGTAACTACACATTATAGAGACTCAATAACAGCAAATGTTGCTACACAATGCAATGCACGATAATATGAAGTTAAAGATGATATAAGTACACAATATGATACCACGCTATTAAGTGCAATTGCTACATAATTCCATTACAGTACACGCATGATCATACGAGCATATTAATTGTTAAGAAAATTAGAATATAGGTATCTTATTTTTTTCACCGCTATGACATCACCAATTACATTATTTACGAGACGTATTAAAAAAAAATCTATCAACTTATATAATTCGAAATACATCCACGTGTTCGTGATATATGAACCGAGAATTCTAAAACACATATATAATAATTCAACTTGTACTGGATTTCGCTAGCATTGTTGTATAAAGTCAAAACTTAATGTGTTCGTAGATTTTTGACACGAACAATATCTATGCTAAACCGAATCAAGTTTCGATTTGACAACCGCGACTCATCACGAATTGTACAAAACAAAAAGAAATAAAGATTCTTATTATTAGAACAATCCGTTGTTGATCAATTCGTCAAACGCAAACTTGACACCGATCAGTTTAGATGTCTAACGACTGGTACGAAAATGGTGTCACAGACAAAATACTTGACTAACGCCGATCAAGATTCATGTCCATAAAATACGATTTGTTAAGGCGTATACCATAACGAAAGATGAACCGCTGAGCTGGTTGAAACCATGTGGTATAACGATAGAGATTAATGGTGATAATTAAAAATGTCTCAAATTCAATGAAGAAACTCAACGGCTCTTTATAAAAACATGAGTCTGGCGCGTGCCAAGAAATTTTTCCAACGATTTCAAAAGATACAGAGAGAAAACAACACAGCACTTAGTTCAAGAATATTATTAGAAATTATTTTAACAAAAACCTCTCAAAATCAGTTTAAGAGATCTTGGTCATTTCTGATGCCTTTAATATGAAAATCTGGAGTCCAAGACTCTTCTACACGTTCTCGATGATTGTTCCTTTTTTAACGATGATGCTGAAATTTCTAATCTAGACGCTTCCATGGAGTAATCTTTTTGAAATGCTTTTATTCTGATTATTCACATAGTGTTCTGTTTAAAGACCCATTTACAGGCCTCACATGCAGAGTGGATTGTGATAGAGTATCGAAAACGAAAACGCTGGCATTGGCATATAAATAATATATTGAAAGAAAAAGAAATAAATGGAGTCTGAATGACCGATGATTGATATTATGGTTCAGGAATGTTAGTGAGGCGCGAATAACATGTACAAAGACAATCGAATGGCGCTCAGTTCTCTATGTTCAACACATCAATTTTTTTATCATTTAGTTTTCATATTAACAGTATTGATGCCATTCTACTTGCTTAATATAATTGTTCTTAGTAATAGCGCTAATGTATTTATTATAAGTTACACTCGGACGCTTACAACGCATAAAATTTATAACTCATAATACGTTATTTGTAATCTGGGATGCGAATCGGAATTCAGATTTTTTCCCGTTTAACTTTTACGTTTACTTAACATAGTGCATGTTTTTTTATACATAAAATTTACGGTTAAAACCTTGCGTGTTTTTCTCTTGACTTGAGTTTATATAAATATATTATTGTTACATATACACAGGTCTTTCGTGATCAGTCTTATAAAGTATGTATATCTTTTATATGAAATGGTCAGCTTTGTATTCGATAACAATTATAAAACATAAGACATGTTTATGCATATTTTATTCTCTTTAACAAACAGTTACGTCTTAATGTACTTTTGATTCAAATAAATATACCCTAACAGTTGAAGAAAATAAAATCTAACTAAAGCTTTTTCAAAATTATCAAATAATTAACAAATAATAAATTCGGATAAGGCGGATACTTTGTGGTAATTAATATTATCTATTTTTGACTTATATTACTAGTGGTAGGTAGTAATATACAGACACCAAAAAGAATCCTCACAACGCATCCGGAAGAAAGAAGAGGCCGAAACTACGATGGATGGATGGAGTCGAGATAGGGTTGCCAGATGGTATCCTAAAGGAGGACATGTCCTCCTTTTCGACAAATTGTCCTCCCTTACCTACCGTATGTCCTCCTTTTGCGTTGATTGTTATCCAATATAATTTAAAAAACATGTCTAGGTACTAAAGATTTTTATACATATTTCATAAAAGAGCACCAAGAACTTATTACAAAAAAATATATGTTTTGGTGAAACATGATGTTTAAAATGAAGTGAATTTATTATAAAAAATCTTGTTTCATTGTTAATAGTTTAAGTAGTGACTAAACTATATTATACAAGTTATATAGCGACTGCATTGAAGATATAAAAAAATCAAGAAATAAAGTAATTATGAGACAATGAAAATTCTTCGATATGCGTCTGTAGGTATGGCGTTTTTTTGTCATTGTCCTCCTTTTTAAGGAAAATCCTCCTTTTTTGTGCTATTTGTCCTCCTTTTTCAAATTTCCATCTGGCAACCCTAAGTCGAGAGGGACTTTCAGATAGCCGGTGTGCGGAATTGGAGAGAAAAGGCCATGGATAGGGTGCAATGGAGACGATTCCTTGAGGAAGCCAAGACCCATCCTGGGCTGTGGAGCCACTGAAGATGATGATGAGGTAGTAATATAAGTCATAGCAAGTAATATTAGCCAAAAATAATTATGAAATTACATTTGAAAAATACTTCACAACGGATTTGATTATTACGACCGAACGTTTTCACCGAGGTTTCTCGAAAATCTAAAAGAAAAAGACTAATCCAATACTACTTCAATACTTTTAAATTATCTTTCTTTTCTTTCGTCTGCCCTCCTTCGTCCAGTAATGGACATAGGCCTCTCTCTGAAACCTCCACAGCCTCCTATCCTGGGCAGATCTCGTCCATTCGCCTCCAGCCACTCTTCTAATATCTTAATATAATAATTTATGTTTTAATAGTGGGACCGGGCATGGGTGGAAGCGGAGTGCCCTGGATAGAGAGAAATGGAAAACCCAGGAAGAGGCCTATATCCAGGAGTGGAGTGAAAGGGGCGAAAAAGAAGAAGAAGTGGGACCGGGCAGACGTTGTTTTGCCGCAGACCGCCTTGTAGACCGCATATAGACATCATTTTACCAAAAATTATTCATACATTTGAGTGCGGTATATTCTTAAGATGCGTAACACAGATGCTTACCTATATATTTTTTCACACGGCCATTCATTCAAAGCTTACACAACTTAAAAATTAATTACGATCATTTTTCCCTTTATCCTTTTAAAAATTTGTGGTTGTATGTATTTTCAAATGAAAAATCTGTAAAAAAATAATATTCGTTAAAAAATATTTTATTTATCTCAATAACAGCGCCACCTATCGGGTCCAAAACTATCCTATAGAAATCGTATTCAATATTTATTTA
Organism: Molanna angustata; assembly: GCA_963576475.1. Lineage (NCBI taxonomy): Eukaryota > Metazoa > Arthropoda > Insecta > Trichoptera > Molannidae > Molanna > Molanna angustata. The sequence continues at coordinate 22,009,732 of OY754970.1, forward strand.
TTTATTTATTTATTTTATTTTTAATATATTTTATAATACAAATCAATATATAAATTCACTAGTAATAATATTCTTACATATTTTTCCCTGCAGTACCTCATCAAAAAGATTACAATCTTGTGCTTGATGAGGGAAGAACTTATAACAAAATAAAAAATATCAATACAAAGCAAAGGCAACATAAAAGTAAAAGTAATTAAATCAAATCATACATGAACAAAAAAAAATTCAAATAAACATCATAAAAAGGTTGAAAATAAATGAAAAAGAAGAATACTCAAATTAGAAAACATATCAGAATACATATTCAAACAAAAAAAAAGAAAATCATGAAAATAATTGAAAAATGAGTAATATAGAATTATAGACGATTCAAATATATCAAAACACATATTCAAAAATAAAAAAAGAAAATACTGGAAATTATTTTTTATATTGGTATTAAGAGCATTTAACCTAGTTTTAAATCTGTCATAATGTAATAACAAATTTTTAATGAAAATGTTTTCAATATTTTAACGAACGTTTATCAACCTAATAAAAAAAATTTGCTTGTACAAATAACCGCTTCTAATGGATACAAATTACACATTGTAGAGTACAAAAAAAACTAACTTTTACTCTTTGAAATCACGACCGCGACAAATCAAACAAGAGCCTGGCAACGAAATAGAAATGTGACCGTTACTATTAAAACCGATCTATGCATTTCATAGGAAGAAAATTTCATAGAAGAGAGCGTATTTCATTCCTCTGATTAAATTATTCATGCCGGAAAGTGTATCAAAGCAACATCGAGTTGGTATATAAAATTTCCATGTAGGTATATAGTTCATACATAATATTTGATTGAGTCTTGAATGATTCAATGTCAGCCCGTGGTTCCAATTTCATGTGACACTATAATTGAGTTCAGGTCAACGCACCAGCTCAACTAATTCACAATCTCACTTATTATTTGTCACTTTTATTGTTGCGACTTTCTGTCGTTGAACTCAACTTTCATACATTTTATAATTCATTGACAATTATCCGATTGTATCCTATTATTTGCGATATGATGGAGGTGCAAAACGTTTATCTCCAGTATCACTTTTATTAATTTAGTGTTTATTTAGAACCATATTTGTCATATTTGAACCAATTTTTTTTATTAATTTGTGTTTTAAACAAATTTTTTTTGTAAATCAACTAATAGATGATGTATTGCGGCATAGCTGGGTAAAATTAAGAATATAGAATCCCTAGTAAACTATTATCATTTAGATAGTAGTTACCTACTGTATGTATTAGTTGACGGTGATTTTTAACAAGTCCCATAGTACTTATATTACAATAATTTAAATTAATTATTAATTTACTAAGTATCTATGGCTATAATGATTTCTAATAATATTGTTGAACTTAGTGGTGTGCTGTTTTATCTCCGTGTCGATATTTTTGCACATATTGCAGAGATTCCCATAAGATTTAAAAGATAATCCATCAACCATTGTATGGATTCCACTTAATCGTACATCGAAATCTCGTTTTAAACATAAATATGTATACCTACGTGACTTAATCCCGGTAAAAATAAACACGCATTCGATGGTTGGTTAATATGTAGGTAGGTACCTTCCTAATCGCGTGCTATATGAGTTACACGCATTAATTATTAAAGTTGAGATATGTACGTAGGTACATAAAGACCATCGTGAAGATAACTATTTTGCATCAAGATACAAACCTCGCAGCAACACGTCATTGTGTCTGCACAGAGATGAATTTACCAATACAATAGTAAAAATCATAGATATTTATTTATTTATTTATGTAGCTTCTCGGGCAACTAACAGGTACTATGTCAAATAATTATTTAACACGCACCCAATAACAAGTTGCCACATTCTGGAGACTTACGATATTTATCGTCTCACAGATCCAGACTGAAAACACAATTTTAAAAACTGTGTCTCCACCGGGAATCGAACCCGGGACCCTTGGATCAGCAGTCAGATATCCAACCAACTGAGCCACGAAGGCCGACATATGTATTAGATATGTTTATTTCATAATTCTACACAAAATTCTAACAAAACAAAACCAAGAAACACATTACATACCTACTAGTTTTTACAAATATACTACATATATTATATACTAGTTTTTTATACCCGGCGCTGCTCGGGAAGGTTAATGTGAAGCAATGAGCTAAATCATCAAGAAAATCGTTTTTGTATTTATTAAACTTTTTATTTGTTGATGTGATAATAATGTGAAATTATTAAAAATATTTCAATAATTAAATTTTTCATACAACGATAGAACAGTCCTTTTTGTACGCAAATATCTGTAAATATTAAATAAATGTAAATATCCTAAGCACAACGGAGATGAAGGTCCTAAGGTCAATCACTGTTAAAACTCTCCGAGATCGTGTTCGCAATGTTCAAATAAGGAAAACATGTGGAATACAGGACATCGTTCGGTGGAGTAGATCCAGGAGAAGACATTGGAGGGACCACGTAGCCAGGATGGACAGTGATGGACTATTGGACTTGCATATAATATAGCAACGAATGAAATTCCTTCTGGCCGCTGCCTACCCGGAAGAACACCACACAAGAGATGGAAGGATAGCTGGACTTCGTAATCCCAGGAGGCATAGTTTCTGAAGAACAGACCAACTAGGTCTACTAAACGAAGAAGAAGAAGAAATATCTGTACATACGTACATAAAATATGTTTTCAAAAATCGCTTAGCGTTTAAGTGATGATTGTTTTGTATTATATAAAAAAATGTATTTCATATTTTTAAAGTTAGTATTTTCTCCATACAACGCGGCCATTTTAAATATTTTTCATACTTACCAACATATTTGAAATTCCATACTAATTAACAATTTTTTGACAATTTGTTGATTTTCTTTTACATAGTCGATCAAATATTTTATTGTGTACCTAATTTGTAGGTATGTAGGTACTCTGTATGTATTTTTTATTTATTTGCTTTTGCGAGTGATAACCGGGAAAGTCCTTATTTTTATTTATTTTTATTCATTAATTATTAAATATATTATTTTTTTGTGTATATATTTATCTCATAAATGAATTAATAAAAAAATATGTAGGTACTTGGAATTCATTCAATGATACAAGCGGAAATTTTAAATACACTATACACACTTGATAACAATTTATATAATGAATCAGTTGTGACCAATACTAAACTCTTCACATTTCTTATCTTTTTCATCTTCTTCCCTCTAGCCTTTGTCCCATTTACTTCGCAACTCATATATTCAATTAAATTTCAAACCACTTCTCATAATCCAATCTTGCAAAAAAATATTACCTACATACTAATAATACACACTTACAATTTTTAATACAATATATTCAATATACAAACTATTTCCTATAGTTTAATTCCTCGTCTTTTTGAGACCTTTGGGTCAGTTTTTATAAAAACTATTTCCTATAGTTTACTGAATCTTCTTCTTTAATGTAGACTTAAGTGCATTATTTAAATCCTAACAGTCTAATAATGCAGAAATATTATAAATTAAATTAAAATTCAATACACATTTGCTTTCGATGAAAATATACTCTTTACAACGTTGATAATTAATCAGTCATATTCAGTCATAGTTCAAGCGTGCAGAAATTTAATATAGGTACTTTATTCACACTTGATAGTAATATATAAAAACGAATCGGTTGTAGCCAACACTTGAACATTTTACAACGCTTAAATTTAATCAAATTTCAAATCACTTTTCATAGTCAGTCATTTTACGGAATTATAGTTAACATCATATACAAAGGAGATTTAAAACTACTTCTCATCTTACAGAAATTTTATGTGACAATATTATAATAACGATTGCTAATTCCTTCACATATTTACATTATTGGCCAACGGTGGGACATTGAAGATTGTAATCAATAAAATATCGATAAATCAGAACATGTAGATTGCAAATCTTCAATTCCGTCTGTATGTTTTAAAATTGAACGGAACAAAGTGAATAATATGTAGGTATACGCAGCACGAGTCTAGTCAGCCATACAGAAACCAACACCAATGTGACATCCAACGCGTGTGGTTAGGGGCTGTATCCGCACCATCACCTCGAATGTTATTTATTCTTAGATAAACTGTATGCGAAACCGATGGTAATCGAGTAGAAAATACTTATTTTCTTCCAGTAATTTTCAATCGAAGATATAATTCGCTCTCTGTTTTTAATAAAAAAGTTAACTCGCGCGTGTTATTTTAAGAAGGTCTCAGTGCCATTTATATACGCTATTTGAAATTGTCTTTTCTCTAACTTTTTTATTTCTACTTATGTAACTTGTGTAACTTCTATAACTTATTTGTTTTTTTCTTAAATTTCTTAAATTATGTAAATATTTTTTTTTTCTTCTTTTATTACTTAACTTTTGTAACAGAATTTTATGTAATTTATGTGGCTCATACTTGTGTAACTTATGTACGTGTGTGATTGAATAAGAGCTCATGTAATTTTGTTTGCATCCAGCACTCCAGCACTCTAATCTAAAGTAATAAAGCAATCAAAATGTTAGTGTTTGTGTGTGTGTGTATGTGTGTGTGTGTGTGTGTTTGTCTCACGCCTTCTGAAAAACCAAGAGCATCTAAAAATCTAATTTATGTGCGAACGTGTACCTGTATACCTGATGCAGTGTCACGCTAAAAATAATGCGATAAAAATGCTGAATTTTAAAAATATTTCAATAATTATTTTTTTCATACAAAATTTTCCAAGTCGTATCTGTCAAAAAAGTATACATTTTGCACGCAAATATCTGTTAGTTTAAAAGTTAGAAGTACGTATTTACACGAAAAAAATATATTTTCAAGTATAACTTAGCGTTTGAGTGAAAAACATGGTGAATATTTTGTATAATTATAATGTTTAACTTATTTTTAATGTAAGCGTTTTGTACATGAACGCCGCCATTTTAATATCTTTTCATACAATATTTCATTTTCCTACCGAATGAATATGTTCTTGAAAATAATAAACCTTTGAATTAAATGTAATTATGAAATAATAAAATGAAACACAAGACATTACAGCAAGTTTTAAGACATATATTGTAAAAATGTGTTTATTATTAGTAAAGATATAGGTATAATAAAATTGCATAATTTGTAAATAATATTTGATTTTTCTGACAATTTTCATTTTTATGGCATCGAACAAACCAATGTATGTAGGTACCTACATCTAAAGTAATAAAGCAATCAAAATGTTAGTGTCTGTGTGTGTGTGTGTGTGTTTGTCTCACGCCTTCTGAAAAACCAAGAGCATCTAAAAATCTAATTTATGTGCGAACGTGTACCTGTATACCTGATGCAGTGTCACGCTAAAAATAATGCGATAAAAATGCTGAATTTTAAAAATATTTCAATAATTATTTTTTTCATACAAAATTTTCCAAGTAGTATCTGTCAAAAAAGTGTACATTTTGCACGCAAATATCTGTTAGTTTAAAAGTTAGAAGTACGTATTTACACGAAAAAAATTTACTTTCAAGTATAACTTAGCGTTTAAGTGAAAAACATGGTGAATATTTTGTATAATTATAATGTTTAACTTATTTTTAAAGTAAGCGTTTTGTACATAAATGCCGCCATTTTAATATCTTTTCATACAATATTTCATTTTCCTACCGAATGAATATGTTCTTGAAAATAATAAACCTTTGAAATAAATATAATTATGAAATAATAAAATGAAACACAAGACATTACAGCAAGTTTTAAGACGTATATTGTAAAAGTCTGTTAATTATTAGTAAAGATATAGGCATTATAAAATTGCATAATTTGTATATAATATTTGATATTTCGGACCATTTTCATTTTTATGGCATCGAACAAACCAATGTAGGTACCTACATATTATTCAAAAAATGTCTACAAACCATTTGATATTTTTTACATGTTCTATGGTTACTATGGTAACGGACACATTCTGATATTCAAATAAAATTTGTTATAAATCGAATTCGAATTAATTTAGAACATCATTGTAGGTAGGTACCTACATACCTAATACTACTTAAAAACCAACAATATACTAATTTCGTATAGGAAAATTATTAAACTATCTTAGGTTAACTACAATACACATGTCATTCAATCTACAAACTATTTCCTATAGTGAAATTCTTCTTTTATTTAAGTAGACCTTTGGGTGATTTTTTATACAAACTATTTCTTGGAGTTTAATTCTTCTTCCTCTTCTTTTGTGAAGTCATTTGGGACAGTTCATAAATAAACTATTTCCTATAGTCTAATTTTTCTTTTTCTTAATTTATGTAGACCTTGGATGAGTTTTTATACAAACTATTTCCTATAGTCTAATTCATCTTCTTCCTCTTCTTTTATGTAGCCTTTTGGGTGAGTTTTTATACAAACTTATTCCTATTATCTAATTCTTTTTCTTCTTATTTTATGTAGACCTCTGGGCCAGTTTTGATACCAACTATTTCTTTTAACATATTTCTTCTTTTTCTAATTTTATGTAGACCTTTGTTGAATTTTGTATAAACTAACTTCCTATAGTCTAATTTTTCCTCTTTTATGTAGACCAAGGGAGAGTTTTCATGCAAACTTTTCCTTTAGTCTAATTCTTCTTCGTCTTCTTTTATGTTGACCTTTGCGTTAGTTTTTATACAATCTATTTCCTGACGTATAATTATTCTTTTAATATGTAGACCTTTGGGTCAGTTTTTATATTAACTACTTTCTATAGTCTAATTCTTTTTTTTCTTATTTTTTGTAGATCTTTTGGTTTTTATACAAACTATTTCCTTTAGTCTAATTCTTCGTTTTCTTATTTAATGTAGACGTTGGGTGAATTTTATATAAAATATTTCCTATATTTCAATTCATCTTCTTCTTCTTTTATGAAGACCATTTGGTCAGTTTTTTATATAATACATTTACTATTGTGTAATTCTTCTATTGCATCTTTTATGTAGACCATTGGGTCAGTTTTTATTACAAACTATTTGTTATAGTCTTATACTTATTCTTTTTTTTCATTTAGTCTTTTGGGTTAGTTTTAAGTCTTAAAGTCTATTGTATAGAAATATTATAAACAACATGCACACTTGACGAAAATACATAAAACGAATGGGATGTGACCATCACTAGAATCTTCTCAATACTTTTTTTCAATCGAAATTTACACCATTTATTATATCAACATATATTGCTTAATTTTCAATAACTACATATTTGATTTTGATGACAATATAATAAAAAATCGGGGTCGTGGCCATTACTGGACTCTTCACAACGTTTATATTCAAATTAAAAACTATTTAAGTCTTCTTCTGTAATGTAGATCAGTTTTATTGTGCAAAAATATAATAATCTATAGGTATGCACACTTGACGAAAAATATAAAAACGAATGGGATGTGTCCAACACTAGAATCTTTTCAGTAAGTACTATTGTTTATTTAGTTTTTAAGCCATTTCCCATCATCCAAAATTACTAAATATTTAAAACACATTTGCGTTCGATGACAATATATAAAAATAGTGGTTGTGGCCAAATCCAAACTCTTTACAACGTTGTCTCTTTATAATCAGTCATATTTAAAACCATTTACCATAGTCCATGCGTGCAGAAATTGTATGTACCTACTTATATATAAAAACAAATGGGTTGTGGCCATCACTTGAACATTTTACATCGCTTAAACTCAATTAAATTTCAAACTACTTTTCATACTACGAATTAGCAAATATTTTTTGTGACAATATTATATAAACGATTGCTTATTCCTTCACTAATTTACATTCTTGGCCAACGGCGGGACATAAAAGCTAGTATTCAAAAAATGTCTCAAACCATTTGATATTTTTTACGTATTGGAATGGTTACTATGGTAACGGAAAGATTCTGATATTCAAATAAAATTTGTTATGAATCGAATTTATTTAGAACATTGTTGTAGGTAGGTACCTACCTATTATTATTTACTTACAAATCAACAATATACTGATTTCCTATCGGAAAATTATTTTATTTATTTATTTATGAATGTATGAATGTATGCAAGCGATGTGCTCCTAAACCGTATGTCCGATTACAATGAAACTTTGGCGAATTGTCGAGCGTGTGCCCGAGGTGGTTTCTGGATTTAAACTTTTTTCTTATTCTTCTTCTTCTTCGTGTATTTGGTCATTTTACCAATGAAAGCGGAATATCCTGGGAAAAGAAGGTCCGACTGTCCCTCCATCTCTTCGCAGGTCTTCCAGGACGGTTTCTGGATTTAAAATTTTTTCTTCTTCTTCTTCATCGTGTATTTGGTCATTTTACCTATAAAGGTGGAGTATCCTGGGAAAAGAAGACGGTGCTTACATCTCTTCGCGGTTCTTCCAGGATGGTTTCTGGATTTAAACTTTTCTTACCCGAATGAAGGGACGGGATGTAATTGAAGGGAAGGGAGGCACTAAAGGGCCTGAAGGGACGGGAGGTATTAAAGGGCCTGAAGGGACGGGAGGTACTGAAGGGCCTGATGGGAAGGGACGTGATGAGGGATTGAAGGGACGGGATGTACTGAAGGGCCTGATGGGACGGGAGGTACTGAAGGGTCTGAAGCGACGGCTCCTGGAGTCTAATTATTTTTCTTCTTAATTTTATGTAGACCTTTAAGGACAGTTTTAATACAAACTATTTCCTGTAGATTAATCTTCTTCTTCTTTTATGAAGACCTTTTGCTCAGTTTTTATACAATCTATTTCCAATAGTCTAATTCTTTTTTTTATGTATTTTTTCTTATTTTATGTAGACCATTGGGATTTTTTAAACAAACTATTTCTTATAGTCTTATACTTATTCTTCTCTTTTTTATTTAGACTTTTGGGTTCGTTTTAAGTCTAATAGTCTATTGAGCAGAAATATTATTAACGATATGCACACTTGATGAAAATACATACGTAAAAAAGAATGGGATGTGGGATGTGAAGATGTAACCTGCACTAGAATCTTTTCAATACTTTTGTTTAATCAAATTTAAACCATTTATATCATCCTATTTTAAATAATTTTTAACACCTACATAATATATTTGATTTCGTTGACAATATTTAAAGAAAGGGAGCTGTGGCCATTACTGAATTCTTCACAACGTTTATATTCAAATTATTTGCCATAGTTTAAGTCTTCTTCTTCTTCGTTAATGTAGACTTTTGTGTCAATTTTAAGTTCATCAGTCTAATTGTGCAAAAATATAATGCACACTTGATGAAAAAATATAAAACGAATGGGATGTGACCAACACTGGATCTTTTCAGTACATTTGTTTAATCAAATTTTAACCACATCCCAACATCCAAAATTACTAAATATTCAATAGGTAAGTACATATTACAATTTGTTTTCGATGATAATATTTAAAAATGGGGGTTGTGGCCAAACCAATCTCTTTACAATGTTGATAAACAGTCATATTTAAAACCATTTCGAATAGTGAAGAAATTGTATATTATACTTCATTCACACTTTATAGCAATATATAAAAAATAATGGGTTGTGGCCATCACTTGAACATTTTACAATCAAATTCAATCATATTTCAAACCACTTTTCATAGTCCGATTTTGCAAAATAATTGGGTGACAATATTATAAAAACGATTGCTTTTTCCTTCACAATTTTACATTCTTGGCCAACGGCGGGACATTAAAGCTAGTAACCAATATTATCTTCTTTTTATGAAAATTGTAAGCTGGATGTCTGTCGATGTACCATTTTAATAAAATAAAAATAAAAATTAAATAAAAACAATTGTAATATCATACTTGTTGAACCACTTCATTATTATTTATGAACAAGACAAAACTTTGTTCGAAGTCCAAAAAGTACCATGAAAAAACACAATTGACGAAAGTCAAGCTGATTTTACTTGAAAAAAAAATTCTAAAAAAATCGACCACATTTTTCATTAATGTTCTTCATTGGTCCGAGATACGACAATGAAGTTATATACAACATATCTTGTAATTGTTATACAATGTCCTTTCTAATCCAGACTCACCTAAGTATATCAAAGATAAATTCACTTATCTTTCAAGCCATGGGCGTCCACTCCGATCTGCTGAACGTACTTCACTATCTATTCCGATTCATGTGTGTTTTTATCTATGTATGTGAAGGTAATTTATGCTGTTTATTAGTAAAAAAATAAATTAATATTTGACAGTTATGTTTATGAAAACCAAATATTCAATATTTTTATTAGAACGACGCAATATTTAATGCAAAATTAACAATATTGTTTAATAGTTTTCAATACATAAACGTTATTCTATTGCACTTTAAAAAACAACACAAAAGTAGAAATTATAAAATACACGATAAAATAATTTACATAAAAATGTTGTCGATGTGTGTTTCATAGAATACAGGAATAAGATAATTCTGGTTGGACAACACGCAATCTGATAAGTACTTACCTATCATACAGCGATATCTCGATATTAGAAGAATTAATCATGTGCCTATTCATACATAAATTTACTTATACACGAAGAGTTATTGCATAATGTAATTAATTGTAAGATTTTCAAATACAAAAAAATAACAGCATATCCACTCCATGTTTATGACATAGATACTCGCAATATTTCAAACGTGTTAGGGTGTAAGCCACTTACACTGACAGTAAGAATGGCAGAGATGCTGGACATCTTTGAAAGGAAAGTGCTGCGTCGAATCTGTGACAGATGTTGATCAGTGGCGCATTCGAACTAACAATGACGTATACAAATATATCAAACCCCAATCATTTCGACACACTGTAAAGTTGATCAAATTGAGATGGACTGGTCTGATTCACATGTCTCTAAAAGAATAATGAATGGAGACGCAGGTGGAAGGAGACGAGTTGGAAAATCCAGGCTAAGGTGAGAAGGGATATTATTATATCGCAGTTTCTTCGTGTGGATAGTAGGAAGACGTCGGCAGAGGACAGGAAAAGTTAGAGTTGAAAGTTGCAGGAAGCCAAGCCATGGTCAAGGCCAAGAGAGAGAGAGAGAGAGAAAGTTATTTCGGATGCATTTAATTGCTTAATTTCTATTTATAAATCACAAACATATATTTTCTGAAACAAATTATATCGAAATTCTTAAATACGCAATCAAACAAGTAGCTAATAACAGAATATGAAATAAGAATCAGAATATGAAAATATGATAAAAGACAAAAATTTAAGAATATTGCGACCAAATTAAAAAAAAATATAACTTTTGAACCAACGTCGTCACATGTGTTATCCTTGAGAAGAATAAATGATGAATGTCTGACGAAGCAAACATACAAGATTTTAAAAGATAGGAATGTAAAAGTAGGAATAATATCAAGTTTTTGCATACCCATGGTTTTGGGATAATACCCATGGTAGACCGTAATGAAGGCGACGTGATCGCATCTATAAGTACATTATGTGATATACATACATGTATTTACATAATATAAATATTATTATCTAACAGTAATTTCATAAACAGGTATACGTTAAATTAACCGTTACTTATCATGTGAACAAGTGTTTAAACAGTAATTTCATAAACAGGTATACGTTAAATTAACCGTTACTTATCATGTGAACAAGTGTTTAAACACTACATGTATACTATAGGTACAAATTAGGTATTCAATAAAAATTGAAATCCAATAATATTTTTTTATATTTGTGATTCAATAACTATTATTCTTAATCTATTATTATCAATACTTCAATAAATCTTTTTTCATCGTTAATGTTCAGAAATCGTTAGGATTGATAGGTAGAATAGAAACCCTCTCAGAGCCTTATCCTTTGATAAGATAAGTATCTGGATGGTGAATTATTCCCAATTGAAGCATCATCAATGATATTCTGTTGAATTTTGTTTAAACCTTCTAAATGGGTCTATGAGTCTAGAATTGCTTAATTTTACGAATAAACTCTAAACAATGTTGACTTGTTTCATCCGTGTAAATGATATATCGAAGTATTGTCTATTAAGTTTATTATTATTGGTGTTTGCTGGGAGGAAATTCTCGTTTTTCCTGTATAAATCCACCGCACACACACACACTATAGATACAAGACTATAAGACTTAGCTATCGTGACCCTGGAAATAGGTTGTAGCTTTAAGGTCATAAACCAAAAAGAGACAAAATGCAACGTAACACCGAGGAATGGCCAATAGTGGTTTGGTCATCAGCAGGGATGCCATAATTTCCAGGAACTAATGTGATTTAACCTTTTTAACACATTCAACGCCGAAACACAGAATCTATGAGACTAGCAAATTAAATTAACTTTTTTACATTAAAATTAAATACATTCTAGTTTCTTTTTAAATGGTTACGTTTCCGAAGAAGCACACAACGCAGGGTTGGTAAGAGTTAGCAATCTGCTCAAGAAAATATTTATTCGGATCTCCAAGCCCTTGTTAACGTCGATGACCTTGGGCATACGGGATGTACGGAAATGTGCACACTTTATTGCCTTCGAATGTATGCAATTCGAACAAATATTGCATATCACCAAATGTGTGATATACAATATTTTGAGTTATTTTTAATAGGAAGAAAAATAATTCAAAAATAATTAAGTAAAAAACTTACTCAAAAGGTTTTTATATTCTTTAGTTTAAAATAAAAATCTACTGTGTAGGCCTGATGGCTTTTTTAGTTATTTACAATATTTATAAAAGGGTTTTATCAAAACAAATTTTACTTGAAAAGTATTTAACAATTTCAAATTTCGAAAGCTATTCCATAGACTGTAGTTCTAAAGAAAAACTATTTTTTTATTACCAAGACGTATCGTTTGAGGGTTCTGTGACATTTTTTTTTAATTTACAAAATTAGAAAGTGGAAACACAGAATTCGGAAAATCGTTCCACAGGGGGGGGGGGGCTGCTATGTTGGTGAAAGAGTTCGAGAAGCGACTGGTTCGTGTATTTTGAAGGTTCGCAGCTAATTGGTGCTACGACTGAGTATAACGAGTGAATATATATATATATATATATATATATATATATATATATATATATATATATATATATATATATATATATATATATATATATATATATATATATATATATATATATATATATATATATATATATATATATATATATATATATATATATATATATATATATATATATATATATATATATATATATATATATATATATATATATATATATATATATATATATATATATATATATATATATATATATATATATATATATATATATATATATATATATATATATATATACAGGTACCTACATAACGAAAGACCACCATGCATTTAATCAATTTGTTAGAAGTTAGTTAGACGAGATTGAATTATGATAATAAATTCGCCATTGTACCTACAAAAAATATAAAATAAACTAAATCATTTTTTTTTCGAAGTAATAATTGTTCAAATTAAATTTAAAGATATAACATTGTATTAACCACGTCTTTTGGTTGAAACGATGCGACCGGTTTCGGAACTAACCGTTCCCTCATCAGTTGAAAGTTAGCCTGATGAGGGAACGGTTAGTTCCGAAACCGGTCGCATCGTTTCAACCAAAAAACGTGGTTAATACAAAGTTATATCTTTAAATTTAATTTGTTAAATATGAACCACAAAGTTAACATTCAAACATTTGAAAATAATAATAAATTGTTCCTTTATTACCATAACTTGTTTTATTTTAAAGAGTCGAAAAACGGGACATGTTGCAAATACGGAACGTAAGTATGACAACCCTAGTATTGGATACTTACCAGTTGCATAGATATAATGAGCCAACTAGTGTAGTGTACATATATTACGTGGATATAATAATATGGACGATGTTACAAGCACGCAATATAAACACAACGGCAATTTGTTTTTCGTACGTAATGGGTTTTAGGAATCAAATTATTCCAAACAGAATTATTACACACTCTTGTACGAGTCTACAGACAAAACAGACATACCCATTCGTGCATAACATATAGACAGACACACATAACGTAGAAACATGAAATTTTAATCAAAATACCAATATAATAAGACGCATGATACTAATGGTGACATTTAATGTTGAAAGCCGATCGTTATGTGACCAGGCTTCATAATAGAACAAGACCCCGTGACCGCCAGACTTACGTCATAGTATAAAGGTATTGGATACTATGAATCTTTTATAGTGGTGGTTTTCGCAGATCAGTCTCCAAAGTATGGAAAATAACTATTTTAACGCGTCGCGCGTCGGTGTGAAAACAGCAATTTAAGCATAGTATGAAGCGTTATAGTATAAAGCGTGATTTTTTTATATCTTCAACGAAAGACTATTAGAAAACACGTCTTCCATTTATAAGCACTTGGTTGGTGGAAACCCCTCGACAACATTAGAGTTTAATACATTGTTATTGTTCTTACGTTGTGTGCTATACCTGCACGTTGCATTCCCGACAAACGACATGCGTAGTGAATATTACTATCACTCTGACTATGTAAACTGGACTTCAATTCTTGGACTATAATAATTTAAGTTAGATTTTTACGATAGTTCATACGAATTGTATCAGTAAAAGCAAGCATACAAGACTATATAAAAATATATGGATGAGATGTAGGTGAAGAGGCAGGCAAAATAGGTTGGCACGATTTTGTAAGATGGGACTGTACAAAGTAAGAATAAAAGAAGAAATATGTATGTTTCAGAGATTTAAAGACATGAATTCGGTAGGTACGTCAAGCCTTTTTTTCTTGCTCCTTTTAACAGTTATTATTGTTCTTTTTACCAGACAGAATTTTACTGAAAAATATCAAATTTGTTATAATTATTTGAAAAAAGTTACTCACTGACGAATATTGTAATCTCTATGAATTAGCTTCGGTCGAAATAGTTTCATGAATACAGTTCATTGTTTACTCACCTAAAAATAAAAACAAAAAAAATATTAAAATAACCATTAATTTTTTTTAATAAAATGAATAGGTATCATACGATGGGTTTGCCGGAATACTTTAAATTACAGTTAAACATATTTCAAACAAGATAATGAAATAAATGACACAGGGACTCGTTCAAAAACCTACGCAATAAATGATTACTTCTACACCGTTTGTTCGCAATAATTATGTTGTACGAAAAAGATAAATAAAATTACCTACATACTTTAAAATCAATACTCAACTAATAGGCCGAGAAGTCGAGACTCTATTTTGAAAAACAACTAAATGACGTTATGCTACCACAAGTTATTTATATGGCCGAATTCGAAAACACAGCCTCTTCCTCAAGACGCAAAGCAGCTTTTATTCTTATGAGGAAGAAGGGGTCACTTCGAAACCGGACATATTATCTAAGAACTCATTCGTGGTTCAAACAATGTAAAACAAATTTTTTTTTATTAATATGTGTCACAAAATTAACTCCAAAAACATGAATAGTATAAATGTAAATAAAAAAATTGACGACAACCTTTTCAGTTTAATTCGCGTAAAAAGAAATTCATAAAAATACTCTTGGTTTAATGCAATTGTATACTTTGTATGAAATACAAAATCGTTCAATTTAATCAAAATATCAAATAAATCACATACGAAAACGTGCATTGTCATCGGGAATACACAATTTCTGAAAGTTTCAGAGCTCTAAATGGTCGAAAAGTTAGTTAAAAATCTATTGACGAAATTCTCCCTACTGACAAACATTTTAGTTAAAATAAAGTACAAAATGACTTAAGAGGGCGGTATAACCCCAAACATCGCATATAGGATTTGAAATAAAATTACTCAAATGAAATGTTAAACACTGTATTTCGAAAAAAAGTGAATTTTCGTCACAAAATTTTAAAATTTTGTATAAATTACCCTATTAAATTATATAAAAATACCATTTTTATGGAATATTTCAAAATTACTTTAAATAAAAGTGCTTACATGAGCGCATCAATTCAATTTGAATAATTGAGATAGTATTTTCAGTATAATACCAAACTTGTTTGTAAAGAATACTGAATACAGCTAACTTGTAACACGAAAATAAACGTGTAGGTATAAGTAATCTACCAGTTGAACGAATTTTTCCGAAATCCATTTTTCATAAAATGATCGGTTCTTAAATTAATGAACAGTGTCTGCGAGTCTGGGGTCAAGAGCCATGAGACTCTTTGATCCAATCAGTGGCCTGGCGGGAGAGTGCAACCCAAAATAAATATTCCTACCTTACTGCCAATGTAGGTACATGTGCATATTATATGCATATATGTACAATATTAGTACATGCATAAGGGAATCAACGCAGCGCTTTAATGCAGTCAGTGGTAGCCAATGTTTGAACGCGTAACACGAAAGATACAAAATCAGAAATCATCAACTCCAAAATTGAAAATAAGAATCATGAAAACACAGTATGTTAGGTATATGCAATTAGTTCAGGATAAATCCAGAACAATGATTAATTTACATCGGACGATTATCGAGATTGATTGGAATAACTTATGCGAGATTGCAGATATACATATATTCACTCTCTGACACCTATATACACACACTCATACACATATACCCCAACCTCATTCAAATTTTTCTCGTATTTTTGAGTATGTGAGCACACCAGTAAATTTTTTTTAATACCGTAGAAATTTTTATTAGTTTTTTTTACATGATACATCTGTATAAGAAATATTATTATACTGTAAATTTCCCGAAAACAAAAAAAAATATTAAATACCAACCATATTAAAAGAACGTTTTACGGATTATTTTCAAAATAAACATAATTACTATCAAAAAAGCTAGTATGAGTAATTGAATCCTAAGCACTTTCGTTAGACATTTCGTTAAACCAATAAGTATCCTGACAGGCAATTATTATATTTTTATAACATAAGGCTTAAGGCGCTAAGGCTTCTTTCTATAATATGCTTATGTACTTGCCACTATAGAAGGATTAAAACATTGGTTCAAATACATTTGTTATTAAAATTATAAAATCAACTTTCCGTGTACTAAAAAAATAATTAATATCACGTAAACCACGTAATCGATCACGTAAACCAGCCGATGACAGGTCGTAAGCCCTGTAGGTGCCTTGATTTCCCGGTTCTCCTACAATAAATATTCCAACTTCGTCTCTATTGAGATAATTAAAAATCTGTTAAAAAATATCTTTGACTCCCGACAGGGAAAAAAATCCAATGTTTGCGCATATGCAATAATAAAAATATTCGATTACTTACACATTGGTACAAGTAGGTAAATAAGACAAAAATGACCTTATGAGTCTGGCGCAATTTAGGGGTGACTTCTATGCGAAAAATGCATTGTCACCTCAGATATAAGAATTGTAGCTTTCATTATTTACAAAAAACCAATTCTCTCAATAGATGGCGTTCCAACAAAATAAAAATAATAAGATTGTTGTTCATAATTTCACCCATAGATGGCTGTAGTAAAAATTCCTTATTTTCAAGCGAAGAGAATTTCAGTATTACAATATAATAGAACTTTCAAAATTGAATTGATAGGGATCTCATTAAAAAAAGGCATAATTGGTGAACGTTGCGCAAGCGCATAAAGTGATCACGTAAACCAGCCGATGACAGGTCGTAAGCCCTGTAGGTGCCTTGATTTCCCGGTTCTCCTACAATAAATATTCCAACTTCGTCTCTATTGAGATAATTAAAAATCTGTTCAAAAATTAATATCAATTTTAAAAAGAATTTGTGATACCTAAACATGTTCTTCTCAACCATCTACTTAAACAGAAAAAGAATTCTGTCTTGACAGTGAGACTGAATGCGCCTGTGGGGTTATGTTCAAACATTAAAATGCTCTGAATTTCTTAAATTTAATACGTCGGCCTCAAACACTTGATCCTTACACACGCTAATATTACGTGCCCAATCCAGTCAAAACACTAGTCAGACATGATAATTAAGTTGTCAAAAAATAAAAAAATAAATAAAATGCAAAGATGTAGGTACTTCCTTTAAATAATCTGTCGCAGAAGAGAAAGTGTCAAAAGGGTATATGTGTGTTGAAACTTGTTAAAACAGACTGCTAGTCTCCATCCCAAAATAAATTGACAGTGTACAGTTACTAGACGGCGGAGAATTTTGTTTTATTGGTACAAGTGCTAACCAAAGTTTAAAGAAGTTATTTTCATTACGAACCCGAAATATTATAATGCAGCACCTGAATATTATACCTAGGAATAGAATTTTGTACATGACAAATTTCACAATTCAAAATTCAACGTGAAAGAAATATGTGGAAGGAAATTTTAATTCTACTAGAATCACCCTTTTTGAAGTAAATTGGGAAATTATTACAAATCATTCCGAAAAACTCGTATAACTCAATCAACAAAAGAATTGATAAGAAATATTATTTCATACAAATGAAGAACACGATGTAACTTTTAATGTATTAGCAAAAAAGGAGATTCATAGTCGAATATTTGGCTTGGTAAAATTGTAAACTGCTAGCCCTAGAACAGGGTTACCCAATTGGGCAGCAGTAACCTTCATAACAGTCGTTTTTTTTTATAACGGTGTGAAAAATAAAAAACATGAATAAATAGTTGAACTCAATGAACGGCATTTTCGGTGATCTCATTCACTGTAATATTTTTAGTCGGTCTTTCCTGCATTATGTCTATATCACTTATGGTGACTTTCACCAATGTTACCTAAACTGTCACATAGCTGGGTATCACCTAAGCTTAGGTAGCCCCTAACGTATCGTTTGGTTTTCACCAGTCTATTTTATCTGTTCCCTAGCTAGGAATTCAAAACGATTATTTTTGTTTATACAGTGGCAACATTTGTATTTGGAATGCATCATATTGCATCATGTTTTTTCTATGACTGTCACTTTCTGTCAATTACGTTGTGATTTCCTGGTGATTTCGTTTGGACTAAATATATTCTACTTTTATGCGCCTTCTGTCCGTGTCCATGATTCACTTTCATATGTTTGAGTCGACACGCAGATGGTAGATTAAATAAGTACCTACAGGAATATGCCATATATGCATACAATATATTACCTAATTAATTATATTATGAATAATCACCATTTTCAAAGGAATTTTACCAAGCATACACTATAGACATGACAATTACCTGGAAGTAAGTAAAGGAATCCAACAATCGCACACAGAACATAATATGCATCGTTTTAGTTACTATATTCATACATAAAACGGGTTCCTTGATAAATGAACCCGAGTTATTCATTCTTCGTTCATTTTATGTTTCACTTAAAACTTTTGATATGATTGTTATGAGTTTAGATTAAAAGATTAGGTGGTCCGACAAAAACTACCGTTAGTTGGAGGCGTGAAAGAAGTTGATGAATTATAAAAAGTCAATGGCGAAATCAATTCAGATTACCTACTCCCAAGTATCCAGTCTATTAGGAATGTATACATAACAGAATATATTGAAATGTTTTCCAATTATAAATGAAAGAATACATTGAAGGAATAAAAACAGCGATAATTGGTTTTCTTGTGATTTTGGGTGGTAATTAAAAAAATCTATTCTATCCTGTATTATTTAGTATATAAGGTCTTTGGTAGAAAGTGATTTATATAACTATTAAATCCTTGAACTAATGAAATCTGTAGCCAATATTAACTTTCTAACTTAAAATTATGACAGTGAGAAAATGATCCTAAATAAAAATTGTCATATAAAAATTAAATTAATAACCTTATTTTTCCATTAAATTTTCTTTTATAGATTTATTGAATTCAAATTGAATTTATTTTCTCCTTGAGATCATAAATTCCAGAAAGAACTAGGATTGACCTAAAAAGATATTGGCAAAAGAAATATTCATAATATTTAATTAACTCAACGGTCCCATTCAAGTCCTATGAGAGAGGACATTATTTTCTAGTTGGGGTCACAATGCCTTATATAATTATTTATTATGATGATAACACCGAGCGGCGTGTTTCTAGCGAGAAAGGAACTTGGAATAAATCACTTTTAAAATTGCAAGCGTTTTCATGCCACTAATTCGTATAAGAAAGATGTTGATCGCACGGCGTGATTAATAACACTCGTCTCAATTTATTATTCAGATTTTTAGATTTCACACGCTTAAGGGCGAACTTGACGCTGATTTACAATCTGGCACATCTTTGGCCATATTTGAAACAATGAAAATGACCCGACAGGTACATTCGTATTTTATTATAGGAACATAAATAATTTTAGCAAAATTGACGGTTTCATGCTATTATTATTATTGCACGCTAAAAATCTCCATTTTTATCCAAAAGTCGCACATTATGTCAAATAAATAATATAAAACGAGGGATTTTAAACAATTCATCACCAGGTATTGAATGTACTTATTTATGTGTTTGACAAGAAAAATGATAAGCACTCTTTAAAAAACAAGACGAATCATAGAAATTTAATGATATTTTACTTTTACATTCCTTCTCGGGACACCGACGTCGGCCTTCGTGGCTCAGTTGGTTAGGTATTGGACTACTGATCCAAAGGTCCCGGGTTCGAGTTCCGGTGGAGACACAGTTTTTCGTTGTGTGTTTTAGTTTGGATCTGTGAGACGATTAATATCATAAGTCTTCAGAATGTGGCAACTTGTTATTGGGTGTATGTTTAATAAATATTTAACATAGTACCTACCTACCTGGTAGTTGCTCGAGAATTTATATAAAAATGAAAACATGTACTATGTCAAATATTATTTAATACGCACCAAATAAGAAGTTGCTACGTTCTTTTGAGTCGTACGATATTTATCGTCTCACAGATCTAGACTAAAAACACAAGTGAAACTGTGCTCAACTGTAATTTTTAAAACTAGAATTTTAATATATAAAAATCTCACGTCACAATGTTCGTACACGCTATTCTTCGAAACCGGCCGACTGATTTCAACGATTTTTTTATACATATATGTGTGATTGGTTCCGGATTGAAAGATATGATATTTTTGGACACGATAGGTTGCGCAGTTATCGAAATTAAAAAAAAATAACGCATTTTTTTTTTTTAAAAACTTTCATTACAAAAAATATATTTTAACCACAAATTTTAATTCCTTATACCCCCGAAAAAAAATTTAACAGGAAAAAATGGTCGTAATTCATTTTTTAGTTGTGTAAACTTTTCATAGATGGCGATGTGAACAAATCTATTGGCATCGCATCGAGAGAATGAAAAAAAATGTAAAATACATAAAATGGAGGTGGCAAAAATGCGATCTGTGGCAAAACAGTTGCGGCTCTAAGGGCCTAGGCAGTAAATGCGGGGGTGGGCGGCCGACGCTGTTGCGCCCTCGTCAATTCTGTACTTAGAGAAGAGCAGGACGAACGCCTTTAGTCTCGCTCGGCAGTGACTCGTCAACTGTGGCGAATGTTGTTGTGTGGTTCGGGCACACCGCCGGCGCAGACGTCGGGTCAGACATCCTGTGTTGACAACTAGACGTCATATCTGACAGGTGATGATTGCGTCGGATGCCCCCGGTGTTAGCCCGCGGAACCTTCGGACGCCAACACGAGGACCGATGCGTCGGGATATAAGCCTAGGTTGCGGCTCTAAGGGCCCAGGCAGTAAAGGCGGGGGTGGGCGGCCGACGCTGTTGTGCCCTCGTCATTCTATACTTAGAGAAGAGCAGGACGGACGCCTCTAGTCTCGCTCGGCAGTTACTCGTCAACTGTGGCGAATGTTGTTGTGTGGTTCGGGCACACCGCCGGCGCAGACGTCGGGTCAGACATCCTGTGTTGACAACTAGACGTCAAATCTGATAGGTGATGATTGCGTCGGATGCCCCCGGTGTTAGCCCGCGGAACCTTCGGACGCCAACACGAGGACCGAGGGGTCGGGGTACAAGCCCCTCCGACTTGAAACGGAGTGTTCTTAGCGGCCGATTTCGAGACCAATCGGAGGCCCTGACGTGTGTGGTTGGATTCTCGGGGGCAGTGGTTGAACCCGATGGATGGTGGATATTTTGTGTTTGTCCGATGTTGCGGCTGCGTCCGGTGGTGAACAGGGCCAATGAGCTCTATAGCGTCGCCGGCGTGGAAGTGGATCGCGATCTCCCTCGATGTGGCAAAACAAAACATGCTCTAGCCCACTAGTTCACTATATTTTCAAGAATTGATTCTTTGTAATTCGGACGATTTCGTTGTGAGTTGCCACTCGAAATATTTATTACTAATTGGAAATTGGCTCTTAATCAAAGACCTTAGGTAAATACTAAAGTATATAAGGTCTTTGCTCTTAATATAAACAATAATAATTCTAAAACATTATCATGACGGTAAGTACCTACATTACGGAAGCAGATCACAATTTTACAGAATAGTCTATTCGCCTGTCAACAGCAATGAAAATCGCACTACAAATCTAATGTTTACTATAATCTGATATTAATACAAATTTCATAAGTCATAGTCGTGCGTGAGGATTACTAGATACCTACACCAAGAGAATAACTGACAAACACTTTAATCTGCTTATATATTATTATGTGATGTAGCCTACAAACATAACGTGTGATTCTGTGGTATGGTACAAGTAGGTATACTGGTTAGTAATATGTACAACGATAAAATCGTGCAGTGCCTAATATCAACAAATAACATTAATTTATGATCATCCTCTGGTGCTAGACTGCATGGTGCTTACTCATTATTTATTACAATAATTACACGATGACCTCCTTTACCACATATGACCGCACCTGATGCTCCTCCAAACACATTTACATACATACATGCATACCATCAGGCATTGTTCCTATCCATTTGATCTCCAGAAACTGACTATCTTAGGACTTTCTCAGAACATATTAGTATGAGGGAGGGCCACCATTCTCAGTCATGAGAGAGAGAGACTATGTACACAGTAAAAAAATACTTCACTGGAACTTCACAAGAAAGTGGCTCACTATTGATAAAATCAATTTCATTATTAAACTAGACTCTCGGAGGTGCCAGAGAATAGGAATATTTTGTGCTATGGTGTCATGTGTCATCCAAATACAAATGAAATAACACATGACCAAACAATGACCCCTGTACAAGAAAGAATGAGTGAGATACCAGAACATGCTAAGAGCATTGTATGTTCATTTCATATGAAGTGCATCGCATCGACAGTAAAAGTAAAAAAATCGATTCAGTTCACGTAGTTGGCTAGATTTATGGTGAAGTGGAGGCAAATGTATGTAAGGCGACTGTTAAACGCATATAAAGTGAGGTAGGTTGCGTTGTTTCATTCAATTTACATGCACCACAAACATTAAAACATGTGTATTTTCTACTATTTAATGAAAAGGTCAATGCGACATCTTCAAATACATACACATTATATTATGACTTTACATAATAAAACCACATATTATTATTATAAACAAACACACATGTTGTTACTGTCAGCGCACATGAATAAACATAATGAAATATATCTTTAATATTTATTGATTTGATTAAATTATTTATAATCTTTGAATAATTTTATTTATATTATTTTATTGATTTCAATAATTCCTGAAAATATGTAAAAACTAGCTTAGTGAGACAGCAAATATCCGATAATTAATTGATAATTTTAACATTTTTCGTGCTGAAAATCACAAACGTTTATCAACTATGAGTACATCTCAAATCTTACATAGTTAAATATATAGTGTGGACATAGGCTCGTATTACGCGAGCATTTTCTTAAAAAAAATAGTAAAATAGGACTAGAAAAAATAGATTCGGAAAAGTCGGAAAAAAAAAAAATTTTCGTAATGTCTCAAATACCATGGATTTCTACAACAACTAATATGACCAAATTTTATGAACTACATATAAAAACGAATGAATTGTGTCCAACGCTATACTCTTAGTCACTCCACAAAGTATTCAAAATTGGTATGAAAAATTTTCGTTTTTTTTTTCATGAAATGAGTTTGTTAAGTTAATTTTTATTTAAATATTTTATTAGGAAAACTTGATAATTATTCAATGGCATTCGATGAAAGTGATTTGCCTTTTTGGCAATTTGAAAATAAAATATCAATTTTTAAGTTTCTTGAGCTTGGGGTTACATTGGAATATTTGACAGTTAATAAAAACGAGAAGCACTAATCATAATATATCCTTCAAAATCCAATGGGTCTAAGCGAGTATTAGATATTCAATTTTGCAAAATTAAAAAGAATCGAATGTGTGCTTTAGTCTATAATCGGTAAAGTGAATAAACATACCGTACATGCACATAGCATGCACATACAAATACATTGTGATAAAACTTTCAGAAAGCAATCGCAGTATGATACTAGTTGATAATCTACAATAAAAAAAGCTTAAAAATTTGGAATTTATGACTTCTCGCTCTATCTCCTTGGGGTAGTGAGGAATAAAAATATTTTAAGATACAAAAAACACTTCATTTAAGAGAATTTGAAAGACAAAGAAGGTGTTCCTAATTCATTTTGCTTTTTCAACCAAATTCAAAGTGACCCGTTTCTTTGTCGGGATGAACAACAACTAGACCGGAAAAATCATCATCATGTTAACAAATTAACTGTTACTCATTGTTTCATAGCATTTTTAAACACATGTACTTAAATTAAACCTCAAAAACATATTTCATTTAAATAGCTAGCATAATAAATATTCATGGGTGAAAAATCGAATCAATCTGTGGGATGAAATGTTTCGCGCTAAGATATTAGAAGAACTTTATTCATTTTCCACGGGTCGTTAGGCAGTTGCTTGCATCCAACTTTCTAAGATACATTAATCTGCTCTTGTAAAAAGAGAAAATTCAATAAATTGGAAAGTAAGTACGATGTATCGGTACGATTTCACCCAAGTGTCCATCAACACGTAAGTAATATTAGACAGACTGTGCATTAGGTACATTTTTTTCTTTACAACGTTTTGTGGCAGTGATACGAATCATTTAGATTTTACAACACAGAGTATATTAAGAGAGTATTAGAGTAAGAAGAGAGTGTAATCGCCGTTGGAGCTCATTACCAATTGCTACGGATTAGAAAAACCAACAAAAAGATAAAATAATATGAAAGTATCATTTTATACATCACGGCGGGAGGCAGTCTGCGCGTTTATAAGAGTACAGGTGTATGATAATGGAGCTTAATGATCATTAAATATTTTTTACATAAAGAATGTTTGAAAAATTCAAAAAAAGTAACGTTTAACCCATGTAAAAGTATATCAATTAATACAGTAAAAAAATTACGTAATAAAGATGTTCTTAAACTCTAATACGCAATCCAACAATCCCCTCCCAATTCACTAAAGATCCCTCCTCCTCATCCTGAAACATATTACTTAACTGTATATGTGCATATCTTTGTTTTTATCTCTTTTTAAATTTTCTTTTATCTTGTAGGTATTTTACAACTATGTAATCGATTTAAAGAGGGGCGGAAGAAAGTGGCCCACTATTAATAAAATCAATTTCATTATTTAGGACTCTCCGAGGTGCGAGAGAATAGGAATATTTTGTGCGATGGTGTCATGTGTCATCCAAATACAAATGAAATAACACATGACCAAACAATGACCTCTATACAAGAAAGAATTCATCCATTCATTCATACCATCACGGCATATCACCAGTCTCATTTCACCAAAAAAGGCACTACATTCAGAATGGGTGGTGAACCTCATTGCTGAACTATGTGAGATATTATTGTTGCCTGTTGTATTTCCGATTACCCGGCTCTTACGGGACACTCGAAAACAATGATTTAAAAGAATGGAAGCACTATTCTAAGCCGGTGCCTCACAGATTGTATAACAGAATTATGCAAAATAAATTCAGATAAGAAAGAATGAGTGAGATAATAAAGATGTTCTTAAACTCTAATACACAATCCAACAATCCCCTCCCCATTCACTAAAGATCCCTCCTCCTCCCCCTCCTCATCCTGAAACATACTCGTTAACTGTAATTGTGCATATCTTTGTTTTAAAATTTTCTTTTATCAAGTATTATCTTATGAATTATTCAACTATGTAATCAATTACTGAATAATCATAAATTTAAACTGAAGAAAGCACTTATGGCTCAACTATTATTTTTTTTTTTTTTTAACATGTCTACGTAGGGGACGCCAGCTATTAGGATTTGGGTCCATTTTACTCTTCCGAAGAAGCGCACTACGTAGCGTTGGGAGGGGTTTGCAATCTAGAAAAAAGTTTATTAATTCGGATTTTAAAAAGACCCGGGTTGTACGAAGATGGAAACACTATTATACAAGAAATGTAATGTAAAATAAATAAATTAATAGCTGTAGCTTTCTGAGAGAAAATATGGTATCTGACTGCTCATCCAAAGGTCCCGGGTTCGATTCCCGGTGGAGACACAGTTTTTAATTGTGTTTTCAGTCTGGATCTGAGAGACGATTAATATCGCAAGTCTCCAGAATGTGGCAACTTGTAATTGGGTGCGTGTTAAATAAATATTTGACATAGTACCTGTTAGTTGCCCGAGAAGTAAAATAAAGAAAAGAAAGAAAAGAAATAAGTAATCAAACTGTCGATTTGTTCAGGAGAACTTTGTTCTCTTAACATATCGACAATGTATCAAGCCAGAATACGCGAGAATTGTATGGAGAGGTCTACTTTTTTCACGGCTTTTCCAACTTTGAAGTCAAAAAACACCAACTTAGAGGCTTCGCAGCATATATGTTCCATACACGGATTTACTCAGAATTCGGAGTAGAACATTTCGTGTGTCTGTGTGTGTGTGTGTGTGTGTGTGTGTGTGTGTGTGTCTGTGTGTGTGTATGTCTGTGTGTGTGTGTCCGTCCCCCCCTTATAACTTTTGATCCGCTCAATTTACAGAGCCTAAAATTTCAGAATATATAAACAGTTACAGGCCTACAAAACTTTTATACTCGGAATTTTGAATTTTTGTTTCAGTCAGGGGTTATCAACTTTTGAATTTTTATTTTATTTTTCCCTATATCTCAGAAACCATAAAAGCTAGAACGCTGAAAATTGGTATAAACATAGACAAATACAAAATCTCAAATTAGTTTTTTCAAAAAAATTCCAGGGTTTCTCAAACATTTTTTATTAAGAAAAGTATTTTTTTTAAGATAAATTTATGAGTTTAACTGCCTATATTTCCAAAACTTATACAATTATCGAAAAAAGCCGAAACACCCCAACTAGATAATTTAATTTTATATAAAAAATATTAACATTGTAGCAGTACATCTCAAATTTTTTTTAACAATTTTTATAAAATTGAATTTAGTGACGACATCGCTTCATACAATTTGTATGGTAGTCACCTATACACAATATCAAAGAAGACTTAATAGTTTGATACTTCATCTCTAAACATACAATATACATATACCATCATGCTGTTTTCATATTCCGGGTAGGAAAAAAAGACTGACCTCCATACTATCCTATCTTGACTACCTAGGTACATGTGTTGTATAGAAAACTAAATATCATAAAATAATAAATAAAATAATAATAATAAATAATAAATAAAATGGGGACACGGAAGGAGCCTCCACGTAGATTGAGTTTCGGTTAACTTCGGAAAAGCAATCGGGCGTCCCTGGAAACGGCAGAATGCCGGCCAATCCTTCCACCACCGGAGCACCAACCAATATGATGGTGTTCCGGACACGGAAAGTAGTAAGTAGTATAAATAAAATAATAAATAATTTGTATTTATGGGTTTGGTACTTATTCTTCAACTATACATACTATCGCTGTCGACAGTTGGATCTCATGTGTTACATGCAACTAGTGTATATGAATTATTCCTATTCGTTGGTTCATCCCCGCTCAAGTATTTAGTTCATATAAAGGCACGCGTGTGTGTACTCGCCGGCTGACTTTGCAACTGCGACTCGCGATTGACAAACCTTTACATCGCTAAATGTACGTATCTATTGTAGGTATAGATACTACAAACCCAAACGCTTTGGATAAAACGAATGGAACGCGTCCCACCAACATTGACAGGCAAGACACCCCTAAATCTGGAAATGCAGCATGGAAACGCCATTTTAAAATTTATGCGGAGCCGTTCTTATGTGATTGGAGATTCTCTTCTTTTACCTCCAAAAGGCCTTTAGATTCAAGGCGATAATATCAGTATTGAGGAAACGCAACTAATAATAATATTAGAGTGCCAGTGCGGCCTTAATAATATAACAACTTAAAAATGAATCATTTAAAAAATGCTTAATAAATCTTCAAATATAGGTACTCCTGTCTAACGAAACGAATTCAGTATCAAATCTATCAAACAACCTTTTATTTATTTATTTTTACTCCTCACTAACCCAAGGGGATAAAGTGGGGAGTTATGATTTCGAATTTGTAATGGTATTTTTTTATTGCAGATTATCAACTAGTATCATGTTGAGATTGTATTCTGAAAGTTTCATCACAATGTATCTGTGTGTGTGTGTGCTATGTACGGCGTGTTCATTTTACTTTATCGATTATAGACTAAAGTACTCATTCGATTCTTTTCAAATTTTGCAAATATGTACATATAACTTATACTCGCTTAGATCCCATTAGATTTTAAAGGATATATGAATAGTGCTTCTCAATTTTTTGACTATCAAATATTTCAAAGTGACCACAAGCTCAGGAAATTATTAATTATTTTCAAATTGATAAAAATACACATCACTTTTATAAAATGGCATTAAAGAGTTATCAAGTTTTCATAATAAATTATTTAAATAAAAAACAATTCATCAAACTCATTCATGAAAATGCTGAATTTTTTCCAAACAAAATTATAATAATTTATAGAATGACTTGTTAGTGAGGGAGTTTAGCGTTGGCCACAACCCACTCGTTTTAATATTAAGACTATTAAATGTCTAGAAAAACAATATTAGACCGGAAAAATCGACAACAAAAGCTATGCAAAGTTTAACTTTCGGTCAATATTACTCGATTGTGAAATAAAAATATTTTCACAATGACACATTGTGCTGTACTTACAAATAGAAATAACAATAAGTATTATACTATTTATATTCATTTCTCATGCAAATATTGCTTCTCTGGGCTGTAAAGACTGGTTAGTTGGAAGAAATTGCCATATGGCAATAAACTCAGCACTTGCGCAGGGTGCAAGGAAGTGTTCATTATTATTAGTATTATACTATACGTTCGTATGTCTAATTGATACATACAAGGTTTAATTATTGATGTGTGAAGTCACCTTAATAAAACCATTTGAATTGATATACGAATAGTTAATTAGGTACCTCAATAAAAATAGATAATCTTGCAATCTAACATGAACGTATGATTTTCTTACAAGATTGCGCAATATGAAAACATGTGTTGGGTTTCATTGAATCCAAAACACATGTTGTCTACAAATGGTCGAATTGTAGAAACAAGTTAGTTATAATGTCGATGCAAGCTAATTGGGGCACAGTTGGGGACAACTTCGTACAAGAAATGAATAAACATACCTATACATTTATTTATAAAACAAAACGTATCAAGTTTAATATCAAAACGAACAGGTGAATTCGATACGAGCGAATCAAGGATAACAACAACATCAAAATGGCGATATTTCATTATGACATTACATATATTATCTAACGCTACATATATATTTATTTGATATTCGATCTAAATACTTTGACAAAGTAACTAACACCGTTCAGAATAACTTGATGGTTTGATTACTTTGCATAAGTACTAAGCATTATATGTTTGTACAATAATCGAGTTAAATCTGATTGGATAAGATTATGTTAATTATATAATGCAAATTATTATATAAATACATTTATATTTTAGGTCCTTGTCGGCTAGCCGACACCCAGATACAATTCGCCATAATTATAAACGTTTCAAAATACCACTGAACTATGTAGGTAATTAAACCCCAGTTTTGTCATAGGTATTGGTCGTATGTACTGTTCATGCTCATGTATTGTTGATTGTTTATGTATATATGACATATGTATTTACATGTTGTTTATATACGAGCAACTGCTAAAAAAATATTTTATTTACTTGAAACCTGAAGTGAAAATGGTACAATATAGCAAATGACAGCAAATATACAATTAATACACTGATCACAGCAATGAAGAAAGAAGTAGATAATTGATGAAGCAAAGATATATCGTCAAAGAACTATAAAATATTATTAACCTTCAAATATGATCTACATAATATGTAACTTGAATCTTGATACATATATTACGTAACTCAGTCATAAATCTGATAATTAAAAATACACCAGTTACTATATTTTTCATGATAAAATACCATGACATTGAATAAAACTTGTGATGATACGAGAGTGATCGGTCATTTTGTTGGTATATTTTTAGAAATGGTTCATGAAAATACCGAGTAAATGTTGTCATAGCGTCATTTATAACTAAAATGCTAACTTTACGACATTCCTCGTCGTTCCATATTGTCAATTTAAATACTTCACATGATACGTATGTGTAGGTTCATAAAAAAACGCGAGGTATGAACAGTATTTTGGGACAAACTTTCTTTAAAATGCATTATTTTGGGTAACATAAGATTTGTGATCAATTAATCAAATCAGCTAACATTTTTTCAGAATGGATTTATAAGATGATCAACAGGATTTACTTTGCAAAATGATTTATAACATAATTTATAATTATCAAAAGCCTATAACAAGTTAAAGCCATTTGACACTTAAAATTCAATATGTGCTTGATAATAACAGTAATATGTGCAGATATCTCAAATAACCTGTTGGTGTCTGTGCAAACCGTCTCCCTCTCCTCCAAAATTTCTAAGTTCTTCTTCTTCGGCCTGTTCTTTCCATCCTCCACAACTCCCTGTCTTGGGCACACTGCCTCCATCTCCCTCCAGTACATTTCTTGATGTCATCAGACCACCTGGGGTCTGCCGACGCCTTTTCGGCTTGTTCTCGGTCGCCATTCTACTATCTTTTTGGTCCATCGTGAGTCCTGGCATATGGCAATATGCCCAGCCCAGCTCTACTTAAGACCAGCGATCCTTTGAATTCTGTTCCATGACATTTTGAATTCTGTCCCTTATTGAAAAACCCAGCAGGTTTCTCTCCATAGCTGTCTGTGTCACTAACAACTTGTGCATTACTTAAAAAGATTTATGCCAAATAAATTTGCACTAGCAGAAAATTCTAAAACAACAAACCTACATATTATGTTAGTCAAAAATCAATAAATTTTAAGACATGAAACAAAAATTTCTTATATTCTAATAAAGCTAGGTTCTGTTCGTATTGAGAATGAGCATCACGTTTTATATCAATGATATCAACACAATCTCTCATAGACAAAAGACTTAGCGGTCATCTTTCAAAATGAATAGATATATGTTAATATATGTAGATACCTACCCTGGATCTCCGGAAGTAGGTGGTATGAGGCAGGTTCTCAACCTTCTCCGAGTGATGATGATGCGAATAGCCTTGCCTGTGGCTGACTAACGGTACGTAAGAATGTTTCGTGTATTGGATAACACATTGGAAATAATCATAATAATGATAATACATAATATACTCTACCGACAATATCGATTACGTTATTTATTTACAGCAAGCTATTCAAATGCCCCGCATTGAATAATATATTGTGTTATTAAAACGACTTCATGTATACAATAATTGAAATTACAAAATAATTAAAACCTTGTCTCAAGATATAAATGACTATGTTACATCATACCAAATTTAACGCTACATAATAAATAATATAGGTATTCTAATTTTATCGAATCGTAATGTATGTAAGATGTTTTACAAAGCCTCGTAAATAAAAACAAGTAGGAAATTAGATTTAAAAAATGAGGACACCTTTCTTTCAAAGTTTTCTTCACATATTAAATTTGTAATCCATTTTTCACAAGAATACATTAAATTACTCAATAAATTATCCTTAATTTTAATTTAGTTACAGTTAATTCATGTTTAAAAATGTATGTTGTTATGATTTTGACTAATATTATTGTTGCATCAAATCGAATAAAAGTATTCTAAACTCTCATTCGGAAACCCATATCTATGTTTACAAATATTTTCAATTTAATCAAAATATCAAATGAATCAATCTGGTTTGAAAATGCATTATCATCGCGAATACACAAATTCTGAAAGTTTCAGTAATAAGTCAAGTTTCAGATTCTTTTAATTTAATATTAAGAATAAATATTTAATTCATACCACCACGGCATACCCCACAATTAGTGTAACCAGCGACAGGTGTATGGGTGTGCGTTACCTAATAAAAATAAGCACGGCCCGTGTATCCCCACACACCATTCCCGTGTCACTTTAAGAGGCACTACATTCAGAATGGGAGGTAAACCTCATTCCTTAATTTGATATTTCTACTTAGTACTTATAAAATAAAAATTATTTATACATAGGTACATATGTATTCGCATTCGCAGCCAAAATCAATGAGTTTTATTTTATAACAAACCCATTTACAGAAAAAGGTGTAAATACCTTTGGTTTCTGTGCGGGCGTCCTGGGTTCGATTCCCAGAAGAGGAGAAATTTATTGAAATTTATTTCTCACGCTAATATTGCTGTTCTGGGCTGGAAACACTGGTTAGTTGGAAGAAATTGCCATACGGTTATAAAATCGCCACTAGCGCAGGGTGCAAGGAAGTATTCATTATTATTATTATTTTTAAATACCCACATTTTTTTCTATCCTGGCACGCATCCCTCGCCTCGTCCACATTCATGCATCATCTCATACATGTTCGTCTATTGCTCACACATCTAACAAAAAAAATGTGGCGTTCAGTTCTCTCTGCCTACCCCGCAAGGGACATAGCGTGATGGTATGTATGTATGTATTAAAAATCTTAATGACCTTCATTTACCTCAACGTCCTTCCTAACCCTTCATCCCCGAACAAAACCCTGTATACATTACTTTACTACTTAACTACCTACATTAAATGTTTCATACATTACTATATTGTTCTATGTTTTGTTAATTTTCTTTTTGTTGTATTTTATTCTGTTTAGTAGAGTTTATTCTATTTTTGTTTTTTGTTTCATATAGTTATAATTTGTGGATTGTAGTTTTTATTATTACATACCTATTATTTATAATTTATTATTTTGTATATTTTGTATAATTTATTATTATATGTTGTCGATATGTTCTGTTTTAAATTAATAAATAAAATATTGTAAATGAAAAAAAAAGAGTTTCTTGATAGAATTTTGGTTTTTAATTCAAAAGCAAGAGACGAACAAATTTGTATAGAAATTCGTCTAAATTCACACATCATAAAATATGTTATCACCTTTGTACATAATATTAATTTATCAATCAGAACGGCATTCGTAGATCGAATGGCCAAAACCGGTAGCACAAAACTTTTCTGGCTGTCGATAATTCGTTTGTAAAAACTGCTATAGTAAAACTGTTAGAATATGGAATGTTCGCACAGGTTCTGATACAAGAAAACACTTTTCGTGCTAATTAACGTTTCAAACTAATTTACGCCTCTTGTTAAATATTATTTTCCATGTCATTATTCTTTTGAACCGACTGTGTAAAAAACTATTGGGTCTAATGAGATATCAATGTCAGAAATCGTAAAAACCATTTATTTGTTGAATATATTATATAGACTGTTAATAACCAACCGTAACTTTTATCGAATCTACATTTCACATATACATAGTTGTGTTAATTAAAATAAAATGCAAAAAGTAATTGATAGGCACCCAACGTATTCAAGTTCATAATTCATTGCAGTTAATTAAAATTTTCTAAAATCGACGATATTCAAATTTTTCAAGATGCTGATTGGACCGATAGTAATGTTTGTTATAAGGGGCATAAATTGAAAACTTTCGACTGCAAGTATTTTGGAAATTTAAATACAAAAATGTACGTAGAAAGAAATTCAGGTTTGAGCGATACAGTTATTTATTGTTTTATGAAAATATAAGGCACCTTTATTTATTTATTTATTTAAGTATCAATTACATATTGACAGTTAACATAATACAGTGTTAAGTAAACTTTAGTACAACAAGATACATTTCAAATATTAAATGATCATTTATGAGAATGTTATTGCTAAATATATCCTAAATTTAATGCTAGGTACTATTAAATGTTTACAGTTGCAAGTACAGTATGAATGTCTAGCTATCGGGTATTCTTGTCTATGTTTGTGAGTGTGTAAAATTATTTTCTTAATGTATAATTGTCTAACATTAAGGACTCTAAATTCAGTGAATAATTCATTACTGGGGTATCTGAATGGTTTATTGAGAAATATCTACTTCAAATTACACAGATTTCTAACATTTTACAAAAAGGCATTTATTTATCTAAGAATTAAAGGCTCCAGTAGATGAAATCACTATAGAAGTACTTATTACATACCTATTGATTCATAAAAATATTCCACTTTGCTAGTTTATCCATCTATCATTACAATACACAACATGATATCGTCGGCCTTCGTGGCTCAGTTGGTTGGGTATCTGACTGCTAATCCAAGGGTCCCGGGTCCGATTCCCGGTGGAGAAACAGTTTTTAATTGTGTTTTCAGTTCAATCTGCCTACTCCAATAACAAAGATACGGCGTGATGGTATGAATGTAAGTGTGCATATTTGTAGGCAGAAATAAAAAAAATCATATTTATTTGTTGATTCATAACCCCACCAAAATATCGCTAATTACGATTTTATCAGAGAAACATTACAAAATATTCGACAACAATTGAATGTAACTAATCCAATAGCATAACGGTGTGTATCGCTGAACTTGGATGATTATGGCAATAATATATTATAATGGTAACTAAATACAAAGGTTAATAGTAATTATTACTAGGGTATCGGCCATTCAAACCTGAAACAAAAATACAATCAAAAGACTATAATGAATATTTGAACCACGATGGGTCATTGATGTTATTGATCAATTTGATATTCATTATATATACTAGAATATTTAATATATTATAATATTTATTTTACAACCAAATATTTAGTAAATATATTCGTTATACACTAGAATATTTTATATATTATACAAACTATTAGCAGACTCGCACTGCGTTGTCCGTGCATTCACTTAGAAGTAAATCTACAAATCGCACCTTTATTTTCATAGTGACACAAAAAAAAATTTTTTCACCATCAGGGATTAAAGTTTTGGATTCTTTATTTAATTTGAAAAAATACAAATCGCAATAATAATAATTGGTAGTAAATATTTGAACGATAGATCGTGTTTCTGTATTCAATAGATAGCGCTCATCTAAAATACATAGCTGGTAATAAAAATTAAAAATTTAATAGTTACCATTTTGTATAGTGTCACTATTAAAATAACGATGCGAAATATAGAATCTTATCTTCATAATATTGTTTTTTTCGCAATACAATTTCAAAACTAAATATGTACTACTTCATCACATGTCGGCCTACGTGGCTCAGTTCGTTAGGTATCTGACTGCTGATCCAAGTGTCCCGAGTTCGATTCCCGGTGAAGACACAGTTTTTCCTTATGTTTTTAGTATTGATCTGTGAGACAATTAATATTGTCAATATCCAGAATGTGGCAACCTGTTATTGGGTGCGTGTTAAAATAATATTTGACATAGTACCTGTTAGTTGCCCGAGAAGTAATATAACAAGAACTATGAAAAAAATATCTAGATTTAAAATAATTGCGATCATGTAACTTATATTTCTGTTATTTACTCAGTGAAACTAAAATATCCTTTTTTTATTGAATAAAACTCTTACAATATATTATGTACAGAAAGATGAATAAATAAATAAAAATATCTTTTGATCACTAAAAAAAACTAAATAACGGGTGCACAAGTTCAACCTCTCAGAAACACTGATATATTTTTTTTCCTTTTGTAGATATCATATGTAGTTGCACAAGCGACATCAGATGCACAAACAGTCAGACAGACACTATGTTTTATTAATTAGATAACTATTTGGCATTCTTCGGCACTCCTAAATAATCAATAGCGATCTACCATTATTGGTGTAATTATAAAACTGAGATTTTAAGCAACACGGCGCTAATCACCGCCAAAATTACCATACGTCCAAAGACGACAAATAAATTTCTAATAAAAAAATAAAACTTCATCGAAATCAGATATGCGGGTGATTCAAACATTAAAAAATCCGTCAGATTAAACAAGATGCGCGCTTATAATGTATAGTTAATTTGACGTGTAAGTCAATTTGCCAAATTGCATACTCAGTATATTTTATTTTGATTTTCAACAAAGCACGATATAACATTCAAATATCTATAATATTGATAACCTCTTGACCCACAGTTTTAAATAACTCTACAACGCTGTTGTTTGAAAACGGAACACTGTGAATTTCGTTACATGGGTCCTAAGAATATTAACGCGGAATCGATTGTTATTAAATAGGTAGAACTCAAGAAGTAAAAGAATGTGAGTGACATTTTTTTACAGAAAAGATTATATATTGGTTGATTCAAATCAGAATATTTATATTAGGCCCAATTCAGATTCGACTAAAAATTTTATACGGAATTTTAGTATATGAGAAATGTCAAAAAGTTGACCAAATTTATACGGGACCAAAAAAGTTGACCAAATTTATATTTAGGTATTCATATTCTCTAATTTTATCTCATGACGTCACACCGCGCGTATAAAATCCTTTTATCCACGGTTTCCCGTTGATTTGGATGTTTTCGTATTCTTAATCGCATCTTAGACGTTCGATCTTTTAAAATATGACTTAATTTTATGCGGGTCGTTTGACATCCGTCTACAATTTCGTACGCTGGATAAGGGCTCCATTATTTGTTTGTTTTTACTTTATTCAATTATTATCAACAATTATTTTGTGAAATCGTTTTAAGTGGAGTATTTTTTTACTCATGTCTAAAGAAAAATAAACATGGTAACTTTTTAATTGTACAAATTTATGACAAACAATAATCATCACGTATTTATAGGTACAAGTAACTTGAATTTCGTTGATATTTTAAGAGACCACACAAATAATGGAATTTTATTATCTTTGCCTAGATAATGGATAAAGAAGGTAAAGTTGTAAATGTTATTGGTTTTTGTAGCTTTTAACTAATGATGTGACACGAATTTTTAAAAGTAATTGTTAGAGATTCCACTTGTCAAAAAACTTACTTACAAATTATATATCTATCATAATAATGAAAATCTACCAAGAATGGTCATTCTTCATCAATTTTAATATGAAGTATTCTTACAAGTAGCAAAATTTATATTCAATGTTCTACTAAAGTTTGGGGCTTCAGTCAAAATCTCACATACAAGTTGTCTGTCATTTGAGGTTAGGTTATTATATAAACCATTATGTTCATTTCAAATCTTATGTGACTGGATTAAATTATTATTATTATGGGTAATAATGCCCCAGATGAACCGACAGGATACTAAAAACAGGAATTCTTAGTTAGAATAATAATTTGTATACTATAAATTATGTTCATTGCAGATGAAGACATTATTGAAAGAGATATTGCCAATAGCGACAGACTTACTTATGATGATACTTACAATTTTTTCCACGTTGCAAGGACTAGAAGTTATTTAATAAGAAGACACATCACTTTAAAAAAAATCATAATATATATATTTACTTATATTAAATTTGTCACATTTTGTATATATGTATAAAATAAATAATCGTAATATAAATACATGTGTATTAAATTTGTTGTATCTAATTTGTAGAACCTTTTAAGCAGTAGACAGAATGACAAGGAAAAATAAAACAAGTATGTAAATTGTTATAAAAATAATATACATTTATTTATATATATATTTTTTTCATTAATTCTGTATATTATAAAAAAGAATTACAATAATATTTTCCGCCAAACTGCATAATAGTTTTTTGGCAAGGCAGATTCTCTTTTTCACATAACTAATGTATCTATTTAAAACATTTTATTTTACAGATCTATAGGTAGGTATAATAAAATCTGAACAGGTAGCTATTTACATTCAAATAATAATTATATGCAAAAAGGTTATTAAACTATATCAAAACACCAAAAAAAAATACAATTATTAGTGAAAAAAATAATTCAGTCCCTTGATAGAGAAACATCATTAAACTCTGGATTGTTAGAGATCGCCAAATCTGAATTTCTCTGGTATTCTGGATCCACAATCTTTCAACTCTGGTGTCACTAGAATTCCATGTAAAACAAATAACAACATTGTATTACATGAATTATTAAATGGTCTTAATCATTTTAATAAAAGAAGCCGTCAGTCTAACATAATAAACACGAGTTTGAGCAATGACTGTCATATGAGTAGAAAATGAAAAAATAATTTGAATCCAAATGAAAGATACAGTTTGGAATGTTACTTGTTATTACCCTGATGTATGTAATAACAAGTGATGCGTCATAAATACGGCTCTCTATTCTTCCAGTTATCACTAGATATGCTCGACATATTTAACCTATAAAATTTCAAGGCAAAACTTTATATTGACATATCTAACTTACCTTCATAAATTTACTATCTTTCCATTTCTCATTACACTATTCGTTGATACGAAGTTAATCATCAACTCCATCTGCTTCTTTGTACTACTAATTTTGGATTTATCCTTAGGTATCCATAGCAAATAGCGCCGTACAAATTAGAAATGTTTCGGTTTTGGAGGTAAACGTTGTTTTAACCATAGAATACACTAACTAGTTTTGACAATAAAATCTCTTTTCTATGGTTTTGACGTTTGTAGGCTGTTTAATGTTGCTAGAGAAATAAATTTTCGAATGTCTTGAATATATTATTTTTTGTGTCGCGGCAACACCGAAAATGTTTTTATTCACGGTGACTAAAATTTTTCGGGCGAATTCATTTTAGTCGGCCATTGTTTAAGAAGAAATCAGAATACGGGTTTAAGACGCTCGCGACTAAAATTTTATTTGGGACGTATAAAAACTAATTTTAGTCGGCAAATCTGAATCGGACATAATGTATATCCATGTACTTACTTAAATTGGTTTGTGCGCAGCTAACTTCTTAAGCTTGACGATCTCTACATACATTTAAAACACAGTTAAGAGTGAGCGTCGTAGGCGGTAAAAAAAATCTCATTTTATATCAAATCTTGGGATTCTTAAACTATCAACCCTTCCTGTTTAAATAGAGATTAAGTTGTTTTTCGTATTGATAAAGATACGATTCCCTCTGAAACCCATCGTATTATATTAAATTGCCGAGTTATTCGTGTTTCTAGTAACTAAGATACTAATTGTAAAATTTTGATTATAATTTATTCATACGTAGTAAATTCGGATTTGCTTTATAATATAGTTTCATGAAAAATCTTTTCCCATACTGATTATGATATCATTCTATATTCTGGTTGTTTGGAAGAAATTGCCGAATGGCAATAAGCCCGCCAGTACATATGCGATACATTTGATAAGATAAATATAATACACGAATACCTAGGCTAATATCAGAATTAAAAATACACTATAAAACTTAATTATGTAGAAGCAAAAGTGTAATTAGTATTAGTTCCAAGGTCACATCTAAAGAAACTGCATTGGTAAATGGTATGATAATTTGTTTGCCAAGTTTCTATCAAAGCCGTCAAAATTTAGACATAAGTCTTTCGTATAATAATTAATCTTCATCACAAAAACTTACGCAAAACCATAAAACTCGACTTGAAAAGCAATAAGAAAAACACAAGCTGTGTATAAAAAAAATCAATATGGTGTTTCTAAAAAATAATAATTAGTACAGCAGCAATATATACTGTACAAAGAACGATTAATGTTTCTTTTTCATAGTTAACTTGAAAAAAATAATATATAGAATATAAAATTCAGATTTAAGGTCAAACCGCCAAGGTCCCGAAACGCAAAATCAATTTGTTGATGCACTCAGCGCAAAATTCCATTTCACCAAACTAACTTCAGCTATGTGACAGCTGACAGCGCAACAACTTATAATTGGCGGTCTATATTAGATTAAACCAATCATCAACACGTTTGACACATACCGTCTCGCAATTACGTATGTATGAGATAACTTTATATTTTCTAAATCAGAGATACGACGTCTTCGAGCTAAGATAAGTTGTATGCATTGTTACATAGACAGTTTTCTGTAAATTAAATTCATAACTTTATCAACTGTCATCAAAAACAATGGCGGCTTTCGGCGTTGTACTGCGCATGCTACACTCAAGGATTTGATTTCTGAATGAGTACTTAGATGAATCGCTTAAGAGGGCATATTATAAACCTGAACGTCGGCGTCGGTACGAAATATCCTTGATAGTAGTACCGACCTTTATGTCGTCCGACGATCAGCCGCTGCGGGGATGAACAGAGTTGAAAGCTCTACAACCTACAACGTAGGTGACTGCAAAATTCCTCTCAAACTTGAACGAAAAAATTTAAAAGATTATAAAAAGTTTTGTCATTGTTATATTGTTAGATTCCCAGTAGGTTATTTTTTTTACAGAGAGCTTGGTCATACTGTGTACTGGGTGCTGTCCTTTGTAAAATAAAATAAAATAAAAATAAAATACTCCTGATATTTCTCATTTATAAGATCTGAGGTCCACGAGTGTGAATCCTCCATTCACATTCGTCGATTGTTCTTTTGCACTATGGTGCCGAGATTGCTAATCTAGAGGGCTCCATTATCTACTTTTCGTGCTATGCATTTTTTTTCTTGTCGCGTTCGGTCACTTAGCGTTCTGTGAAGGGGCCGTTTACAGTCCCCATATGCAGAGCGGGTGGTGGTGGA
Source organism: Molanna angustata (assembly GCA_963576475.1). Lineage (NCBI taxonomy): Eukaryota > Metazoa > Arthropoda > Insecta > Trichoptera > Molannidae > Molanna > Molanna angustata. The sequence goes on from OY754970.1 coordinate 22,050,613, forward strand.
AGTAGCGAATTATTAAAAATATCCTACAATAAAGCATTTTTTAAATTACTCCATAACTATAAGCCATAGCGAAATAAATCTTGTATGTGCTTATAGAGTGCTTGAAATCAAAGTGAATGACCGATAAAATTCATTCATTTCCAGTTAGGTGTATTCTTAAAATCCAAAAATCAACAAATTTTGGGTTTCTGATAATTCAAATCACGTATAAACCCTTTTAACGCACGCGATAGTTACCCTTCTAACACGTTACTACATAGTGTATTAGATGGTTTTGATATGATACATCATGTTTTCAGTCACTAGATTTAGCGTAATATGACCTCTTAACAGGAATGAATATCGATTGACATACGAAATCAAATATTGGACAGACAGCGTCGGCGCAAATGAATGGACCCGGCGTAAATAACACAATCATCATCATCTAAGTTCGGCCAAATTAAAGCATAATATTCCGTGGCATAATGCATATTATAGAGAAACAAGTGCCCAATTAAAGTAGAGAGAAGTGCTCCCATTTTTTGGGCCGATCGTAACGGTTGATCGACCGTCGTGACGCTGGACCCGACCTCTAACAGGGATGACCAAATTCAGTCAAATCAATTTACATATTATTCACCGATATTGACACATTCGTAAAACTTATTAAATAAATAAATGTATCTAAAAATGGGTTGAATCCCGAAACCTCATTAAAATTTGACTTAACATTAAAGTCATTAAAAACAAAAATATGTTCACCAGAACTGTCACTTAACTATATCCATTTTATTATACACTAGTGATGTTCTTTTGTCATTTCAAAAATCTTATTAAACATTCTTTGTATTGTTTCAAAAAAGGTTTCTTCGTTACTTCAAAGATGGCGATAGTAAAAACATCTTATTTTCAAACGATCTCTTTCTCATTATTAAAATATACAGATCTTTCAAAATTACATTGGTAAGAGAACTCAATAAGAAAGCATAATTGATGAACGTTACGCAAGCGCATAAAGTGATCACGTAAACCAGCAGAAGACAGGTCGTAAGCTCTGTAGGTGCCTTGAGTTTCTGGTTCTATAATATGCCAACTTTGTCTGTATTGAGATGTCAAAAAAACATCTTTGACTCCCGACAGGGAAAAAAATCCAATGTTTGCATATATGTATGCAAGTTTAAATAATATATTCGACCAAATAATCAATTATAAGAATTCTAAAATTGGATGTGCTAACCCTGCGTGTGCATCAATAGCATTGATGTTTATTATCACAGCAATGTTTTGCTAACAGGTTTATTTAGAACTAGAGTCAAGGCACCACCGAGTTAGCCGTTTAAACTCTACTTATTTTATTATATCGTTTTTTTTCAGTTTCAATTACTCTCTCGTCAACGGGCACTTGGCATAGACAAAATACTAGGTACCAAAAGACGCTGTCCAGCTTTGATGCCATAAATGAATGGACGGCTCCGAGCCGAAAAGGGAAAAATATACTAAAACCGGCTTCGCGATAAGCGCGAAATGCCGTTATAATAATACAATTTGATGATAATTAAATGTTTTATCTACGCTATATAGCTTCAAAAAATATGCTTTGAAAAGCTTAGCTCGGTGTAATCTGTATTTCGATTTGAATATATGAGTCAGTGTCAAGTGAAGTTTAGTTAACAGGGTCACTTTTAATTATGATTTGAAATGCACTACATGTATATATTATTTATTTACCTATAGACTCTAAACATACATATTATACAAATTGATATAAAATTGTTTTTGAAAACAAATTGGTTTTAAGCTGTTATTTACTCACACAAACTAGAATCATTATAACTAGTAGATAGTTACTTAACGAGTCCAGAACTCAGATTTTGCCACTCCGATGTGTGGCGGCGGAAATCGTTCTGTCGGTGGCTCCTATCAAGTCATCCATGAAGGTAGTTACAGCACCCCTGGCCTGTGCGGATTCTGTTGAGTTGAACCCAAAGTCTTGAGTTGACATATACATCCTCATACATTCCCTAAATCAAGCACACATTATTACAAGGGAGGATAGATATTCCGGATAAACTAAAGGAGACCAGATTCCGATGGTACGAACACATTACCAGACGAAATGACGATCACGTGGTAAAAATTACACTGGACATACCCACTCAGTTCAGAACTAGAGGCCACCTTATGGACAAATATTGAGAGGGAGCTGAGGGAGGAGCAACTAATCAGAGAAATCGAAAGGTCTGGCGATCGCGTACCAGAAACATGTGCTATATAGTTGAAAGATATCAGTCATGGCATGATTCGAACTCTCGATCACTGAATTAGGTACTTACCCAGCACGCTGACATCTCTGCTACTATCTATCTAATGCCCAAATACAAGCTTAATATTATTATCTTATGTCATCTGATTGCAAATATCATTTCCAACCGCCGTTCTATGGTGATATTTCTCGTCTTCTATGCCAGTGTGCAAGGTTCAATTCCTATTAACACATGAAAAAATACTTCTCACGCAATAAGGTATATCTAGGATGAAAAATGTAATTTGTATTAATAAATTACCATTTAGTAATAAACTTGTAAATTGTACACATAGCAAAAAAGTTATTACAATACTATATTGCGTTTTCTTACACGTTTTTTCGATAGATTCTCATGTATTACCTATACTTTTTCAAAGTTAAAGTTTTTCTATTGTATAAATTGCTTTAAAATGTTTTCTCTATACAAATTATATACATACAGTTAAAAAAACGTCACAGATCGCAATAGATCATACTTAAAGGTTCTAGTAGGGAGCATTGCAATAGCTTATTAGTTTTATTTATATTGTATAACATTTGATATGCATACCAACTATTAAAATAGTACAATTGCAATATAAACGTAGGCACAAATTATGTATATTTTTAATCGTTAAAACCTTCTTAATTAATATAACTTCGACAGCATAATTCAGTTCAATATTACCTACCAGAGTTTACGTACAATTCTCTGACAACTATTTATTACACGATAAATGCTTGTTTAGACAGATGTAGTTAATAAATATTACACCTATTGAGAATAACAAATGATAAATAAGGTTTGCAATCAAATAATTATATTAAATGCATTAATTACTGTCATATAGTTGCAAGAACTTAAGAAATAATTAACATTTTACTTCAGATGTCCTAGATCTGGAGTCTATGATTCATCGCATTAACCAATAGTAGGTGTAGGTACCAATAATACTAAAAAAAACATTGACATGTTTTACTAGAGGGCATAGGCTAAAAAAATAATAAATATTTTAAGGAAGTCGGGTACAGATAATAGCAAAACATCTCAATGGACATATGTAAATGAGCAACATAAACAGCAACTAAAATGTTGCATTATCTATTATTAAATATTGTCTACATTAGCATTCGAAGAAAAAAAGTATGTCATTTTAGTGATCGACACATGCGGTGATAATTTTATGTATTAGATAATTTGGGTTTTACAAAAACAAAACAAAAACCTTATCTGGTCTAACTATTAGGTAGACGAATCAATGAGTTGTAAGGAAATGAAACTTACTAATTCAATTATTCACCAAATTACTAATTCAACAGACCGCTTAAAAATAAATCAAATTGGAAAAAATAAATTCATATAAAAACTAGTTGCATGTAACACATGAGATCCAACTGTCGATAGCAATAGTATGTATAGTTGAAGAATAAGTACCAAACTATAAACTCATAAATCCAAATTATTGAATATTTTAGGATATTTTATTTTCTATACCTACAACACATATACTTATGTCAAGATAGGACAGTATGGAGCTCAGTCCTTTTTTCTACCCAGAATATAAAAACAGCATGATGGTATGTATTTATGTTTGGAGTTTTAAGTATAAAACTATTGTCTTCATAGATATTGTGTATAGGCGACTGTCATACAAATTGTATGAAGCGATGTCGTCACTTAATTCAATTTATATAAAAATTATTAAAAAAAAATTAAGATATACTACTATAATGTTAAATTTTTTTATAGAAAATTAAATTATCTAGTTGGGGTATTTCGGTTTTTTTCGATATTTTTAAAAAAAATGGATTATAGGCAGTTAAACTCTATATTTTTCTTAATAAACAATGTTTGAGGAACCCTGGAATTTTTTTGAAAAAACTAATTTGAGATATTGTATTTTTCTATATTTGTACCTATTTTCAATATTCTAGCTTTTATGGTTTCTAAGATATATGGAAAAATAAAGTATAAAATTCAAAAGTTGATAACCCCTAATATGTTAAAAGAACAAAGTTCTCCTGATCAAATCGACAGTTGGATAAACAAGATTGATTAATGAATTTTTCGAGGATCATTTAATACTATCCTCACACATTATAACCTACATTAGATCCAATATACAAAATAACATTATAAACACATCGTTTTATACCGAATCAATCGGTAAAATAAATCAATTTAAAGTAAAGTATATAAACACTGTAAATAAAATAACCTGTCGAACTGATCAAATAGCAATTATGGTTAAAGATGAAACCGAAATAGATTCCGATATAAATTGTATTGAAAGATACTGCGGCTTACATCAACTATAGATGCATTGTGAAAACATTGTTATAAAATTGTATCAGGGTTACCTCTACCAAACTACTTGTTACTTTTTATTCGAATTGTATGACACGGTAAAAACTTATACCATGGAATAGGAGGTGGGTCGATGATATTGCCCCCATCGCTGGAAGGAGATGGGTCCAAAAAGCCAAAAAAACGAATGTAAGTACTTAGAAGAGGCCTACATCTAGCAGTGGAGAGATGGCTGAAGAAAGAAGAAGATATATACTAGTTGCATGTAACACATGAGATCCAACTGTCGATAGCGATAGTATGTATAGTTGAAGAATATGTACCAAACTATAAACCCATAGATACAAATTATTGAATATTTTCAGATATTTTGTTTTCTATACAACATATGTAGGTATGTATGTCAAGATAGGATAGTATGGAGGAAGATCCTTTTTCCTACCCAGAATATGCAAATAGCATGATGGTATGTATGTATGTTTGGAGATGAAGTATCAAACTATTAAGTCTTCTTACATATTGTGTATAGGCGACTGCCATACAAAATGTATGAAGCGATGTCGTCACTAAATTCAATTTTTAAAAAAATTGTTAAAAAAAAATTGAAATCTTCTTCTACAATGTTAATATTTTTTATAGAAAATTAAATTATCTAGTTGGGGTGTTTCGGCTTTTTTCGATAATTGTAAAAGTTTTGGAAATATAGGCAGTTAAACTCATAAATTTATCATAAAAAAAATATTTTTCTTAATAAAAAATGTTTGAGAAACCCTGGAATTTTTTTGAAAAAACTAATTTGAGATTTTGTATTTGTCTATGTTTGTACCAATTTTCAGCGTTCTAGCGTTTATGGTTTCTGAGATATATGGAAAAATAAAATAAAAATTCAAAAGTTGATAACCCCTGACTGAAACAAAAATTTAAAATTCCGAGTATAAAAGTTTTGTAGGCCTGTAACTGTTTATATATTCTGAAATTTTAGGCTCTGTAAATTGAGCGGATCAAAAGTTATAAGGGGGGGGGGACACACACACACAGACACACAGACACACAGACACACACACACACACACAGACACACGAAATGTTCTACTCCGAATTCTGAGTAAATCCGTGTATGGAACATATATGCTGCGAAGCCTCTAAGTTGGTGTTTTTTGACTTCAAAGTTGGAAGAGCCGTGAAAAAAGTAGACCTCTCCATACAATTCTCGCGTATTCTGGCTTGATACATTGTCGATATGTTAAGAGAACAAAGTTCTCCTGAACAAATCGACAGTTGGAAGACTTATTGTATCTAAGATACAATAAGTCTTAGATTCCAATTTCATTAAACTTGCCTACGAACAATATTACCTAGTTGATTTTGATTAATAAAAAAAATATTACTTCAATACTTATGATTCTATTTGTTTAATTTGATTATCAACGCGTTAAACAGAACTAAAAACTTACTATTTATATTTGTTTTTTAAGCAAATGGAGTTTTATTAAGAATTACCGGTTGAATAACTACAATAACTTAGTAAAAAATATTGAAGAAAACTACGTGTATCTTAAAACCTGAAAGAATATGTTTTGTCGAGTTATATATTTGAATGTCAACCAAAAATAGCACATTAATAGTAGAAACGTGTCGTACGATAAAATGATTCATCTCTTCCGAGGTAAATTGTTATCCCTAGATTTCGTACAAGACGCAATATTATTTATAGTCAAGTCATTCGCCTATTACTTTATTCATACCATCAACATGACAAAACAGATGCACAACAACGCAGAGTCATACCACCCAATCACAATAGTCACCGCCAGAACCTACAAATCATTATGCTATTATAGTTAATGTATTGTTGCATCTAAATAATATAATACTATCCATTGTTGGTACCCAATACCTACCTACATTACATCCAACATAATTCGACGACAAACACTCTCCATCGAAGATTATCTCTAAGAGTTTCTTCGTCAGCGTCTCAGCGATAATCGTTTTCTTCCTAGTCAAAGAGATTCCCTTGTCTTACAACAATAATATGCTAATGTACCAATCATGTATCTTATTATAGGAAATAATTAATTATTTCTGCATCCGTTATATTTCACCATCAATTGACTAGTCTTGATGAACCCCAACGTCCTAAGAAATATTTTACATAGTAATTTTTTTCCGGATTTCAATACAAGATTATCCATCGACAAAACCAATTTCGATAAAATACAATTTTATAAAATCAAATTGTTAAACCACGCAGAGAGTGATTGATTACAGCCACCATCGTCAATCAAGATGATGACGACGAAAGAGAGAGAGAGAGACGATTAGGGTTAGGGTTTTAATAAATCAAGTTTGTGATTTTTTTCACAAATAAGACGATCGCTTCGGCAGATAAAGCCCTTATCAGCTGATAAACATAGAAAGACATCCTAAACATATAAACAAAAATCTAATATCTAATCATAAATCACATACAATATCAGTGCCGCCAACATTAACATAGTAAAATCATAGGAATATCGTAATTTTATGAACATCCGTTGATGAAAAATAAAAAAAACAACTACCTTACACGAGCCAAAGCACGCTGAAATTATTTATCGCGTGTACTATGCGAGTACAGCGTTTACAAACTGTAGGTATTGAAATATATTGTTGGAAAAAAAAATCACATGCAAAATGCTGTCTTTGAACTCTCAAACAATCCGTACGCACACTCTCATTGTACGCAAGCGACGTGTGATTGCTCATTGCTCTTGTAAGGTACACATGAAACTAAAAAAACAAGAACAAAACATCATGTTAACAGAATTGAAGCAAAGTACTTCTACTTCCAACACGTTACATATATATATTTATGTTGTGAATATCGAATTTGCAAGCTCTCTGAAAACAATGCACCGAAGAGTTTCACGTTCGCTCTTCGAGTCGAAAAGCAAAATTACATATGCAAATGACAATACAACCAGCCGTCGCTAATTTTAAGTAATTATTGTTATTTTCGGCGAAGAACGTCATTCTCTGCGACAGCAAAAACTCGCAATTACCTACCGGTGTAATTACCAAAACAAAAATATTTACAGAGAGGAAATCACAGGCATACAACGTTAATGCCAATAAAATTATACATTATTGTAAAACTGATAACTACATTTTTCAAATGAGCTACGTTGAATTTGTGGATGATGTAAAAGAAACAAATATTTGCAGTATAAATTTATTACTTATCATACATTTATAACATAAAATAAAGTAATCGAATATTTTTATTATTGCATATGCGCAAACATTGGATTTTTTCCCTATCGGGAAAAAAATTAAAATTATTATTTTTAATTATTAATTAAAAATCTGTTAAAAAGTATAAAATAAAGTGATAAAATAATATAAACTCTAAAAACTTTGCGTCACACACTTAGCTCCGTTGATACCTTGACCAGTTTCAGAGAGCACCTCTCCTTCGTCAGGAGTTCGCTTACAAACTAACTGTGCTAAAATTAAATAATTTTGGAGGATATGCAAGCTGTACATGGGGAGGGTAGGGAGGTGAACTGGAGGGGATGACAGTATATTATCCAACTGTCGATTCGTTCAAGAGAATGTAATTCTCCTGAAGGAAGAGGCAGTTTAAAGCCAAGACGCGTGTATGAAGGAACATTTTGTATGGTGTAGTGGACTTTTTGCATGCCAAAAACACCAACTTAGAGGCTTCGTAGCATATATGTTCTATATATATGGATGAATTCAGAATTTGAACAGAACATTTTGTCTGTGTGTGTGTGTCCCCCTTATGACTTTAGATCCGCTCAATTTACAGAGCCCAAAATTTCAGAATATGTAATAGGCCTACAAAACTTTTGTACTCAGAATTTTGAATTTTGAACATATTCCGGGTAGGAAAAATGACTGACCTCCACACTGCCCTATCTTGGCATACATACCTACATGTGTTGTATAGAAAATATTCAATAAATTGGATTTATGGGTTTATAGTTTGGTTCTTATTCTTCAACTATACATACTATCGCTATCGACAGTTGGATCTCATGTGTTACATGCAACTAGTTAATAATATATCTAGGTATCTACCTATCCCAACTTCATACACCTAGTTATTATTATGAATATGTTCAAATTTTATTGGAAAGATGTACAAAATTGGGTTACCTTAGATATTTCATGTACAGCTTCCCTATCCTCCATAAATATAATTTTAATTTTAGCACAGTTAGATTGTTAAGTGAACTCCAGAGGAAGGAGAAGAGGTGCTCCCAGAAACCGGTCAAGGTATCGACGGAGTTAAGTGTGTGATATAAAGTTTATTTATTTTTTGTTGTTATTACTTATCACTTTAATTTGGAAGAGAGTAAATGAATTGTGAAGGATGACAACTGACTCTATGAAAAAGTGTTATGTGTAGAGGATATGACAGGGAAGGATACAATTTAGTTAACGGCAGCATATTGATAAATGGAAATCCGTTTTGATGAGCGGTTGCTTCTTTATAAAGACGGTAAAACTCGCTCGTGATTTGTTAACGGCAAAAATATTCATTATGTTGAATATTTATTATTAAGTCTTTGTTTTCCTCACCTTGATCAATATTTTCGGATCGAGACGTTTAAAATCTCCATAATATGGTTGACAACTCTTATTTCGAACTCGTCGAATGTGTCAAATCAATATAAAATAAAATCATTGTAAAAATTGACACTGAGAAGAAAATATTGTTCTGAATAACAGAATTTCTGGAATCCAAATCATCATTTTTCTTTCTCGGAGATGGATATAATAAAATGTATTATGGAGATTTTTGATTGAATATTTATTTAGAAATTAAAATTTATATACCGACATCATTTGCTCTTGACCTTTCTAATCCGATGATCCTAACAACACAGATGATTCCGATAATCTCTTTTGATAGAAAAGCACATACATACAGAGATCAGGCAGATATGAGATAAAGGAGCAGGAATAGCAGCAGCATCAGCACGCTTCCCTGACGGCAGACGGCCATTTGTCGGCGTGAAAATTTCACCAGATTAATCTACCTCACGACAATCTCCCGCCAATTGGTCCGAGAGCCGAGCCGTGTGGGCGCCAACAGACACCACTAAATCCGTCAAATCCTACCAGATTCTATTTACTATTTCACTAACGGATACAAGGTTAAGACGACCAATCAAAAAAAAATATTTATATTTCAATTTTTGTGTAGCTTCTCGGGCAACTAACAGGTACTCGGTCAAGTATTAATTTAAAGTGCACCTAATAATACTGCCACATTCTGGAGACTTGATGATGTTTAGAAATCCACGGTGAAGTCACAATTAAAAACTATGCCTTCGCCGAGCTCGGGACCTTTGCCTCAGCAGTTAGATATCTGAATAAAAGAGCCATGAAGAACGACTAAGTTCAATTACCTTTTATAATTATGTCTGACGAAAGGATTATACATGGCTGAAAAATATTGAAATGAGACGTAGAAGTCAGCTGAGAAAAAGTTGGCACGATACTAGTAAATCGTTAAACTTCTATGCTGGCGTTCTGGATTCGATTTCTAGCAGATAAAATAATTATTCAATATAGTTTATCAAACAATCATTGCTTCCTTGGCTTTCAATATTAATTTGTTGGAAGAAATACCATTTGGCAATAAACTCGACACTTGCACAGGGAGCAAGTTAACAAAATTTAATGACAAAAAAATAAATACTGAGACGATCGGTTCTATGTCTACAATAAATAGGGAAACGGCAAGTTTGTATCAAACATTTTCGTATGTGTTTTGGTAGTGCTTGAGTCCTAAAAAGGACATTATATCTTCTGACATTTCCGAAGGCTAACGCTAGTTGGCATCGGAGGATCAGCAATAATAATTATTGTATAATTGGATTACTAGCCAATTATATATTATTTTAGCTCTACTGATAAAACTAATTAATAAAATACATTTACCACACTCATTAGTGAGAAAAATTAGTTCTTAAAACTAACCGTTATGAAATCCATTCTTCAGTTCAAAAGCTATCATAAAAAGCTCCGTAACGTTAATCGAAACAGCGCTTTTAAATATTGATTATTTTCGCAAACATCCCACAAGTATTAATAAAAATATTTTAATCAAGTATAAATCACATCGTTCTATGTTGGCAAACTAGTATCTCTAACTATGCAATATAAAAATACCTACAGATAAATAATTAATTATTAGCTGTTCTGTTAATTAATGACATGACAAGTCATTGCACCCACAAAATTAATTATACAAACTTACTGTAATCTATATATGTACATTTTTTATATTTGTTGAAATACATTCCGATATTTTTTTCCATTCGTGAGCATTTCGTGGGCAAATTGCATAAAAATGTAAAATGTGTGCATAATTATGTAAAATTATTAACAAATAAAACTATCAACGAAAATTTTAGTTATGTGCATACAAAAAAAAAATTTACAAACCTGAAAATATTGTGTATTTCATAAATGTAATATTGTCTAGGGATGCATTGGACCCGGCACAGGTTTTTTGCCTAGTGGGGCATTTCAGATTCAATATTGTAAAGTCATGAATGTTTGTATGAATAAACAAATAAATATTTTCACTTAGCATTGAGTCTACTTTACATAGAACTTTTTTCCATAAAATATTACTGAAATGTCGGAATGCAAGTGCATAAAATATACTTTCAAAAAAAATCAAAACAGAAAAACAGGTGTATAATAACCATCAGTTATTATACACCATACTACAATACAAAAAGTACCTAAAATAAAGTCAGCATAATGGTTAAGTGTACCCATCCAGTTTGGTTAACTGCGTCGTTATCTTAAAGAAGGGAGGGTCTAATGCGGTTACGACATGTCCCGATGAAACCTAACCAAACGTTTGCGGTTAGGAAGTTCACCTTTAACATTGGTAAGGACAGGTTTCCACTGTATTTATGCCAAAAAACGACGAAATCGTAACATAATACCGTCGAATCGTTCAGAATTAATTCACGATAATTCAGTAACACGAGGAAACCACGAGATAAATTCAAAGAAAAATATGTATCCATAATGTTGCAAGAGAACACGGTCCATGGATCATATTTTTTCGTCAGCCGACGGCTGAACTGGACGTCGAATAATAAAAAGTTGTCAGTATTATGATGTATGGTCTTTTAAAACGTTCCTAGGAGGAAGTACGTACACATGTTGAAACGTGTTTCATTTGCATAATTCAGATCCAAACAAATAGCTGGAGGGAAATGAACAGAGAATACGATAAAAATATATTATCAAACGGTCCAAAGAGATTAGTGGACAACTCGACACTCGGGTCTGTTCTGTGAGCGCGCTCGTCTCAGGGTTTTATCATCAGTATGCGGCGCAAACCTCGCTCTTGGTCCGCGTCCATCCTGTGGTCAGTCATGACATTATTATGTTAATCACACATCTCCATCTCTTCGCCCCGAGCACCGATTTTGTTACTCCCTTCGCTCTTCTATCACAACTGATACATGTTATAATGTAAGACCAGCACGGACCATTTGGAGATAGATAAACCCCTGTAGACTATAATATAATAGGTTCCACGAGGTAATATTGAGTACACCATGGAATCCAAGCCAATGTTGTTTGAGTGCGATTTTTCGACGTTTTATATATTTTTTTAAATTAAAATATTCTGTAATAAACATACATTTTCTTCATTATGCTACATTATTGTTACGGTAAAAAAAGCATAAAATAACCAAAATACAAGTAGATTCCTACAGTCTCCAAATATTTTTTTTTAAATGGCACTCCTTATAATTACATAATCATACTTCGTCATTTATGTTTACATATTCAAATATCTTTAGATTTTCAGAATTGTGATACACATATTAACTTACGAGACCAAATTAACCAGAAGTAACTTGATGGATTTAATTATTTTTATGAGAGTTATTAACTCATTCAGTTATATAATCAATTCTCGTAGGATCACAAATCACAATCAATTTTCGTATGATATATTCTTAAAGAATTGACATCAAAAAGTTTATGCAGATATATACGTTATACTGTAAATATGCAGCATATATTATTATGTTAAAATTCTATGAATATAATATTAGATATTAGTTAGTCAACAAGATACCACCACACCACGCTTTTCAAAGCTAGCTGTTGAGAATGTATAATGAGGGAACGAAGGCGCCACTTGGTTGCATAAAAATATCGAAAGTCTGGTCTATTATGCTAAATTGAGGTTGATGCCTATCATAGGTGCGTAATTTTCTATCTTCCTAATTCATAACTGAAACAAGTTGTTCATTTAGACTTAAAATACTCTGATATTACTGATTTTTTAAATGCTTTTTTCAAAGTATATCCTTGATAACTGTTCAATTACGGGTTTTTGTAAAAAAATCAAATCACTGATCCAAAAATGTATTTCTTTTCACAAGACGATGGTTTCGGCTGAGTAGGCCATACACACACAAGTCAACACTTGATACAAATACACAAGAGCCCTGAGTCAAATTGAAAACTCTGTTCGTTATCGTCAAGCGCTATTTTTTTTCCTATGGGATTTGACGTTTGTTGCAGAAATTTTTTCTACAACAACGAACAACAAAGTCAAAAAATAGCACTTGCCAATAGCGAACATCGTTTTCAATTTGACTCAGGGGCATGGTCTCCAATGACAGGCGTCTGTCACATAAGTAATTTATACTAAATATAAAATTCTGTTTGAACAAGCATCGTTTGAAACGTGCTGAGTATAAGTATTTGCAATATAGTTGATTACTTTAAAAGTTCAAAACTTTACGAACCTAATGTTTGATTCTATCGAAGAAATAAAAGGACATTATACAAATGTTATAAAATAAGCAGTAAATCTATTGCTAAAAATAAAAATCATGCAGTAAGGGTACGAACATATTGATAAAAAATGTCCTCTTTATCTTTGAATACCCTTTAAAAATGTTATGAGGTTCAGAAGATACAAATATGAATAGTGCAATTTTTAAACAAAAATTCAACCACATTAAAAGAAAATTGCAAAATGTTATCATTCATAACTCTCTACAATATCATTATTGGTGGAGAATAAAAATGAATTAAGTACTTAAGTATGTAGATAAGATACGAGTATATAAAAATCCAGGTAAGGCACAAGGTGTATCCGAACAAAGCGATGTCCCCGTGAGGCACGCGCCTCACCAAGTATAGTATATTATAGTCATGTAGTGATACAATGAGACGCTCTGCTATGACCGCAGACCCAGCCATTGCCAGACGGACTCAACGACGATGACATGAACCATGTTTAAACACCCAAATTCCAAGGAGGTCAAACTGGTCAAAGATCTGACCCTGACATTGTGTGGAGATATAAATTATTTTCAAGTATTCTTACCATACCTTACCACTGGCGATGCGTTAATATATTTTTATATTATAATAATATGGATGTTCAAAAACGAATGGACCAACACTTACCTCTACATCATGAAAAAAATACAATTTCACTTATTCTAAGGTAGAGACGTTTACGTTGTAGAAATCCATTTAAATAAAATAACTTCCCTTTACGTAACTTTATTCAATTCCGATTGTTCTTTTTGTTACGCAACTAGGTACTTAGTTTCAAGAACTGCCGTTCTCTTCTTCAGGTGAGTTAATACTGACTGTTTGTAAGTGAAATTAAACAAAGTTATGTTACTTTAATATATTTTTTTAATTTCCCTTATATTTACAATAAATTTATTTTTTTGATAATACTGATTATTCTGACGATGTGCCTTGCAAGAAACGCGACAACAATCAAATTTAACTCATAGAACTAATATTAAGTATTGTATATGTAAATAATTTACCTTGTAATAACTTGATTTTTCTTAACATAACTTTGATTATTTGTAAAATGCACATATCTGACAAAGCTCTGTAATTAATACGTTTTTAGTCAATTATTATTCTCAATGTAACGAGTCTTGTAAACCTTATACATTTTGGCCTTGAGACAATCTTCAATGCGCAAATGCTTGTGTTATAGTTGAATAAAATTGGTCGAGGCATAATACAGACCCGGGTCTACTAGACCCCTATTCTACTGACCCTTGGATTTTTTTCCTAATATTAACTCCACTCGATTTGAAAAGTTTATTAATATTTATTATATCGTTACCAAGAAGGAGTACCTATGTCTGGTATCTATCATCATCATTATCATCAATCCATGTCCGTTAATAAGGAAAATATATCCATGCCAGTTCAACCTGCAAGACTGTACTACTTTGGTGATGGGTGGCTGTTGTGTGCATTCTTTTACTTCCTCATTGGTGATAAAATCAAACCATCTACCTCCCAATATTTTCAATTGTATCTACACGAACAGAAAATTGAATTATTATGCACTAATACACTGATTTTTCCCAGGCATTTGGCCGCGTATCTCATAGTCTCTTACTTTGTAAACTTGAAGCTTTAGGACTTACAGGAAATTTGTGGTCATGGTTTTCTAGCCATCTGCATGATAGGATAATGATTGTTAAAATTAGTCAGTTAGAGTCTGGCCATTTCTGTGCCATTAGTGGAGTACCACAAAGCTCCCATCTAGGTCCTATTTGGTTTATTATTATTATAAATGATCTAATTAGTATGCTTTTAGATGTAAAATGTTTGGTGTTTGGTGATGACATGAAAATATACAAGACGATCGAGGTCTTGCATGACTGTACAATACTCCAAAATGCATTAGACATCTTAATACAAAAATAGTGTACGGTTAACAAATTGTTTTTGAATGTATCTAAATGTCAAGTTTTAAAATTCCATCGTATTAAAAACATAATTCATTTTGAGTACGAGATCAAAGGATTAACTTTGAGTATAGTCAAGGAAATTAAAGACTTGAGTGTAATAGTCGAAAGAAAATTTTGTCTTGTCTCTCATGTCAACCAAACTGTAAACAGAGCTCTTGGAACCTTAGGTTTTGTACTAAGATTGAGTAGGGATTTCAAAAATATTAATACATTTATATCATTATTCAAAAGTTTAATTAGACCAATACTGGAATATAACTCAATTGTTTGGAGTCCTTGTTATACTGTTCATGTTTCAAGTGTTGAGAGAGTTCAAAACAAGTTTTTGAGGTTAATTAATTTTAAGATGGGAATTCAATCTACTGACATCAATTATGATTTTTTTTTATCATTTTGCTCTCTTGATTCGTTGGAGATAAGGAGAGTAGTAGCTTGATTTCTTTCATAGATGAATAATGTTGTAGATTGTCCTCGTCCTTTGTCACAGATTCACTTACGTGTACCGTCAAGACATACTCGCAATAGTGAATGTTTTGCCTTACAAAATTTGTTTAGCTCACCAATGCAGAAACTTGACTTGCAAATAAGTTTGAGCAGATCGATGTCTTTGCATTGGGTTATGGTGCATCCAAGAGTTTGTTGTTGCATGAGTCTTGACTATCTATGTTTTTTTTTACAAATATTATTGTAAACAAATATATTTTTAAGTTGCAATGTTTCTGCTGCTGATTTGTATCGGAAGTTTTTTTTTATCTTTTTTTATGTTGGGTTGCTTCACATATTATTTTATAGACTCTTTTTTACTAAGTGTATAATTGTTTTCCTCTCTATGATTGTTCTCAGTATGTTTATTTTAATGTATGTTTGTAAAAGGCAAGTTATACCGTTAATGAGTAAATAAATAAATAAATAAAATTATTGTGTAGAAGTTTACACTGCTCATGGACCCTTCATTTTGGTGTGTGCGCAGATTATTCCATACATAATCGTATAAATATCCATGTCAAATAATTGTATGTTTATATATGTAATCATATATCTGGATAGGTAGGTTCCGCAGAAAACTTAGCAACAGTTATGAGTATCTATTTAGCAATTATAATGGCTGTAGATATTAGTTATTATGATGTATTGGTAAGATCAAGGATCAGCTACAGGGAAGGATTATAGACCCACGCCTGCCACCGCCCGCCACACCCGTTTGTTTCAAAATATCCTACGGTACTATGCAAGGAATGGTATGTCACTTTGCATCACACTAACAACTGAAGACAATGAACATACAAGAACAAATTCCAATATTAGATTATATCTAGTTATGAAACTGCTTACGCTTTTAACAAGACAGGAATGATCAAAATCATGTATTCTCCTACAACTGTTATAACACATTTAAAATCAATTGCACACATCGAAATTATTGGCATCAATCTGTTAATTCGGTTAATACTTTACCTAATCTTGCAACTCCCAGAAATACTATTGATTTACATTTAGTATTATTATTGCCAACAAAACATTAGATTTGCGTTGTTTCAAATCATACAAGATCATTGTTAAAGATAAAAGATAAAGCAATTGAAATTATGAAAAATTCCCTGATTCCTTATATATACTCCTACATTAATCGCCCATAACTGGGATAATCTGATCGGAATTGTTCATTTATTTATCTTTTTGTACACATAATTTGTTCACTGGCGGGTTTATTGCCAAACGGCAATTTCTTCCAACCAACCAGAGTTGATGATGTTGATGATGATAATATACAATACAATGTGTACCTACTTTGACAAAAAAGTAATGACTTGTCAAAAATATAAAAAATAAAATAAAGATTATAATGATAACAAAAAAGGACAAAAAAATAGTACTTATTTATTTAAGGGACAAATAGTCTTATAAAAAAAAACAAAAAAATACACTATGAAATGAAAAAAAGACAGACCAATTATTTTTGTCCACAATTGATGTAGGTACATTAAATAACCATAGAAGTAAATAATAATTTCATAGCAAATATAGGAAAACAAAAGGATAAGGACGCCGACCGCCGTGGCACAGTTGGTAAGCCGTTCGGTTTCTGTGCGGGCGTCCTGGGTTCGATTCCCAACAGAGGAGAAATTCATTTAAATTTATTTCTCACGCAAATATTGCTTCTCTGGGCTGGAAACACTGGTTAGTTGGAAGAAATTGCCATACGGCAATAAACTCGCCACTTGCGCAGGGTGCAAGGAAGTGTTCATTATTATTATTATTATAAGGAGAGGAAGAGGAGAAGAAGAAGAAATCAGGGGGGCAAGTCTGGTCCAACCGGCGAAATCAAAACCATCACGATTACCCATATCATGGATATAATTATTATATGGAGTTCTACAATATCTTTACATGTCATAGAACTCTATGTGATAATTATATCCATGATATGGGTAATAACGAGGGTTTTGATTTCGCCGGTTAGACTAGACTTGCCCCCCTAAAATTATCAGATAGATATTTTTGCTTTAGCCTTTTTTAATATGTATAATGAGATAGCAGACGCAATATCAGGACTATTCCATAGCCTTGCTGATTGTACTTCAAACGAAGAGCTAAAAAAATCAGTACAATAAATTGTAATAGTTTGTAAAGTGCGTTCACCTGATGCGAGTGGCCCTTGGCATGAAAGATAAGTGAATTTATCTTCCAGATACTGAGGTAAGTTGTGATTAAAACTAGATTGGTTTATTGGGATAAAAATTACTATCAAAACTTACACGTTGGTCGTTTTGAATAGTAATCCTTGATGCAATAAATGGTACAATCAGAGATTTCTATACAAAAGTCGAAATTCTAAAAATGTATTTATCGTACCTCAAATGTAAAACTTTATCATAATATTGTCTCGTGAGATTAATATGTGATTGAAAAGTCAATAATTCAAAGTAAATTTATAATTATAATCAGTCAAATATGCGCTTAATTTTATTACGGTATTAGATAAAACATAAAAATAATATAACCCGTTAATTGAAAATAGCATAGAAATAATATAACTGAATCTCGAATGTCCAAAGAATTAATTCCTGATGAAATTATTGATACGAAACAAACCATAACCGTAAATATGGATATAAAATTAATTTAAAATAACGATATCTTTATTTAGTCGTCGTATTATGTGATACCAAATTTGATTATATTGTTCACACGTTCACGCCAATTAAAAAAATATGATAATGCTTTAACAAAAAAACAGTCTAGTGTTTTTTTACAAATGAAAACAACAGGTCCGACATATTATATACATCCATGCACACACCACAAATACTATCAATTTTACTATTTATTTATTTACCCTTTATCACACCATATTTATAACGACAACAATATGTAGATTACTGCTGCCCAACTAGGAAATCCTGTTCTAGGGCTAGCAGTTTAGAATTTTTATTGACAATTATATGTAATTATGAACCAGGTGATTGTTTCCGATTCACACTAAATATGTACACAATCTCAACTTTCTGCAATCATAATTATTACCTCAACAAACATATGGGCTCACACAAAATAGATCAACCAGGTCCCAATGTCCGCCATAATACCTGTCATAAATCCAATCTCTGACTTGATTTTTATTTCAGAGCCATAGAAAGAAACTAGTTAACTATGTTGGTTTAATTAATATGAATCACATGGTTCCCAAATCAAACCAAATATTTTTGTGTTACTCAAAGAGAATCGCAAACACAATACGGCATAGTTACAAATGTTGTTAATAATTTTAATTTTGAATTATTTAAGTAGTTATTGTTGAATACTAAGTATTTGTGTTAGTTCTATCCTCCCATAATTTATGATGTAGGTATTTTTTAATATTCATTTTGAATATTCTTTGTGATGTTATTTCTTTAAGAGAGGAAGGTAAACTGTTGTAGAGTCGAGGAGCAATAAATGAAAAGTTTCTTTGACCAAAAGATGTTTTCATAAGTGGGATTGTGTAATTTAGGTTTGTACTTGTTCGTGTGTTTATAGATTGTTGTGTTTTCGGGTATAGTAGTGTACTTTTATGAAAGTAAGTCGAATGTATTGGATGTATGTTTGTCAATATACCAAAATATGACCAATACAAAATACCTATGTAATAAAAAATAGAATATCATTTACTATTTAAACATGTTTTTTTATATGCATACATATTTTGCATATATATTTTAAGTTATCTTTTCGACAATTTTTCACCCAAATAAAAATCACATAATATGAGTAGGTAGATAAATACTTTTGACCAGTAAAAGATAAATTTAATTTAAGTATTTGTCGACCAAAGTGGCATATTAGTAAAGCCGTATGACTTGAATTCCTGCGTCCTGAATACGATTCCCAGAATAGGAGAAATTGTTTTAATACACCTCTCTGGAATTGAAACACACTGGTTAGTTGGTAGAAATTGCCTTTTGGCAATAAACTCGCTATACAGGATGTAAGAAAATGTTTCAATAAAAAAGATATGCCTTTAGAAACAGAATCGCAATACTTATTCGTTTTCAAACTCGATACATTTAATCATCAATTTGATTACGATATCGGAATATGGTCGGACAACAGGACACGATCTTGTTAACATATCTCGATAGAGATATTATATCGACAAAACAGCAACTTACACACGAGCACGTCAGCCATGTAAGCTGTAAGCACCAGGTTCTGCTTATAATACTATTATGCTCGAAACAAAATACGTAAAACTCCAAGTCAGCGCCAACATGATGTCGCGTCAGGATAGTCAGTAATGAAGCAGCTATTGAGCATACCTATACATATTATCTTTCGCGTCTTCTGACATATTCTACATGTAGTAAAACTACATACGACAAACAAGCACCATGGAGTTAGGGTTTTGTTGATTTTTTTTTATTTCAGACGCTTTTTGACTGCCGATACTGAATCCTTATTGGATCATTTTGTAGCAGCAAAAAATGATCATTTGAAAACAATAGGATGAAAAGACCAACTAGAGGGAGTAAACTCAACTATAATGGCAACAACAGACGTGCCACCAAACAGCAGACCTCCGTAATATGGATGGACATTTGGACATCGGTGTCACAGAAGCAGTATCCGAGCGACGCAGTACAAGGCGGATTATGAAATAGAAAATAACAGGTCAAAGAAACTTGTTGAGTACTTAATAGATATGCTTCAAATTCTATAGAAAATATATATGTTCGTGGAAAATTAAAAATGTACTATTATGTAGAAATAAATATTATAAGGAGTTCTATAGCTAAAAGAACGATGAAGCATATGGTGTTTAGAAAAAAATGCAATTTATTTTGAATGAAGATAAGTTTTTCATTGAACGGTGAGCCAGCTGTTTCCTCATGATTAGCTCTCTTTAGCACTTTAAGTGCAGCGTCTGCAAGGTTTTAGGGTACTCCGGACTCTTCTTGTGTTCTTTCAGAGTTTTGCAAGGGGACGTTATTAGTGTCCGTATACAGAACGGCTGGTGGTGGGGAAGAACAGCTTTCCGTTAAGAGGGCGTATAACGCTAAATCTAGTGACTGAAAACTGATATAATATTAAAACCGCCTAATGGTCAATGAAGTTATGTGTTAGTACCTAATGGTAACAGTCGTGTGCGTTAAAGAGTTTATACGTAATATACTTAAATTATCGGAAACCCAAAAATTTGTTTATTTTTTTAACATTTTAAGAACAAACCTGACTTGACCACCGACCGCCGTGGCACAGTTGGTAAGCCGTTTGGTTTCTGTGCCGGCGTCCTGGATTCGATTTCCAGTAGAGGAGAAATTTATTTAAATTAATTTCTCACGCAAATATTGCTTCTCTGGGCTGGAAACACTGGTTAGTTGGAAGAAATTGCCATACGGCAATAAACTCGCCACTTGCGAAGGATGCAAGGAAGTGTTAATTATTATTATTATTATTAAAAGAAAAAAATATCACGAACATTCACTTTGATTTTATGCACTCTTTAAGCGCTCATAAAATACTTAAGTATATAGATATTTCTCCTCGACACATAGATATGGAGTAATTTTTAAAAATGCTGAGAAAAAGGATATTTTTTAAGGAAATTAATGATAAATTTTAAAATTGTGAAACGAATATTCACTAGAGAAATGATGTAAATACCTACTTTAGGTATTTTTTTTTTATTAACAATGTTTAACATATTGGAGGAATTTCATTTCAAATTGGGTTATTTAGGTTTATATACCACCTTAAAAATAATCGAAGGTTATTTTTCAAATGTTACTTGAAAATATTCTAGTTAGCTACCTCCTACTACCTACATATATAAAAAAATCTAGAATGCGTCACAGTTACTTACACAATAAAATAAATGTGACACTTACGTTGTTTAAAAAAATAACTAACGCATTTGTAATTAATAAAAAGTCACGTTAAATATATCATGAAATGTATATTATAGGTACTTGAGGTCATGACCTCTTATACAGCAGATATAATCGATACCAACGTATTTTAGTACCGAAATAACCACCCACAAACAGAAACAATAGATACTGATAAGTACCAAAAACCTTATAAGTAAATTGAACCCATTTCTAGAAGTGATTGTATTGTTATTAAAGTCAAGCATATTAAGAAAAATATGTACCCTTTACAATATTTTAGTTTAATCTATTCTTATATTTTTGGTGTATCGAAGAATTAAAGCAAATTTTAAAGAGCATCTTGGAATACAATACAAAAATAAACTTATTGAAAATGCACGAATATCTTTGTAAATTGTTTAAATTAAGAATTTTTAGCACCCTAAGTAAGCGTCAGCCTTTTTACCACACGGCAATTTCTTCCAACTCTCGAGGATTTTCAGCCCAGAAATATCAATCGGATGAGACTTATTTTGGAATGAATTTCTCTAATGCTGGAAATCGAACCCTGGACGCCGACGTGAGTCAAACGAATTACCACTAATCACACAGAGGTCTACTGTTCTTCTTGGAATAAAAATCAATATTTCCTAGATTAAATTTTACATAAATAAAATGTATTTTTCTAGCAAAATACATTTATACATCACAAAACTAGAATTGTAATTAATGAAATGTTCTTATGCCTAATGATTTAATTTATCTCAGTGTTTACTTTAACGCAAAACATTACAAAGCATTCAATTTTTTCAAGAATAATCTCCATAAAATATAATTATTAAAAAACTACCAATTAATTGTTAACTATTTTAATATTCTTAGATTGCCATAAAATGGCGGGTGGATGTTTATACTTATTAAATACAGGTATAATCTACGTTCTTGCGAAGACGTGATTAGGATAGCATGTAATCCAGACGTTGGCATTATTACTTATCACCAAGGCAATCATTAGGTTGGTGCATACATACTTCAAGAGCAGACAATCTGCTCCCTGCTTAGTATTCATAATTCACATTATGTCTATCCACGCACTTAACAATCATTGCACTGAACGGCAAGACACACCACACCACATATTACTAGAGATGAGCAAAAGTTTGGCGGTCTTGATCTTGCATCTTATGAAAGACCATGCAAAAATACCATTTATCACAGCAATATCAAGTCCAGAAGTGCAAAACTAATTCCAATATACCTAAAAGCAAATGTCTTGAGGCCTCACAATATTTAATATCCTCAAAAATACAAAAGTAAGCTATGAACTATAGTTATCGGCAAATATTTTGACAATTTTTGAAGGAATGGGGGACGGCAGGGCCAGATAAATCATAGAACAATTAGGAACAAGAAGTCAGGGCGGTTGTCTCAAAAAGGGCGCTTAAAATCCTAAAATATGAATTATATAAATAACACGTTTATCCGGCCCTGGGGGACGGTTTGCACATCTACTAACCAAGCTAAAAAAACAAAATTTGGTTCTGGGCATCTCATGTGATCTTTCATGATGTTTGACGATAATTCTACCTATCGAAATTTTACCATGAACTGATGTTATTGTCTTTTTCACGTTTCGTTGTAAAAGTTTTTTTTTTGTTAAATAAGTAAACAAAATCAAGACTAGGTGTGTTAGACCAAGACTCGGTCGTGTGTGTAAGACCAATACCAAGATCACACTTGTGAATGCAAAAATAAGACCATCCCTGTGAGTACAATGTCGGCCTTCGTGGCTCAGTTGGTTAGAATCTGAGCAAAAGATTCCGATGGGGACATAGTTTTCAATTGTGTTTTCAGTCTAGTTCTGTGAGACGATAAATATAATAAGCATATAGAATGTGGTAACTTGTTATTGGGTGTTTGTTAAATTAATATTAAATTCAACATAGCACCTGTTAGTTACCCGAAAAACAATACTCTAAATAAATTCCAAGACCGGTGTAGGTCTTGCATATACTCATCACTACACCTTAGCAAGGATTGGATATATAGGCGAGGCAGAAACGACGGATCACACAATACAGTATAATAATTTAAGTAGGTGTGATCTTATTGGAAAAAAATATTAACATACAATATGCCTATAGAATCTCCGAATATTATATTAAACCTGGCATTACAATATCATGTGACAATACTGAAGAAATGAGACCTCCTATTTCAACCATATTTTTTCGAAATACTTTCTGGTGCTTGATACTCAAAGTTCAAGGCTAACATACTTCGTACCCATTGGACACCATTACGTGCATCGAATTTAATAATATTATGTGAAGTTGAGTAAAAAGTAAATTCTTAAAATACGATACGTCAATGACATTATCAAGAAATAAAGCTTATACAGTTGTTAGGCAGTAACTACTATCAGGTACTCAATCATGAATATATCCTAAATCCGATACACAATAGATATGGCAAAATCCGTAAATATTATTCTCGACAAGATAATAAACGAAGATATTAGACCAAATTTTAATTTATTCCGCCTTTAAGACAGCGAAATTCAGTAAGATCTCTAACCAAGTGAGTCATGAAGTTCGGCAATGTGGCAAAATTCAGAGATTTTATATATGAATTGAAAATAAGTAGTAAGCACGATGTAACAGGATTTGAACTCTGAAAGAAAGAAATATAAATATTCTGTGAAACTTCAATTTAAACTAGCGGAGTCGATTTTATACCATAGAATATGCACCATTGTAACTGTAGTCGTGTTATTTTTATTTTATAGTGCCGATATTGCTAACTTAGATGATTCTTAGTAGGTACTTTGTGTGGAATTTCAATTTTTTTTTATTTAGAATATAAACAATCGATCAAATTACTTAATTATTCATCACACACCACCATGATGGTTGAGAGACGATAAGTAAGTCAACTGCCACACGTTGAGTTGTCAAAAACCGTTAGATTATCTATCGACTGAGTATTGAAAGTAAATAATATTATGACCGAGTGTCAAGTCGGATACGCAGTAGGATGGCATTAGAAGCTACAAACACCTTCCAAGTTAGTTGCAATGGATCGCAGAATTATGAAAAAAAATACCCGCAATGCACTGACAGGTGTGGTATGACCACTTTTGGAATAGATCACAACCATATGTAACTATATACTGCCCTTTAAAGATGATGATGTTATCTTTTTCAAGTAAGAAACATTTTAGTTCGGAAACTGTTTGCCATAAACAACTCGCACTTATGGATATTCTACTCGATACAAACGAAGAATGTAGTGCATAAGTTCAATTCTACGACAAACTGGTAACAAATGGATCATTAAAAGTATATTATCAATGTAGGTACCATCGAGATTCAAGATCATAAAAGACATTTCGTAAGGTGTTATGATCTGAGCACCTACAAAAAACTCTAGTATTTTTATTCAGAAAATTCATAAGTAAATGAGTTCTATTTAATTCTAAATGTTATTTATTTATTTTAATCATTTTGCACACATTAGGTACATAATAAGTGCAAAGTGGCGGGCTTATTACCATTATAGCAATATCTTCCAACCAGCCATACCAATTATATGTACCTACCAATTTATCTGAATAAATTAATAGAAACCAAACAACAATATAAATAATAAAAAGAAGGGAGAGGAGAGGAGAGGAGAGGAGGAGACAATGATATGATAAGGAGACAAATATATGTGTGTTATGTGTAAGAAAATGATGCTTAAAATTTCTTTTGAAAGCGGGAAATATTAATAAAACTCGAAGTTGCGATGGGATGTGATGTGATGTTACGTAAAATTGTGCTAATTTACTTTTTATAATAACAATTATTGTCCATCAATTCTACGACATACTGGGTTAGTTGTATATCACGTAGGTACCTATAATTGTTAATTATTTTAAGAATTTATTGAGAATCTTATACATTTGTATCCTACATTTATACGAGGTAAAGGTCTTTTAATAGATCCTAGTTTCTTCCAGGTGGATATTATTCAGTACATAACACAGTATGTAGGTATGTACCAACGCACTTGTCGACATCTTGGGTTTAATTTCTAACCAAAGATCTCTTTCTCTGAGGAACTCGCCGAAATTTTACAATTCAAAACATATTCAATATCCGAGAAGGAAAGAAGCACCAGCTGTTGACAAACCAAATCAATTGGCTTGCTTAGCATGATTAAGTGAAAACGGTTTTATTTTATATGATTCAAAAATAAATACCGACTTTTTTCTCCAGAATTTGAGTTACATCCGTTCAAGAAAGATTCAACTCTTGTCTTATTTATTAAATTAAAACAACTAGGTATGTGTGACTATATTTATATAAGGTACATATTAAATACAATGTACAATGCCTATCTATTTTATAAAATAAAAATGACTTTTAAGGTGGCGTCGTGATTTATTATTTTTATTCAAAAGAAGATGTTTGAATAATTTGCACAACAAAGGAGCGGAATTTTAAAGTTTTCGGGAGCATGTGTATATGGGAGCCTACCACTCCCAATGAGTTACAAATACATAATATATTATGGGTAGATAGTCACATTCATAATCATTAAAAATGACATAATTTTCGAGATTTATCATGTATAAAATTGAATAATAATGTATTACATTAGTAGCCACTATCACAAAAAAACAAAAAAAAATCAATAAAATGTTTACATAAATATAACGCATTACTTGGAATAAGATAAAACCATTTTTAAATAATAATCTTGATTACGCTGGAACCAAGACTATAATCTGTTACACCATACGAAAAGTAAAGTAAGTACCTACCTATTACTAACTACAATTTAAAACATATGATTATCTGATAAGCTTGAAGTTAAATAAATAAAAAATAATCACAAAAATACGATGCTACGGATTTAAACATTTTGTACGGATTTCTACAGATTTTTATTTAACCAGTTTTAGACTATATTTTTTTAAATAGGTATCATAAAATCGTCATAATATCATTAATTAGATAAAATCATTTCAAGTTCCTTTACTAAAATAATCGCTTTTACTGTAGGTATACCTTCCTTCCTTTTACCTTCTTTTCGGTGTTACATGGACTCGACATTGATATGTAAGAAATTAATATGTTACCTTGATTCATTAATTTGCGTCTATTAAACTCATGAATATACCTACCTATCTGGTTGTTGATAAAAAGCCTACAACAATCAAAGTCCATTCGAATTATCTTTATTGAGGCAAAACATATTTTTTCAACGTCAGTTAAGTACATAAAATGAAATTACTCACCCTATTAGATTCTAAGGCCTCTGCAGAATGTTCCTCCTTTTGACGAAAACAATTCGTACATTTACTTTTGTTGAAAATATTCGGGGCAAATTTTCTACAATCTACTCTTGTAGACATTATTCCGGATGTAGATAACAATATTTAGAAATTCACAATAATTTTGAACATGATTTTCACAATATACCGCGGAAAAAATCCGGGCCCCCGCTAACATAAAAATATCAAAACAAATTACTGTAAAAACACGTTTCTCAATATACCTACGCCCGATGAGGCAATTAGTGTTGTAAAAATCACTGCAGTCACGGTAAACGTCAGTTAAAATAACATGAAACGACGACGTAAAGTCGATATTGATTTAACAAAAATTCACTGAACACATAAATACTAAATAAAACCAAAAAGTTAACACTTCACTCGTAAATTCGTCAATATCAATAATCACAACAAACGAATATCACCGACGGACCACGACACGTCCACGCACCCATCTTGCATCTGATATATCTGATACAAAATACTAAACAGTAGTAAAACAACTGGAACTTTTCACCTGTATCAGTATGATATTTTAAAATGAACTGATAATATCGTGTTTCTCTTACTGACATATATACTTTGAATATAGCTTACTCTTTTTTAATGTGATCTTCGATCGTTGCTGTTTATCGTAACGGCCTCTATGCAACAATCTTCAAACTATTTTAGTTTTACACAAAAGCTGCAAGGCGTCCTTAGTAAGAATTATAAAATTTTTAATTTTTGTTAATAGATGTCAATACACAAATTTAGTTTTTTAATTGTTTGTATAATAATATGTTATTCGTTGATTGGTTTTATATTTCACGTTTTGTCTTCAGAAAATTTCATTTGAATGAAATTATTATTTTGAATGATATTTATTGACTTTGTACGTTTACCGCCAGCTGATGTTTTACCTTTTAAAAAAACATTAATTAATTTGAATGATATTTATTGACTTTGTACGTTTACCGCCAGCTGATGTTTTGCCTTTAAAAAAAACATTAATACACGAGAGGATTAATTAATGAACGTACCATAGCTTCATGGAACGTACTATATTTTCCAACTGTCGATTTGTCGATTTCTCTTAACATATCGACAAAGTATCAAGCCAAGATATGCGAGATTTGTATGCAGGGTCTATATTTTTCACGGTTTTTCCAACTTTGAAGAAAAAAAACAACTTGAAAGTTTCGCAGCATATAATATGTTCTATATATGGATCAGAATTCGGAGTAGAACATTTATTATGTCTGTGTGTCTGCATGTGTGTATCCCCTTATTAACTTTTGATCCGCTCAATGCACAGAGCCTAAAATTTCAGAATATATAGAAAGTTTTAGGCCTACAAAACTTTTATACTTAGAATTTTGAATTAGTCTGGAGTTATGAACTTTTGAATTTTCACTTTGTTTTTCTATATATCTTAAAAACTACAAAAGCCAGAACGCTGAAAATTGGTATAAATATAGACAAATACAAAATCTTAAATTGTTTTTTTGTAAAAACTCCAGAATTACTCAAGTATTTTTTTATTGATAAAAATATTTTTTTATGATAAATTTATGTTTATAATTTCCGGTATTTCCAAAGTTTTCAAAAATATCGAAAAAATCCGAATCACCTCAACTAGATAATTTATTTTTTTCTATAAAATATCAACATCACAGACTTGTTGTTTATAGAAGTCTGTGGTAGTAGTGCATCTCAAACTCTTTTTAACAATTTTTATAAAAATTGAATTTATTGTCAACATCGATTCGTACAATTTGTAAGGCAGTAAACACTACATAATATTTTACTCAATATTTTAATACTATACTTAATCTACAAACATACATCATGCTTTTTTTCATATTCTGGGTCGGAAAAACAGACTGACCTCCATACTATCCTATCCTGACATACATACCTACTTTTATATAGAAAACAAAATATCTTAAAATATTTATTAATTTAAGTGTTTATAGTTTGGTACGTATTCTTAAATTATACATACTATCTCGACAGTTGGATCTCATGTGTTACATGCAACTGGTAATAATTTACACAATGCAGGCGCGGAACTTTAAAAAGTTTTTGTATGCACGTGTTGATGAGAGATCAGCACTCCCAATCTTTGTTTTAAAAATACATATTTTATGGTAGATAGTCACATTGATAGTCAATATTTATTTTCTGACAAGATTATAATAAATTATTGATAACTATATTATGTACCTAACGGAAATGGAATCATTATTTATTTACCGATTGTGTACTATAGTTCAATGGAATGTCAATTTCAATTGATTTTAAATAACTTTTTTATTAAATTATTCTAACTAGATAGTGTCTTTTTTTCCCACTGGATTACAAACCCAGCGCACTTACCGCTCTGCCACCACCCATCTAAAATAAGTGTATTATCTTGAAACTTTGCAGTTATTATTTTGTGGTTCATTTTAACTAATAAATTGAATTAAAAAAAAATTGTTGACACCACTTTAAGTCCTGTAAACAAAAAAGTTTTTATTTTAATTTATTAAAAAGTATATTATCAATTACCCTTATTCAACTGTGTCGTGACGCCAATACATGAAAACTCATTGTAATGAATGAAATAATTATGGATATTTTTATGCTGAATTAGAAAAATTCTGAGATAATATCTAAAAACAATATTACAATGACATTATTACAATTGCCATTAAAGCTAGCGAGTATATAGATAACATTAGACGACATTACAGTACAATCTTGAGTCATCCTTCAAAATCAATGTTGCCTTTATAAATTCATAGAAAACCGTAGATGGCTCAAACTCGAATTATATCCCGCGCAAGTGTCATACGATATACGATCGGTGGGCTACGTTTTTTAATCATAAATCTGTGTTTAGCGGTGTATAAATTATGATATTAATATAATATAATTATTAATGTACGTTTTTCAGTATAAAATAAAAAGTTGTGATGATTCTGTCACTATACACATTATATTGAAATATTTTTGTGGTGCCGGCTCCATAATATATATTTGTGAGCCTATTAATCAATTTTGGGGTTAGGCGTGGCATTGAATATTAACAGTATATTGAATTTGACTTTATTATAATGAATTCTTTTATAAATGACGACGGAAATATGCCGGGCGATGTAGAGGTCTTAAAATTCATTCCCGAATTACCTTCGGGACCTCTGGACCATTACAGGAAACAAGCTAGCTTTAAGTGGAAACATTTAAAATTGGTATTTGAGAGCGAACAATTTCTGAAAATTAAGGTTTGTCATTCACTATTTATATATTTTTATTTCAATATGTATTATGCCTTCAAGTATGTACATTCAACTACAAAATGCACAATGTTTGAAGGTATTTTATTACACTAATTGAAGAACTTACATGTTAGCTAGTTTTATTATGCTCAGTTATGGTGATAAAATGATTAATAAATAACACATTCAAGGTATGATTTAAAATCTCCATAGGACATTGACTAAATTTCATCACAAAAAATTGGCTGTTGATTAAATTTATCTCTACAAAAACATCACTATGTGAATTATATTTGTTCTAGAATATTTCTTCTTAATGATTATGTACTGATTTATTTTGTTTAATTTTTAGTATAAAATTTGGGATACCCTTGAGGCTGATCCCTTGTTCTCTCACAGTCCTACAACTTTGCCAATTGATGAGCAGAGACGCAGAACAGCTTTGCAAATTGATAAAATCAACAAATACAAGTTCATGCCAGAAGATCTAGAAAATGCTGATTACAAAACTAAGGTAAAGTGAAACTGTATGCAATTTTGTGTTCACAAATATCTTATTTTATTTTTCGATAATTTGTACACAATAATTCAATACTTACTTACTTTCCGTGTCCGGAACACCATCATATTGGTTGGTGCTCCGGTGGTGGAAGGATTGGCCGGCATTCTGCCGTTTCCAGGGACGCCCGATTGCTTTTCCGAAGTTAACCGAAACTCAATCTACGTGGAGGCTCCTTCCGTGTCCCCAATAATTCAATGAAAATACCTCTATAACTCATTGAAAGTTGTCAAGTTTATCTTTAGTGTAGATTGTGTTGTGCTTTAACTAAACAATATGTAACCATAACTCTTGGTGGATTTTTAGTTAAAAAAATGATTTGTCATTTACATTTTTATGTTTGTGCATTGTACATGCATAATATTTTTCTTCATCATTAATTTATTACGATGAAGAAAATATTATGCATTAAGACATTTGAAATGTAGTATTAATGTACTATTTATGTTTATAATATAAGTATGTGAAACATGGAAATGAATATCTATATCAAATTAACCAATATGTTGATATCTGGGCAGTTAGTATATTTGACTAGCAACTTACTAGTCTAGGGTTCAAATACAGGTTTGACTATACATTTTCACTTAATTATAGAGTAAGAGCCAGCGACTGCCAGACATTTCATAGTATAATGGCTGATTTTTTTTCTGTAAAAGGAAAGGATACCACAACTGATAACATCAATTGGATAATATGAACCCTGAGTAGGAGTGGCTTTCGGAGATAACAGCCTTCAAAATGTTGAAAATTACTATTTTTACATATCAGCTATAGTATGAAGCGTTATAGTATAAAAATACAAAAGAGAAAAGCAATCATGGTTTCACTGGATTCATGAATCCAGGCCCACGAGCACAGGCGACCAGAATACCAGCCAGAACAGGCGAGCCACATGGGCTTGCGACCATGTATGCCGGATTGAGGGGCCCCTTTATGACTCAAGTCATGCTCACCACTCACCCACCAATCTCCAACTGATACTCCTCTCCCCAGTGCAACCAAATCCAATAGGATGCGAATAATGCTGCTTTTACCACCCTATCCAAAAGTACTTTTATTTTACCTCTAGGGAGACCCAGGTCTTTAAAATATTTATTTATTTATTTATTTATTTAAACACTTTATTGTACATTACTTAATAGCTAGTACAAATGGCGGACTTATTGCCTATTGGCAATTTCTTCCAGACAACCATCTGTGACAGTTATGAGACAAAATGGTACATGTACTAAAAAGAAAATATATATAATACCATAAACATATTACATTTAAACACAATAAAGTAAGAAGAATATAAATATGTACATCAGTGAAAATTTAACAAATCATAGATAAAACCTGTTACAACAATATGAATATAAAGATTTTGCTGGCAGGCCTCTCGTTCTCACCTCTACAGCATATATATTTGTGTGATTTTTTCATATTTTAAAAAATCACACAAAGAGTTGATAGGTAGTGTGGGGATTACTACTCCATAAAATTTTAATGTTTTATTTTTATATCATTTTCATGTTGTTTTCCAAATTAATTCATTTATATGATTTCATCTACGGTGTTGAAGATGAAGTAGGAAATGATGTCTTTTAAAAATATTCATATTTTGAAAATGTGATCCAACAAAGTGTTTTGAATTTACCATATTATATAATTGACAAAATTAATCTAGAAAATTGAGTAACTAGGTAATTCTTTTAGATGGAGATTAAGTATTTGTGAACTGCGTAACTTGTTACACATTGTAACATAATTTTTTTCCTCATTTTTGATTCAGTCTGGATCTTAGAGATGATAAATATCATACTCCCGAGAAGTCATTGGTGTATTATTTGACATAGTATCAAATAACAATGGCTGTTAGGTTTAGAATTTCACCAATCATATTAATTTTCAAAGGTTACAATTTCCTGACACCTCTATTATAATTAAATGTGATATTTTGCATACAAAGAAATTACTATAATACACAAGCTAATATTTAAATTCTTTTATGCTATCTTTGAAGTGTAAAATATCATAAATTTTTATTAGACTATTTTATAAACTAAGTAGCTTTATTCATGAATATCTAGTATCTTAAGCAGCCCATTCACGATCGTGTCATTGATCGTGGCGTCGCTCCATATGGACTGGCTCCATTTGGAGCATTGTAAAATTTTCATCACACTCATGGGCGCGCCATTGAGCCATCAAAATTGGTATACACAAGAGGTCGGTGCTTTCGAATTAATAATTTCTATTTTTTTGAATTTTTCAAGTAAAAATGAGTTATAATTCTGATGAAGAGTTTTATACAACTGCTATAGCGCTTTGTTTATATATAAAAAGAGAAAATGTTGCATTTTCGCATTCACGAGAGTGTCAAACAGCTCGGCGGATTGAGATGGCGCAATGTACCGCTGATTTTCACACTTACGAGCATGCCGTACCGACAAGATGCTCCACGCCGTTTGTCACGGCACTGTGGAGATTCAATCGTTTGGAATTCCACTTTGGTGTGTCAGGCCAATTGGGTTGCGTGGGTTTTGACATTCACGAGCTCATCTTGGAGTGATAGCAAGCCATTTGGAAGGATGGCACGATCGTGAATGTGGGGATCGTGAATTGCTGTATAGCTATGTAGTGTATATAGTATCTCTTCGAAAAATTTTATAATCCAACAATTCAACAACAAATTTATAATTCAGCAGATATTTTTACAAATAGTGAAATATTTGTTGTGCATGTGTAGTTTTGTCATTCTTTACTAATAAGAAGTTTTGTTTCTGTTGGCACTTATTTTATGTGATTTACTAAGCACTTTTCCAACATACAGTTTAATACATGTCAATTATTGTTTTATCTTGTAACTTTTTTAGAAAGTAAAATTTTGCACACTAGTAAGTGCAGAAATTTCGTCTACCCTATCTTTATTTCTTCACCATCCTTCAAGCGAGCGCATTTCCTACAAATTGCTATTTTTTTTCTGTTTACGCATCTTTTAGTTCATGGTCCAAACCTATTTGATTTAGAAGGTACTTACATTTTATTTAATCACTATTCCGATTTCCAATTTACTCAAATTAACTTTTTATCATTTAGTGGTTTGAAATAAGTAAACATGTTTGTTTTAAATGGTTGTGGCAAACACAATAATATACAGGGGGTCCCATAATCCAACGTATTCCTTTTAAGGTCTGTTATACCAACTCATGACTCGCTAGAATATGCAAATATGACTAAAAGTGCCTTAGTTTTCGAGATATTGCCACTTTTACAAAGTGCCCGAAAATCTCCGCCTTAGATTGGTTTTACGAGTGCCACATTTGCAAATTTCAATATTTTAGAATTATAATTTATGTTACACAATCTTGAATAACTCAGCTATTGATCACAATCCAAAATAATACTAAATTTTTTTTTTTTGCAAAATAAAAAAAATTTTACCCGGGTTATGAATTTAAAAAAAAATATTGCTCACACTGAAAAAAAATGTATGACGCTAACCTGGCAAATTGTTGCAAAAGTTGGCGCAATTATTGTTATTTCCAAATTGTATAACAAAATTCATATCCCGGGTAAATTTTTTTTTTACGCCAAAAAAATTTTTTTAGTATTATTTTGGATTGTGATTCAAGATTGTGTA
This sequence comes from Molanna angustata, assembly GCA_963576475.1. Lineage (NCBI taxonomy): Eukaryota > Metazoa > Arthropoda > Insecta > Trichoptera > Molannidae > Molanna > Molanna angustata. The sequence continues at coordinate 22,085,096 of OY754970.1, forward strand.
ACATAAATTATAATTCTAAAATATTGAAATTTGTAAATGTGGCACTCGAAAAACCAATCTAAGTCGGAGATTGTCGGACACTTTGTAAAAGTGGCAATATCTCGAAAACTAAGGCACTTTTACTGAGGTCATAGTTGCATATTCTAGCGAGTCATGAGTTGGTATAACAGCACCTTAAAAGAATATGTTGGATTATGGAACACCCTGTTTATATTCATACATATTTACATATAATATGACTAGTATAGATTGTACTGATAGTTTGTTGAATTTTTAAAAATAAATATTATTATTCTTGTGTTTTATTTATCAATTAAATATATTGTTCACATCAAATCCATGTATAATTATGTACTGAAAATATTTTTGTAAACATTACAGTACTTTCATTTGCATTGAATTGTAACTTAACATCTGGATTTCCTCATTATTTTGTTGAGCTTGAATCATATTGTTCATAATATTATCATTTTTTATCTGATACCATAATCATGTTTAGTTTCCAAATTGTTATGAATGACAAATACAAAATTTAACACATTATTTCAATATTATGTCCTATTCTGATTCATTTCAGAATACGAAAACGTCTAAATCAATGGGCAACCGTGGATAAAAGGACTTTATCCACGCGGTGTGACGTAATGAGTCCCGTATAAATTCAAACAACTCTGACATTTGTCATATACTAAAATTCAGACCGTTAAATTTAAATTAATCAGAATAAGACATATTGACTATATATTTTGGAAATCGGAATTTGAATGGAGATTTTTAATTTGACTTAATGTTCTAATGATTCGTCTTATCCACTTTCATCCATTGTCTCTTTGTCTCCATTTTTCTGAATTCTAATTTATAAGACCATTTTTTACATTTCATAATTTTAATAACTACTTTTTTCTCTCTGATACTTGTCGATCAACATCTTTCTGTTTTTTTTTATTGACAAAATTTTTTTAACATCTCAATAGAGACGAAGTTGGGATATTGTAGAAGAACCAGAAACTCGAGGACAGGAACCAGGAACCTACAGGGCTTACGACCTGTCGTCGGCTGATTTATGTGATCACTTTATGCGCTTGCGCAACGTTCACCAATTATGCCTTCTTATTGAGTTCCCTTATCAATGTAATTTTTTGAAAGTTTTATATATTTGAATAGTACCAGGAACATTTATAAGGACTGTTGCTTTCATTGTTTACAAATAAACTAATTTCTCAATAGATGGCGTTACGAAAAAGACTTTTCTGTTATTTCATACATGGCAATAGTATAGTTCCTTATTTTCAGGTGAATTGTTACACACTATTCAAATATATAGCACTTTAAAAAAATTAAGTAAAGAAATACACTCATATAGATCCTTAATTTAATTATTTCAAGTATGAGCAGTATCAAAGTAGCATTTTTATTTTCTTAATCTTATTGTTTTAAATGTAATATTTTGTTTTCTTTGTCTCTTTTTCAATATCAATGAACCGTTATTTAAGTCTCTGTCACTTTGAGAATTGACAATAAGTACATGTTTTGAATTTAAATGAGATTCAATCCATACTTCATATTATTATATTACAACGTTGTGAATTTTTAAGGTATTGTGTAAGCTCATTGAAAAAAATTCAGTTGAAGAAGTTCAATCACTCTTCATTTTTGATTTTACATCCTCTATTTATAAAACGAGTCCTATTTCAAACCTCAGTGGACAACGCTTATTATGATCACGGTCACATACCATCAAACTATAATCCTCATCGGGGTAGGCACAGCGAACCGAATGCCACATTTTCATCGCCCTTCGATGTCATAAAGCACCTTTTATAGAATTTCTCAAAAATAATATATAAACATTTGCCTAAAGCCCGTTCAATATGCAAATTTATTACCAATTGCAAATTTCAGTATTTCTAGCTTAGAAACTATTTGTGTCAAATATTTTAAAAATTTTATTTTGTTTTTATAGAAGTTTTTTATATTAAGTTAATCTGTTATATTATTTTGTAATACATACATACATACCATCATGCCAAGTCCCTTACAGGTTACAGGGTGAGCAGAGAGAACTGAGCGCTATAATCCTCTATTTTTGCACCAATTCCTGGCTTCCTTTACATACATGCTTCGTCTGTTCAACTTCAAATTTAACCAGTAATTTGTTCAATCTCTGCCACATGTTATCGACAGGTTCTAGTTTATTAAATTTAATGAGTTACACCTATCATGATCACAATAATGTTCATTGTGTATTTTTTATTTAGGTATTTCTTGGTATTTTTTTTTGTTTTTTTATCAAAGTAAGCAGTCCTTGCTTATCATTTTTCAATGTATCATTCCCATGTTTAAATAAGTTTTTTTCATCTAAAATCAATTGAACTCTATTTTTCATTATTATTTACATTCATTCTAACATACTTTTTAATTTTTTTACAGACAACATATTTGGTAGCAGAAAATGAAGCCCTACAAGCATTGAATCCAAATGTCTCTGTGAAGATGGCTATCGGGATGTATTTGTTCTCAAACACTTTATTGTCCTTGGGAACAGAGAGGCATCTTCCAATTTACAAAGCAGCTTGGAATAGACAGGTGATTTTAATATTATGGAAAATGTTTATTAAATGTCTTTTATTGAATACTCAACTTTCTACCAATTAAAAAGAAGTAATGCTTTTACCACTGTTTCTTTAAGTATCAACGTATAAAAAAAATTAATAAGATTACTACAAAACTTAATTATAAATATATATATAAAAGGTGGAAGAGCTTTATGTTTTTATTATTATTTTTTTTTAAATTAAGGCAGAAACAATTTATAGTTTAAGTCCTTATAGTTTTCACATGAACATAAGTACAATTTTATACATAAAATAAAAATCATTCAGTTAACATTCTAGTACTTGATTATATTCTTTCTGTAAGTTGCGACATCCATGAACAAATCAACATAATATGGTCCTGCTATCAAGACTCCATTATAACATGAAGCAGCTCTGTTTAGAGGAGAGTTTACCCACGCATGATAATTTTTCATTTAATTTTTTTATTTAATTCCATAATATTTTATTCCAACTGTTGATTCATTTAATAGACTTTAATTCTCTTAATGAATTAACAGTATTAAGCCAAGATGCGTGTATGAAGGAACATTTTGTATGGTGTAGTGGACTTGTTGCATGCCAAAAACACCTTAAAAAGCTTTGTACCATATATGTTCTATTTATGGATGAATTCAGAATTTGAAGTTGAACATTTTGTGTGTCCGTGTGTCGTCCTCTCCCCCTTATAACTTTTGATCCTCTCAATTCACAGAGCCCAATATTTCAGAATATATAAATCATGATATAAATAGTTATAGGCCTACAAAACTTTTATACTCAGAATTTTAAAATTTTGTTTCAGTCAGGGGTTATCAACTATTGAATTTTTACTTTATTTTTCCATATATCTCAGAAACCATAAAAGCTAGAATGCCAAAAATTGGTATGAATATAGACAAATACAAAATCTCAAATTCGTTTTTTCAAAAAAAATTACAGAGTTTCTCAAACATTTTTTTATGATAAATTTATCTATTTAACTGTATATATTTCCAAAGTTTTTAAAAATATCGAAAAAGCCGAAACACCCCATTAGAAAATTCATGTTTTCATATTCTGGGTAGGAATAACAGATTGACTTCCATACTATCCTATCCTGACATTTATACCTACATGTTTTATATAGAAAACAAAATATCTTAAAATATTTATTAATTTGTGTTTAAGTGTTTATAGTTTGGTACGTATTCTTCAATTATACATACTATCGCCATCGACAGTTGGATCTCATGTGTTACATGCAACTAGTTCATACATTTTTCATAATGAACACACATTACTGACTGCTTCTGTAACACTGGTTTCATAATGAATGGCTAAATTTCATTTGGTACTCCAAACATCAACTTAGGTATATGTGTGTATTAAATTGAAAATGAATTATTTAATTTTTATTGTACTCCCAATTTACTTTTATGGACATTGGTCAAAGAAAAAAATTTCGACAGTAAAATTTTTCATAATTTTTTTTCTAGGTTTTGTCATCATTGGCTTTGACAGAAGTAGCGCACGGTAGTAACACCAAAGCGATGCGCACCACCGCAACATATGATCCAAATACTAATGAATTTATCATCAATACACCTGACTTCGAAGCTGCAAAATGCTGGGTTGGTAATCTAGGTAAAAAAATATTAAAATTATTTTTGACACTAGGTGGGTTTTTATTCTAATCAGTTGATTTATTATATCAGAAAATGTCCGAAATTGTTTGTAAACTAATGAACTCAACAGCTTTTCAATAGATTCTATTGAATATATCAACTCAAACGTTACTGAAGTAATGGCATCCATTAGCCGTTAGCAGCTTGTGAGTCCTGTTGGTGCCAGACTTTTCACTTTTTGTTATGGTCTTTCTTCTTCTTGTCGTGTCGATCAACACATATGAGACTACAGTAAGGCCAACATACAAATGCGTTTTAAACCCTCCGCTTCACCTCTACATACTTTCTTGCGTCTCACCATAAATGAAACATTCATCGGAGGTTGTCAACCATTTAATTTTTTTCCCACTTTATTGTTATCTTAAAAATTTTAAAATTTCGTTGAAATAGATAAATAAAAATAAATGAATAAATAAAACACATCAGACTACTGATTGAGGTATTGTGTGTCAATATAAGGATAGCTTTTTTATTACGATTGATGTTGTTTACACAAGTTGCTTTTATAGATATAACAACCACATAATATAAAATAATTTACATGCTATTTATTACATATAAAAGCGGATTTGTAAATAAGCCTTCTAATTTTGAAGTCTGAAATATATAATATTTCTATTCACAGTTGGATTGTTTTGATATTCGTATAAAAATATAACTTAGGTACTGTAATCATCATCATTACTGTCTGAGTTTATTATGAAATTATTTTCTATAACATTTTCAATATGTCCTATACTTCCAGTTCTTACTAAATAAGCTTTCACTATTTAGATGTTTCAATCATGAGGGCTCATTTAAAACTAAAGAATATAAGCCCGGGGTGATTTCTAATAAAGTTAATTTTGGGATTCCCTGACAATAATAAACATACAAAATTGTGCTCGCTTTTCTGCGTTTGTCCACAGTCACACATAGCATCTTCAGCCATTCCCCATAATTCATAAAATGTATTATCGCCAGTTTTGTGTCAAGATTCATTTGGTATTCCCCTAATAAGCTGCCCGTACGTACATAGCAATGGTGACAATAATAATTTGTTTTGACAATGGTGACTTACCTACTAACAATGTAGCTATGTTTCGTTAATACGTACCTATTTGCAATTTAATATCCTCTTTAATCTACCTGCTGTACTAATACGGTAAGCAGTATATATATGTAGGTATACAGGTACCTAAGTTAAATAATAATATCGAAAATATAATATTCTCTAACAATTCCTTTGGTTGCCGATATCTGTCCATGAAAGAAAGAGACCATCATACCCGAAACGCATTCGTATTCTGGCACTAGTATAAATGCCCATCCGAACCCAGAAAGCCACAAACTCCTTTGCACATCGTCCTCTAGGTGGGCTTGTTCATTAAGAGTTTCCCAATCTCTAGAAGGTGCTCGCTTTTCTGTGTTTGTCCACAGTCACACATCGCATCTTCAGCCATTCCCCATCTTTAAAATCTGTTATTAATTAATAAATATGTAAATTATACAAAGTAGTAGCAAAAACCTACGACTTTCTGAGAATTCTTATAAATCTGAGACAGGTTTATGATGACGTAAAACATAATAATTATTGGTTAAATTGTATTTCTACATATATTTCAAGGATTGCACAGCATATTTCTTAGAAGCAAGACTATTAACACAAATATTCATAATATTGTTTTATCAAAGTATTGACATTAAGACACAGTACTTAAAAAATCTCATATATGGTATTGTCGAAAAGCCTCAGGTTAAAGCTACAGAAATAATAATACAGTGGACATTTTGTACTGCTGAACTGAAATAAAATATAATTATTTTATGTGATTACAGGCAAAACATGCACATTGAGTTTGGTCTTTGCTCAGCTATACACAGCAAACGGAAACTGTCATGGCCTCCATGCTTTTGTTGTACCCGTTAGAGATCCAAATACTCTGTTGCCTTACCCTGGTGTCATTATCGGAGATATCGGTGAGAAGATTGGACTCAATGGAATCGACAATGGGTTTGTGTTATTTGTTATAAAATTATTTTTTATTTTGAGAAAGTGACAAGAATGAAAGAATTACACTTGAAAATCCCTTTAAGTTGGGAGAGTCTCTAATTTGATTGTTTGTTCAGACTTAATGTTTTCTCATTTTATAATTTTGTTTTCAGGTATATTATGTTTCAAAACTACAGAATAAAATGTGAAAACCTACTCAATCGTACCGGAGACATAACACCAACTGGAGAATATGAAAGTTCTTTCAAGGAGCCTGGTAAAATATTGGGAGCTGCTTTGGAGAACTTGTCTATGGGTCGTATCGGTATCATGCGAGAGAGTACTCAGACATTAATATCTGCAACGGTTATAGCCATCAGATATGCCGCTCTACGCAAACAGTTTGGCGATGAAGGAAACAATGAAATACCAATTATTGAGTATCAATTACATGTGAGTATAATTTTACTTTTGAGCTGTTTTCTATGATTCCACAGGTAGAAATTATCATATAATTGTTTCAGTTAAGAATTATTTAAGATATCCACTATGAGTCATATTTTTAATGAGATATCTACCCCTTAGAATTAAAAATAGCTTCTATAGATAGCTTTATTTTGAAACTAGCATTCCATTGTTATCAAAATATGTTCATTTCAATTTTTTTCTACACAATAACGTGAAATTAATTTGATCACTCAAGATAGTAACAAAATCAAGACGTTGTTTATTTCTATTAGATAATTATAATTTATCGAGACAATTCTTGAAGATGTTAAATATATTCACACGCATAATATTAAATTTCTCTTTATATAAGCAGTGAAAAAAGTATTCATAATCGACCCTTTTATTTTTTAGCAATGGAGACTTTTCCCTTACCTTGCTGCAGCTTGTGTATTGAAAGTGTTTAATGCTGTGTTTCTTGAAATATATTTGGATACTGTACAGAGATCAAATGCGGGAGAAAAATTAGAAAACTTGGTAAGAAATTTATTATTCTACTTTTTTTGAAAATAAACTATACTCAGTGATATTAATCAAATTATTACTATTTGTGTACATTTTCTACTAAAGATATGAAAATGTTTAATTGCTTTTCATGTTATCTGTATTGTCTTATAAAATTTCAAAAATTATTTTTTCAGAGCTGTATGGTGTCAGAAATTCATGCAATTGTTTCTGCAGCTAAACCTTTACTCACATGGACAGCTCTACAAGCTATACAGGAGAGTAGGGAGGCTTGTGGAGGACATGGTTATCTCAAGGTTATTAATTTATTGCTTAGCTTTAACATTCAAATTTAAATTATAGCAAAAAATGAAACACTGTTGATTTAAAATGCCTTAAGCTACAACAGTAATTTCTGATACAGTGGTACCTCGACATACGAGTGCCCCAACATACGAGTTTTTCGAGATACGAGCCGGCGAGCGAGTGATTTTTTGCTTTGAGTTACGAGCGAAATTCGAGATACGAGTTCGAGAAATTGGTTTCGAGGAGACAGAGGAGGAGGAGGTTATTTCTACAAGTGAGATAAAGGAGATCTTAAGAATGTGGGAAAGAGTTTCACAGTTTGTGGAAAAGAAACACCCAGTTAAAGTTGCAACAGGTCGTACATCTTATCTATTTAATGAACATTCTGAGAGGGAGGAAGTAACAAACCTCCTTGGACATGTTTTTTTTTCTAAACGGCCTACAGGTGAAAGCGAGAAAAATGTAGCAAAAAAGGCAAAGACCAGTGAGGATATCTAATTTATTTCTTTACATTCTCTTTTTTGTTTTTGTACAATAAATATTTGTCATTTATAAATACGTTTTTATTATTCAAAACCACCTAACAAAAATAACTGGGGTGACATTTTGGGGGTTGGAATGAATTAATGGTAGTTCAATTGTTTTATATGGGAAATTTGCTTCGAGATACGAGTAATTCAAGATACAAGCAAGGTTACGGAATGAATTAAACTCGTATGTCGAGGTACTACTGTATATGGATGAGTGAGTGTGCTGAACTGAGATTCACAATTTGGTCTCGGAAAAATTGGATAGTTTGTTGATTGTTTCCGTAATTGGACTTATCCATGTAAGTTTGTATTGTTACTTGTTGTATGTGTGGTCTGTTTAAAAGCCAAATAAATGAAAAATGAAAAAAACATTGAGCAGTTTAGCTGGAATAATAATAAAATTCACCCATAGCATGAGAACAATTAAAAAAATTATGGTTACATAACTATGTTGGATAGAAGATTTGTGTATTTCTTTTTCTTCTCATGGTGTTTTATGTTTTACAGGCAGCTAATTTGGGTGAATTAAGAAATAATCATGACCCAGCTGTGACTTACGAAGGTGACAACCACGTATTGTGTCAGCAAACCAGCAACTGGCTCCTAAGACAATGGAATAACTGCATCCACAGACATGGAACAGTTTCTTCACCTTTTGGCACAGCTTCATTTATTGCTGATGCACCCAGCATATTGAATACTATGTTCTCTGGCAAAAGGATTGCGGATGTTGCCAATAAAGAATGTTCGTAGTCTTTTTTTAAATCTTCATTACCATTTTGTGTTATATATTTTTTTCTTATTACTTCTTATTATTATAAATACGTTCTTTCACCTTATGCAAATAGCCATTTTATTACCAGATGGCAATTTTTTCCAACTATTCAGTGTTCAAAGTCTGAAGAAGCAAGATCGAGTGAGAAATAATGTTACATAAATTTCTTCTCTGCTGAGAATTGAATCTAGGATGCTGTCACAGAAACCACTATGTCACTGTGATGAAAAATTCTCTTAATTCTCTTTTTTTGTTGCAGTCATCACATCATGCTACCAATGGTTGATATGCTGGCTATTGAAGGTAACCGATGCTAAGATCAACGAAGAAATAAGCAATGGGAAATCCAAGTTTACATCACGGTGCAATGCTCAAGTTTACAGAGCTAGCATTCTCACCAGAGCCTACTCGGAATACATCATGCTCATGTATTACTGTCAGAAAATGAAGAAGGTTGATTCAACTCTGAAACCTGTTTTGAACAATATATTTATACTATATGGTCTTTCTTCGTTAGACAAACACTTGACGCTATTTTATCAAGGGGGATACGCTGTGGGACCATATCTGGCCGATTTAGTGAGAACTGGAATCTTAGAGACTTGCGCTAAACTTAAACCTGACGCTATCACAGTTGTTGATGCATTGGCACCACCTGATTTCGTTCTCAACTCAGTCTTGGGAAAGTCTGATGGAAAGGTAAATATGTCATTCAAAATTACATTTTATAAAAAATGACACTATTATGCATAAGTTTGGGTTACAATTTGATACATTACTATATCGAAGCTAGTTATGAGAAGATTAAATTTTGTTTGCGTATTTCAGTGCAGAATGAAATTTTGGTCTGCATTTTTAATTATGAATGTATTAGAGTTTTTCAGTGGATATGTTTAATACCTGTCTGTCAAATATCGATCAAAAATGAACATAAATATTTTATCATATTTGATTACATACACTGAAATAGTATAGAATGTTATCAATAAGTATTTAAAAAAAAAAACGATGGAATATTAAACTTACCTACGCTACTAGAGATAAAAATCTAAAAACAGTGCCTGACATGACTATAAAATTAATAAAAGTATGTTTTTTTTTTATTTCAGCTGTATCAAAATCTTCAAACGGAATTCTTTCACAATCCTGGGGCAATGGAGAGACCAAGTTGGTGGCGAGAAGTCACCAATGGTAATCAAAAATCTAAACTATAATTACATTTCAATTATAACTACAGCATTCTACTTATGCATAATCCAATTTATGTTTTCCAATAATCAGTATTGACTACTGCATACAAATAATTGTTACGTTGATAATATAATTTTATTATCGTTGATTTATGTTAATGTGTTCTCGACTCTGTTATGTTTTTTGTGTGATTCAATATACCGATATTTAGTTATTAACTGTTCTTGATGGAATGTCATATTTATTTCTTATAAATAAAAATTCCTTGGTATTATTTCAAATAGAGTATATTTCATGTACAATAGCTTCCACATTCTAAATTGGTGACCCCACAATTTTTACGATGCTATAATTTTATTTTTATTTAAATAAAGAAATAACTTAAATCAATTGCCAAAAAATTACTTTGTTTAATATTTTTTTAATTAACATTGAGGAGTACCTAATAGAATTAAGGATTACTTATTTATAAACAAGTTTTAAAGTAAATAATTACGACGAACAAAAACATTTTTGATGTCAATGAGAAAGGCAGACCTTTTTAATACTACAATTGATTCCTACAAACTTTTGTCATAGTAGTATAGAATCACTGACAAGTTTAAACAATATGAAATAACTCCAAATTACAAAGACGAACAAAAATAATAAACCAATGTTTTACTTGACCCCAGACTAGGTCCTCACCAAGGACTTTATATTTATAAGGAGATTATAACCAATTTTATCTATGTTAAAAGATGGTTTGATAATAATGTAGGATAATAACAAATTTTGTTTTTACTGTATTTATTGTGGTTATTGATGTATAACATGGAATCATATGGTTAAGGTAAACAAATTTATTTACCTTTTTGAAAGATCTGACCATATTAATACCTTCATGGATCTGACAATTAATCTGAATATACTCCATCAACTAATTTGAAAACCTAGTATGTATAAGAGATTTGGAAATATTATCTTAAAATTAAATCACTTCTTTTTCCATCTTGCAAATGATATCAATTTCCAATCTGTCTAAATAATCAGTACCTATATTTTTATAAATTGAATATCATCAGTGTGGCCGTGTATAAAATTATTTTGGTGTAGTCTCAAAATACTTTGAAAAGTAGGTATAACATGAAAGTAAAAAATTATACTTAATATATAGGAATTCCACTTATTGTATTTTTTATTATTGCATATTAGACTGTATTATATTATTAAATATTTACATCTTGTCTTTTTTATTTTTTTTATATTGTGTATACTTACTACATAAATACATCAAAATTGTCATTTTTAAGTTGTGCAATGGTAGTTTTATATAACTGATCTATTTTTAAAGAGTTTTAAAGTTGTACCAATCTGAAATAACTCATATATATTTATACATGTGTAGTTTATTGATTTTTTTATTGGGTAGTTCAGTATTATTTTTTCTAAATATGTAATATCTTTGAAAATAGTATATTAATTTATATTTCTATGTATAATTCAAGTTATTTTTTACTAACACGTTGATTGAAAATCCATTTCAAATTTATATAGTATAAATACTTTACTGAAATTTTCTGTGCAAAATTACTATAATACATGATATATTTTTATTTGGTCAGTTAGAATAATTCATTGATCAAAATTTTGTGATAATATACTCTAAACATCATTGGTCTTACTTATTAGATTTCGTTAAACCCGCAACTAAATCTGCAACTAGATAAGCACGACTAAAATAGTTAAGATCGGTATTAAAAAATCTTAAATAAACAAATCAGGGAGGCAAGTCTGGTTCGACCGGAGGAATCAAAACCCCAGTGATTACCCATATCATGGATATAATTATCGTATGGAGCTCTATGACATCTAAAGATATTGTAGAACTCCATATAATAATTATATCCATGATATGGGTAAACAAGCAGGGTTTTCATTTCAACGGTCAACCAGACTTGCCCCCCTGATTTATCTTTACATAAAATTCAGATATATTATGTTTCACTTACTCCAGAAGCCCTTAAAAATTATCCATGACACATTTGGATCAAAGCTCTGCCAGCTATCAATATATTGACAACTCATAATAATCTTAATAATAACAACTGCAAAGTATTAAATATTATATTCGTTATGCATAGTATTTTGAATTTTAAAGTCTTTTAAAATTATGCTGTAGAGAGTGTAGAGTATTATATATTTTTACAAGTATTATCTAAAATTCTCTTTTTGTATTGACCAAAATAATATGTATCATTGAATTTCCATTTTTTGTAGTTTATCTTATCAACGTATGTTTAATAATTCCATTGTACATAATAAGATGTGTAATTAAATGTATTTGTTCAATATAATTGGACTAACATTACGCTTCTAATCTTCTGGTGATTCTGTATTTTAATTATCATCCGGGTATTTTTCTTTCCTATTTTCTTTATTTATAAAATTATGCATCTTGTTTATTTATTAATAACTTCATATTCTTTGTATCAAATACATTGGACAATGAAATATATAGGACATAATGCAATATCAGATCTAGGACTTAAATTTTAAAATTACATACCCATTTATATGTTTTTTCGTGCTATGATGTTCATAGATTAGTTATCAATTAATCAGATCTTTATATGATATAACTTAGGGACATTTATTTGTTTAGGTTTATTGTCATTAATTAGTAAAAATCTATTAATTCATAAAATCTAATTATCCCCAAAAGTCATGCAGTGAAATGGAGTTGTATGTTTTTTTTTTTGCAAACTGTGCTGTCTTAAACGCTTTGGTAGAGCTATCGAAAAACATCTCGAAAGATAAAATGGATTACGTAGATCTCAAATTTGATATATTGCTTAGTTGATAGTTGTGCAAACCATCCCCTTCTCCGCCGAAACATGTTGAGATATTTAATATTTCACCTCAATAGAAATTTTAATTTTACGCCAATAGAAAAGTATTTTTGACTATTGTATCGTAAATGCTGTATATTCGTCATACAAAAGTATTTATTTGTATACAAATTTCTAGAATTCAATCTCATTTCTGGTGAATCATGGCAGTTTTTTTACTAGAAACCCTTGATCTCCAAAAGAATTGGGTGAAATTGATATTCATAACCCAATACAAAATATAAAATAAGTATCTAATTGAATGTTGGCGAAATATACTTTGTAATCTGTTTGGTTGGAAGAAATTGCCTAATGGCAATAAGCCTGCCAGTGTGCTTTATTTTTGTTTATATTATGAACAAAAAGTTAAAAAATAAATATGTATAAAATAAAAAATGAGTAGGTAAACAGGGTCCTTCAATTTCAGGTCTATTTGAAAAATATATTTTAATGTTGTTGATGTTGTGTGTTTCATTGTATTAATTAGCATGTGATAGTTACAAACTACATTATGAATTTGTCTTGCTGTTATTTGATCCTCTTTCAAGTTTGATTATCTTAACCCCTCTGATGTGCTGAGTAGTCCTCTCAAACACTGCTGCAAACCATTTCTGTACTATTTGCAACTTAATTTTAATCCGAGCTTAACCGCTTTATTGTATTGCTGAACCTGGGTAAGCATCATATTAAAGTAAAGGGCCTCATTTACTATTTGCAACTTGATGATAATCCGATGCTTCGTCAGTTTCTGCCATATAAAAAACTGGATAAGCATCGAAACAAACTCAAATAGTAAGTAAAACCCTTAAGAGTTTAGCTCCTTGATTTTGGTTGAGAGTACGAGTTTTGTTCATATCTTTCATGTGTTTACTTGAAAGTTTCGTTTCTTCCTGTTACATTGCATACACTATTAGAACAAAGATCCCAATAGCTATACCTTAGCTATACATTCCAACCCGTAAAAACATTATAAGAATATCTGAGAAATGTGTCAATGTATGTACAACTTTATTATGGATTTCAAATTTTCTCTGATATTATAATCTTCCGTGTCTTTAAATTGATTTTGAATATATAATTCAACCTCAATGAAATCTTGTGTACCTATACTGAAAACAATTTTGTGTATTATGATATCTATACTTTTTATTGTATGAGTTTTAGATTTTTATTCTGATATCTTGATAAGTGGCCAAGTTTCTTCCTAATAAATTAGTAGTTTTTTATTGGATTGCTTCCTTGAATATTTTACATCAAGTTTACATGTTTAGTATAAAATTGTATTTTATTTTCTGTTTTTCCTCCGTCCCTGTAAGTAGTTACTTTATTAACCTGTTAATGCTAGTTATATTCGGCAAATTTCTGTATCAATTTATTTATCATAACTATAAGAATATGTACCTATTTTTAATTCATGTATAACAATATTACGAGTAGTTTAGAGATGTATTTGTGTGATGTTAGTAATATTTGTTGTTATACAACAAGAAATATAATTGTTTTTTTTTTTCAGTATTTTTCTAAAAAAAACTTGTAAAGTAGATCTGTTCCTCCACATTGAAATATACAATAAGGAATTTTCATATAAATATTTGTTTGACAAAGGATGTACCTATAAAATAAGTAATTATCTTCTATGTACATATATTAAACTACATATTCTTTCAACTACTAAAAACCATTAAATCAAGTTTATTGAGGACATTAGCCGTTAGACTTATTTATGAAAAGATATTTATTAATATAATGTATTATGTTAAATATCATATGCCTTAGATAATCGCAATTCTTTTAGGATCTGTGAAGAACTTTTGTGAATTTTTGAAAGATGCATGAGTAAATTGTTGTGTATTTCAAATGAAAGATGATGTTTGACAGTTTTCAGTGTGTATTGCAGTATGTATGAGAATGTTCCAGATGGAGGTTTTTGCGATATTGCTTTTTAAAGTAAAATAAGATAAGATCCTTACAATGTGTGAAATTGTGTATTAAAGTAAAATAAAAGATTTCATGGACAATTCCTTATTGTAATCCTTATAGATATTTAGTGTCTAAATCCTAGGTGCCTTGGAAGTGTATTTCACTCCTGTCCCCTTTTTAATATCTCATAGGTTTAATAAACCTTACATATATATTTTATTATACATACATAATTTTATCTATTATGTATTTATGCTTGGGAATGTACTTTTTTGGTGTATGAAATAATAGACCAACTGGCTTCCCTATATGAAAGTTTTGTCAGCCTAAATGATTCTATAATAATAATATTTTCTGTTCTATCATAATGATTGTTTAACTAAAATGAATGAATAACTAAATATTACAAAGATTGGACAACATAAATGTATGCGAGATATTTGGTAATTATATCATAAGGAAGAATTGCCATGGTTTATAAATGTGGTATTTGTTTTCAAATAAGGTTACAAATGAATGCTCAAAAATCAATGGTCTTTACAAAAAGAATAATTAAATAGATATTGGTCTTCGTGGCTCAATTAGTTAGGTGTCTGAATTATGAGCCAAAGGTCCCGAGCTTGATTCCCAGTGCAGACATGATTTTTAAGTGTGTTTTCATTCTTTAAATGATGCATTGACGTCTGTTGTCTTTTATCTGTACTCTATATTTGCAATGCTATTGTAGATATGGATATTAGTATGAGTATTGAACGGCTAAGTATTATTGAAAGAAATGAGAGATTTTATGGATCATGAAAATTATTATATATGGAAATGTGTTTTAATATGGAAATATATGGAAATGTGTTTTTTCGTATGGAAATGTGTTTTAAGAACTTATAGGTATAATCAACCTGTGTCAAATGAAATGTGGGGGTTTTAGTGAGATAAATCACAGCATCAATTTGTATGATTTATAATACGTTATGATCATTCTTTTTTTATGTATAATTTACATGGCCATTTCCTCGATAAGAAATAATAACATTAGTGAATAAGTAAGAAAACTTCATATTTCAATCAAATGTTTTCATTCTTCCACATAATGTCAATATTAATCATAGTAGATGATCTTAAACCATAATGTTTTTGTCCAAGAAAAATCCCTGTAAATTTATATTTCTTTCTTACAAAGTCAGTGGTAATAATCATTGTAGATAATTGAGACTATATTTGTATCCATTATAAATCCCAGTAAATTTATTCCAACAGCTTCTTTCTATTCTCATCTCACATTGTGATTTATATAAAAGGGTATCAATCTAGGACCCGAATGCACAGTCCTAGGTACCTAAATACTAACTCCTAACCTCACTGGAGTATTTAGTATTCTTAAGTTAGCAATTGCGTTGCAGAGACATCCTTAACTAAATACTAAATACTACGCCAAACTTAAGGTCGATGGCGTAGAAATGCACATTATTGTGTATGAAGAAAAGAGATTAGATATTAGACGGGTATTAGATAGGATATTAGACGAGAATGTATGATTGAAAGAAATATCGTAAGTAAGATGAAAATAAATGCCCTAAGGTGGTTCGGCCACATAGAAAGAATGAGTGATGACCGTCTGACAAAAAAAGTATACAAGGCTGATAAAAGAGGAATGAAAAGTAGAGGTCGGCAAAGAAAGAGTTGGCACGATCACATAAATGGGATTTTGAAAGATGGAGATGTTAGAAGTAAGAATAATAGAAGAGCGTGTATGAGACGATGTATGGACGTGAATGAAGCGAGGAATGTATGTCAAGAGAGAGGAGTCTGGCGTTCGGTTCTCTCTGCCTACCCCAAATAGAGAAATGGCGTGATGGTATGGTATGGTAAGAAAAGAGATAGATAGCTTTCTATGAACTTAGAAAGCTATGTATCTCTCTTCTGACGTTCAAAATGTTTTTTTTGCTATAAGAACACAAACATATGTAACTAACTTCACACTGACAGCTCGATGTCACAATTTTTTTTGAAATTCCACTGATTTTTCGGCATCTTGTATGGATCGCTGAATACTCTGTTTGGTATTTGATTTGACACAATTACCAAATACATATTCATCGAAGCCGATAAAATCATCATCCACTGAAAAAATCTTGTATTTTAGTGTTAAACGACTCGTAAGGTTCCTCGTGATCAACCTTACTTTTTGACAGTTTGCAAATGTTAGTTTACATCGACACGCATACGCTAAGTATTTAGATATTTCTTTGCAAACAATTCTCATAGAAAAACGTCATTGCATCCTCCTGTTAGGAAGCCACGTGATCTCCTAACTTAAGTGAGCGACTGTGCAATGAAAACATGGTTAGTATTTAGGTAGGACTCTGCATTCGGACCTAAGATTCACATTCTGACATTTATTATTTTTAGTTCATTTTATAATAATTTTATAGTATATAATTTATATAATTATTAGTCAAATTAATATGATTAGTTGACGTTTTTTGAGGACTTCATCTAATCATGATTTTTTTTCTATGAGTAATAACTTTCTGCATCCAAATTTTGATGAGTAAATATTGCAAGAGATAATCTTTTAAGAAAGTTTATGAAATGATTACAAAGTAGTATATTGTATTGATATATCTTTTTATCAATACTGTAGTTGATTATTATTATTTTCAAATGTTTTATATTTTTTTATGCATTATAATTATGAGTATTTCATAGAAGTTTTTACTATTAATGTATAAACTGAATTTATTATATTATACTCTAATGTAAAATGTTTTATCTTTGTGTATATTTTTTATACATGTTTTTTACCTTCATGTATTTTTTCATTTAATTTTTTTATTTTTAGCACAAAACGAATTGTTCATTTCATGCGAGTTTCACTATATAGAGGCTGTAATTATCTAATTTCTATAATATTATATATTATATAATATGTTAGAATAAAGATTTTCACGGGTGCACGATGTGTTATTAATAATATTATTAAGAACCTTGGTCTTTATTAGGACTGTTTGTCAATCGGCATTTCAGACAAATATTTAAATAGCCTCGTAATAAATTCTGACTGGTTCGTTTTTTATATTTGGTACCGTCTTAATAAAGACCAAGTGACGCGAGCAATCCCCAAAGCTCTTCATAATAATAATAATAATAATATTAATAACATATATATTTTTTAAAAGTATACATACTTCAATTTTACATACCCACTAAGAAACTTAAATTTTATTTTTTTAAATGTATATCTTTATGTACACCATTGTATTACCTTCTCTGTGCATAATAAAAATATTATAAATATGAAATGAATGAATAAAATACACTATTTACATATTATTATTTTTATTTTAATATTTTTATGTAATGGTGTTCGAAGAAATTATCGGATATCTATGGAAAACTAATCAGCTCTAGGTCTATGCACTTTACACATGTGATGTTAATATGAAGTTGTTCGGACTTAGTGCCTTTTCACACGTCCCTGTAAGCGCCGGGTAATTGTATGGGCATGCATGCCGGTGCGTGCCCATACACTTCGCTGCCAGTTATAGTTTGGGCTGTAGAGAGGACACAAAAAAAAACAACGTAAATGATGAAATCATAGAGAAGAAATTAAAAGTTGTCTATGGAAAACTAATCAACTCCAGATCTATGCACTTTACTTACACATATGATGTAAATATGAAGTGGATCGGACTTATAGTTTGGGCTGTAGAGAGGACACAAAAAGGATAATTCCGTAAGCCATACATACAAACACATCACGACGAAATTCACAGTGTGCACTCTCTACATGATACCCGTTGAGAAATTGATGTAAAAAATATGCTTAAAAATTGTGAAATCATGACTCCACTATTCCATAGTGTGGAGAGTAAAAATCATAATCTAACTAATTTCACAAAAACTCATAGGTGAAGAAAAAACTTAAAATTGCAAATAATGAGCATTTCCTGACAGCTCATCTACCATGCTGTGTGTGACTGTATGTAATATTTCTGTCAGGCAAATCTCATTATAATGCTTTTTTTATAATTTATTGGTACGAATTTTATAATAATAAACACTTTTATTACCATTTTGCAATTTCTTTCAATATTTTTGGAATTCGTCCAATATTATCATTTAAGTATCTATATTTATTAATATAATGATTTATTATGAATATCTTGGATGTTTTAATGATAGGTACCTATTATTTACTGGAGCTCTAAGTTTTTACTGACATTAAAAGTAGTGGAATTTTAACTATTTACCCACATTTTCAGTAAGTAGTTCAACTTCTGCTGTCTGTCTTATGATTTTTTATGAATTAAATAATATTTATTTAACCTGGGTTTATTCTAACTCATAAGTTCTAAACCGTAAATACCGTCAACATTGACATTGCAAAATACGTCCTTTTAAGAAGTACATATACATAATCCTCATATAATTCCTAAATTGAGTATATATATTACGCTTGTGAACAGTGTTGGGCAAACATCCTCTCTCCCCTGCATTTACTGATATGAGATATTTATACCAGGGTTGCAATTATTTAGGATGGCTCGACCTTGTGAATGGAATTCTGAATAAGAAAAACGTAAGGAACTTAAACAACAGAAGAACATGAAAGAGATGATGTATGAATGTTGATGAGGATAAAAATATATGACATTTTGTTCTCTCTGCCTACCCCGTTAGGGACATGCATGAGATGATATATTATAAGAACAACAAATAAACATATTGAGATGACATATGAATGTTGATGAGGCAATGGATGCGTGGCATGAAAGAAAATATGGCGTTCATTTCCCTCGGCCAACCCCATTAGGGTGTGATGGTATGTATTTATTGATTAAATAAATATTATTTAGTTTATAAAAAAAATAATTCTTTTGTTATTTTCGGATATATTAACAGTTATACACAAGTATTCATCTTAATGATGATGACTTTTTCCAGACGACAAAAAAAAATGGATATAATGTAAAATTTTCCGAAAAATCTCAGCAATGGGACTTCATAATATGTGAACCATTTGATTTTTATCATAATATACTAGATGTTATGGTTAGTAAATTTTGTATGAATCGAAGTGAGTCATTTTCCGGAGGATTTTTGAAGTTTTGGTTGGTAGACCACATCGTTTTTCTATAGAGGATAACGACTAATGTGAATTGTTTTCGGATTTATTTGTCGAAAAAAACACTTTGTTTATAAAGATTTAGAGAACAGTTATCTAGGATGTGTTGAATTGTAAGGAAAACTGCAATATGTTACCAACCAAAACGTCAAACGCGCGATATTCCATGACTCACACTTTGCACGGAGTACATCTAGTATATTATATGAAAATCTATGATTTGAACATATTTTTTTACAGGTGTAAAGGGCTGTTTAGTGAATATGGGATTCACGGACAATTTACCGTAACCGATTGACCGTAGACAATTGACCGTACGCCCTTTTTACCGTATGGACAGTTGACCGTGTGGACAATTGACCGTGAGGACAATTTATCGTATGGACAATTGACCGTATGGACAATTCACCGTGCGGAAACTATTTTTAGTATCAGAAAAAATTCTTTTTCGTTTGAGTTAAATAAATTGCGTGAGTAAAAAAATGTTCGTTTATGGCGACGAACTGATTTCCTTATTTTTTTCAAAATACTACGAGAAATCCAATATATCGACAGTGATTAAAACGAAATTTTATAAAATAAGCGGTAATTATGTAGTTCTAATTTGCTACATTTTGAGATATAAGAAGACGTCTGTTCTTAAACTTCTTGTTCTTTTTATGATTTCTCGAGATGGATATCGTGTGGATTTCGAAATAATTTAAACATCGTTGTTTTCTTTTGAAATTATGAGAAACCAATATGGCGGCCGTGATTTAAAGGTAGTTTTTCAAAATGAATGATTAGTTGGATTTATCGAGTTCTAATTTGCTACATTACACACTTTGCACGGAGTACATCTAGTATATTATATGAAAATCTATGAATTGAATATATTTTTTTACATGTGTAAAGGGCTGTTTAGTGAATATGGGATTCCCGGACAATTTACCGTAGCCGATTGACCGTGGACAATTGACCGTACGCCCTTTTTACCGTATGGACAATTTACCGTAGGGACAATTTACCGTATGGACAGCTGACCGTGTGGACAATTTACCGTGCGGACAATTGACCGTGAGGTCAATTGTCCGGACACGTGCGTGAATATGGTAGTACTTATAGCTATCGTATCTTTATTGCTTAGTAGTCGGTATATGTGCAAACCGTCCCTCTCCACGGCGAAAGGGTTCAAGAAGTTTGGTGGAATCTATACCTATAGTTAACATTATTTTGTCAACATTTGCAAATAAGGACTTTTTCCAGTAAGCAGACAAATAACCTTACTTAAGGATGTAATGTCACGTCGGGGGTTCCCCAGGTTTCTCGCCTCGGTCTTAGCCTACAGATATACATATATATCTGACAGTAGGCTATGGATTGATGCGCCTCTGTGGATGCACTGCCACAACCAAATTCGTCTGATGCGCTCCGTCCGATCCGTTCGCTCAATACCTATCTACATAGTATGTAGATAGGTATTGGTCCGGTGCGCCTGTATGGACGCTATCCGTACGTATTATATACTCTTTGTCCTTTGATGGACGCTAGCTTTTATTCTCTATTATAAATGTAGATTCTTGGAGATTGGATTCGAAATTAAAAAAGGCCGCTGATTGAGTGGTTCTCGCTTTGCACAAAATATGGATCATTGCGGCCATCTTTTCGACATACCCGTGTTTGGTTTTTGAATATTAGTAGGTAGGTTAATAATTTGTAACAAGATAATATGAGTGTGTTATCAAATAAAGCAAATAAATCGGTCTATAATAATTTTATTTAGTTTTGTGTGATTGCGGTTGTAGCCGAGTAGTCACCCTGCTTCAACCGCTGAGATATCTGTTCGTTCAGATTGATTACAATTAGTATCATATTTTTTCAGAACTGTGGATGCTAGCCTTAACAGTCCATGGCCATGTGCAATTTGTATTTGGAAAAACGAATTAGGTAATATGTACTTATTTTGACGAGTAATTTCAAACTCAAGTTAGTGCTGGTTTCAGAGCAAACTTTGCAATTTTTATACATACCCATCTACCCTCGATCGGAAAAAATAAACTTGTGCGAGAGTTTGATTATTTTCATTATAAAACACAGAAACAATTTTAGATTCTGTTTGCACAGATAGCGTTTTGAATGAAGTATATACGTTCTTGGGAGCAATTCTATTAAAAAACATTAATTTAAATTTGTACCGCTTTTTACCGCAGGAAAACTACGAGTTTTCCACACGAAAGCCAATCCCGTAGAGAACATTGCCGCTTGGGATATCTTAACACGTTTAAGGAGAATACCATGTTTTATCACTCCCATCTAGAAGGGATTTGATATCCCTTAAAAATACTCATTATTTTTTAAAACAGCCATCTGCATCGGAGACGAAGGGAAATATTTTCATCAGATAACAATATTACTGTATTTTTATACACCTTCCTACAGGACCCTTGCGTATTCGATTATAGGAAACACGAATTCGAAAGTAATTTATAAAATGCCTATAGGTCCAACAGACGTTGCCTGGAAGACCACCAAAAAATGGAAGAATAGTTTGTCATCCGCATCTCAAGAATGAGCATATTAAAACAGATAATAGATCTAATACAAGAGAAAGAAGAAAAAAGTGATAGCGTGGTAAGTATTACCATTGTAGCGAGTGTATGAGTTTTAGATTTTTATTCTGATATCTTGATAAGTGGCCAAGTTTCTTCCTAATAAATTAGTAGTTTTTTATTGGATTGCTTCCTTGAATATTTTACATCAAGTTTACATGTTTAGTATAAAATTGTATTTTATTTTCTGTTTTTCCTCCGTCCCTGTAAGTAGTTACTTTATTAACCTGTTAATGCTAGTTATATTCGGCAAATTTCTGTATCAATTTATTTATCATAACTATAAGAATATGTACCTATTTTTAATTCATGTATAACAATATTACGAGTAGTTTAGAGATGTATTTGTGTGATGTTAGTAATATTTGTTGTTATACAACAAGAAATATAATTGTTTTTTTTTTTCAGTATTTTTCTAAAAAAAACTTGTAAAGTAGATCTGTTCCTCCACATTGAAATATACAATAAGGAATTTTCATATAAATATTTGTTTGACAAAGGATGTACCTATAAAATAAGTAATTATCTTCTATGTACATATATTAAACTACATATTCTTTCAACTACTAAAAACCATTAAATCAAGTTTATTGAGGACATTAGCCGTTAGACTTATTTATGAAAAGATATTTATTAATATAATGTATTATGTTAAATATCATATGCCTTAGATAATCGCAATTCTTTTAGGATCTGTGAAGAACTTTTGTGAATTTTTGAAAGATGCATGAGTAAATTGTTGTGTATTTCAAATGAAAGATGATGTTTGACAGTTTTCAGTGTGTATTGCAGTATGTATGAGAATGTTCCAGATGGAGGTTTTTGCGATATTGCTTTTTAAAGTAAAATAAGATAAGATCCTTACAATGTGTGAAATTGTGTATTAAAGTAAAATAAAAGATTTCATGGACAATTCCTTATTGTAATCCTTATAGATATTTAGTGTCTAAATCCTAGGTGCCTTGGAAGTGTATTTCACTCCTGTCCCCTTTTTAATATCTCATAGGTTTAATAAACCTTACATATATATTTTATTATACATACATAATTTTATCTATTATGTATTTATGCTTGGGAATGTACTTTTTTGGTGTATGAAATAATAGACCAACTGGCTTCCCTATATGAAAGTTTTGTCAGCCTAAATGATTCTATAATAATAATATTTTCTGTTCTATCATAATGATTGTTTAACTAAAATGAATGAATAACTAAATATTACAAAGATTGGACAACATAAATGTATGCGAGATATTTGGTAATTATATCATAAGGAAGAATTGCCATGGTTTATAAATGTGGTATTTGTTTTCAAATAAGGTTACAAATGAATGCTCAAAAATCAATGGTCTTTACAAAAAGAATAATTAAATAGATATTGGTCTTCGTGGCTCAATTAGTTAGGTGTCTGAATTATGAGCCAAAGGTCCCGAGCTTGATTCCCAGTGCAGACATGATTTTTAAGTGTGTTTTCATTCTTTAAATGATGCATTGACGTCTGTTGTCTTTTATCTGTACTCTATATTTGCAATGCTATTGTAGATATGGATATTAGTATGAGTATTGAACGGCTAAGTATTATTGAAAGAAATGAGAGATTTTATGGATCATGAAAATTATTATATATGGAAATGTGTTTTAATATGGAAATATATGGAAATGTGTTTTTTCGTATGGAAATGTGTTTTAAGAACTTATAGGTATAATCAACCTGTGTCAAATGAAATGTGGGGGTTTTAGTGAGATAAATCACAGCATCAATTTGTATGATTTATAATACGTTATGATCATTCTTTTTTTATGTATAATTTACATGGCCATTTCCTCGATAAGAAATAATAACATTAGTGAATAAGTAAGAAAACTTCATATTTCAATCAAATGTTTTCATTCTTCCACATAATGTCAATATTAATCATAGTAGATGATCTTAAACCATAATGTTTTTGTCCAAGAAAAATCCCTGTAAATTTATATTTCTTTCTTACAAAGTCAGTGGTAATAATCATTGTAGATAATTGAGACTATATTTGTATCCATTATAAATCCCAGTAAATTTATTCCAACAGCTTCTTTCTATTCTCATCTCACATTGTGATTTATATAAAAGGGTATCAATCTAGGACCCGAATGCACAGTCCTAGGTACCTAAATACTAACTCCTAACCTCACTGGAGTATTTAGTATTCTTAAGTTAGCAATTGCGTTGCAGAGACATCCTTAACTAAATACTAAATACTACGCCAAACTTAAGGTCGATGGCGTAGAAATGCACATTATTGTGTATGAAGAAAAGAGATTAGATATTAGACGGGTATTAGATAGGATATTAGACGAGAATGTATGATTGAAAGAAATATCGTAAGTAAGATGAAAATAAATGCCCTAAGGTGGTTCGGCCACATAGAAAGAATGAGTGATGACCGTCTGACAAAAAAAGTATACAAGGCTGATAAAAGAGGAATGAAAAGTAGAGGTCGGCAAAGAAAGAGTTGGCACGATCACATAAATGGGATTTTGAAAGATGGAGATGTTAGAAGTAAGAATAATAGAAGAGCGTGTATGAGACGATGTATGGACGTGAATGAAGCGAGGAATGTATGTCAAGAGAGAGGAGTCTGGCGTTCGGTTCTCTCTGCCTACCCCAAATAGAGAAATGGCGTGATGGTATGGTATGGTAAGAAAAGAGATAGATAGCTTTCTATGAACTTAGAAAGCTATGTATCTCTCTTCTGACGTTCAAAATGTTTTTTTTGCTATAAGAACACAAACATATGTAACTAACTTCACACTGACAGCTCGATGTCACAATTTTTTTTGAAATTCCACTGATTTTTCGGCATCTTGTATGGATCGCTGAATACTCTGTTTGGTATTTGATTTGACACAATTACCAAATACATATTCATCGAAGCCGATAAAATCATCATCCACTGAAAAAATCTTGTATTTTAGTGTTAAACGACTCGTAAGGTTCCTCGTGATCAACCTTACTTTTTGACAGTTTGCAAATGTTAGTTTACATCGACACGCATACGCTAAGTATTTAGATATTTCTTTGCAAACAATTCTCATAGAAAAACGTCATTGCATCCTCCTGTTAGGAAGCCACGTGATCTCCTAACTTAAGTGAGCGACTGTGCAATGAAAACATGGTTAGTATTTAGGTAGGACTCTGCATTCGGACCTAAGATTCACATTCTGACATTTATTATTTTTAGTTCATTTTATAATAATTTTATAGTATATAATTTATATAATTATTAGTCAAATTAATATGATTAGTTGACGTTTTTTGAGGACTTCATCTAATCATGATTTTTTTTCTATGAGTAATAACTTTCTGCATCCAAATTTTGATGAGTAAATATTGCAAGAGATAATCTTTTAAGAAAGTTTATGAAATGATTACAAAGTAGTATATTGTATTGATATATCTTTTTATCAATACTGTAGTTGATTATTATTATTTTCAAATGTTTTATATTTTTTTATGCATTATAATTATGAGTATTTCATAGAAGTTTTTACTATTAATGTATAAACTGAATTTATTATATTATACTCTAATGTAAAATGTTTTATCTTTGTGTATATTTTTTATACATGTTTTTTACCTTCATGTATTTTTTCATTTAATTTTTTTATTTTTAGCACAAAACGAATTGTTCATTTCATGCGAGTTTCACTATATAGAGGCTGTAATTATCTAATTTCTATAATATTATATATTATATAATATGTTAGAATAAAGATTTTCACGGGTGCACGATGTGTTATTAATAATATTATTAAGAACCTTGGTCTTTATTAGGACTGTTTGTCAATCGGCATTTCAGACAAATATTTCAATAGCCTCGTAATAAATTCTGACTGGTTCGTTTTTATATTTGGTACCGTCTTAATAAAGACCAAGTGACGCGAGCAATCCCCAAAGCTCTTCATAATAATAATAATAATAATATTAATAACATATATATTTTTTAAAAGTATACATACTTCAATTTTACATACCCACTAAGAAACTTAAATTTTATTTTTTTAAATGTATATCTTTATGTACACCATTGTATTACCTTCTCTGTGCATAATAAAAATATTATAAATATGAAATGAATGAATAAAATACACTATTTACATATTATTATTTTTATTTTAATATTTTTATGTAATGGTGTTCGAAGAAATTATCGGATATCTATGGAAAACTAATCAGCTCTAGGTCTATGCACTTTACACATGTGATGTTAATATGAAGTTGTTCGGACTTAGTGCCTTTTCACACGTCCCTGTAAGCGCCGGGTAATTGTATGGGCATGCATGCCGGTGCGTGCCCATACACTTCGCTGCCAGTTATAGTTTGGGCTGTAGAGAGGACACAAAAAAAAACAACGTAAATGATGAAATCATAGAGAAGAAATTAAAAGTTGTCTATGGAAAACTAATCAACTCCAGATCTATGCACTTTACTTACACATATGATGTAAATATGAAGTGGATCGGACTTATAGTTTGGGCTGTAGAGAGGACACAAAAAGGATAATTCCGTAAGCCATACATACAAACACATCACGACGAAATTCACAGTGTGCACTCTCTACATGATACCCGTTGAGAAATTGATGTAAAAAATATGCTTAAAAATTGTGAAATCATGACTCCACTATTCCATAGTGTGGAGAGTAAAAATCATAATCTAACTAATTTCACAAAAACTCATAGGTGAAGAAAAAACTTAAAATTGCAAATAATGAGCATTTCCTGACAGCTCATCTACCATGCTGTGTGTGACTGTATGTAATATTTCTGTCAGGCAAATCTCATTATAATGCTTTTTTTATAATTTATTGGTACGAATTTTATAATAATAAACACTTTTATTACCATTTTGCAATTTCTTTCAATATTTTTGGAATTCGTCCAATATTATCATTTAAGTATCTATATTTATTAATATAATGATTTATTATGAATATCTTGGATGTTTTAATGATAGGTACCTATTATTTACTGGAGCTCTAAGTTTTTACTGACATTAAAAGTAGTGGAATTTTAACTATTTACCCACATTTTCAGTAAGTAGTTCAACTTCTGCTGTCTGTCTTATGATTTTTTATGAATTAAATAATATTTATTTAACCTGGGTTTATTCTAACTCATAAGTTCTAAACCGTAAATACCGTCAACATTGACATTGCAAAATACGTCCTTTTAAGAAGTACATATACATAATCCTCATATAATTCCTAAATTGAGTATATATATTACGCTTGTGAACAGTGTTGGGCAAACATCCTCTCTCCCCTGCATTTACTGATATGAGATATTTATACCAGGGTTGCAATTATTTAGGATGGCTCGACCTTGTGAATGGAATTCTGAATAAGAAAAACGTAAGGAACTTAAACAACAGAAGAACATGAAAGAGATGATGTATGAATGTTGATGAGGATAAAAATATATGACATTTTATTCTCTCTGCCTACCCCGTTAGGGACATGCATGAGATGATATATTATAAGAACAACAAATAAACATATTGAGATGACATATGAATGTTGATGAGGCAATGGATGCGTGGCATGAAAGAAAATATGGCGTTCATTTCCCTCGGCCAACCCCATTAGGGTGTGATGGTATGTATTTATTGATTAAATAAATATTATTTAGTTTATAAAAAAAATAATTCTTTTGTTATTTTCGGATATATTAACAGTTATACACAAGTATTCATCTTAATGATGATGACTTTTTCCAGACGACAAAAAAAAATGGATATAATGTAAAATTTTCCGAAAAATCTCAGCAATGGGACTTCATAATATGTGAACCATTTGATTTTTATCATAATATACTAGATGTTATGGTTAGTAAATTTTGTATGAATCGAAGTGAGTCATTTTCCGGAGGATTTTTGAAGTTTTGGTTGGTAGACCACATCGTTTTTCTATAGAGGATAACGACTAATGTGAATTGTTTTCGGATTTATTTGTCGAAAAAAACACTTTGTTTATAAAGATTTAGAGAACAGTTATCTAGGATGTGTTGAATTGTAAGGAAAACTGCAATATGTTACCAACCAAAACGTCAAACGCGCGATATTCCATGACTCACACTTTGCACGGAGTACATCTAGTATATTATATGAAAATCTATGATTTGAACATATTTTTTTACAGGTGTAAAGGGCTGTTTAGTGAATATGGGATTCACGGACAATTTACCGTAACCGATTGACCGTAGACAATTGACCGTACGCCCTTTTTACCGTATGGACAGTTGACCGTGTGGACAATTGACCGTGAGGACAATTTATCGTATGGACAATTGACCGTATGGACAATTCACCGTGCGGAAACTATTTTTAGTATCAGAAAAAATTCTTTTTCGTTTGAGTTAAATAAATTGCGTGAGTAAAAAAATGTTCGTTTATGGCGACGAACTGATTTCCTTATTTTTTTCAAAATACTACGAGAAATCCAATATATCGACAGTGATTAAAACGAAATTTTATAAAATAAGCGGTAATTATGTAGTTCTAATTTGCTACATTTTGAGATATAAGAAGACGTCTGTTCTTAAACTTCTTGTTCTTTTTATGATTTCTCGAGATGGATATCGTGTGGATTTCGAAATAATTTAAACATCGTTGTTTTCTTTTGAAATTATGAGAAACCAATATGGCGGCCGTGATTTAAAGGTAGTTTTTCAAAATGAATGATTAGTTGGATTTATCGAGTTCTAATTTGCTACATTACACACTTTGCACGGAGTACATCTAGTATATTATATGAAAATCTATGAATTGAATATATTTTTTTACATGTGTAAAGGGCTGTTTAGTGAATATGGGATTCCCGGACAATTTACCGTAGCCGATTGACCGTGGACAATTGACCGTACGCCCTTTTTACCGTATGGACAATTTACCGTAGGGACAATTTACCGTATGGACAGCTGACCGTGTGGACAATTTACCGTGCGGACAATTGACCGTGAGGTCAATTGTCCGGACACGTGCGTGAATATGGTAGTACTTATAGCTATCGTATCTTTATTGCTTAGTAGTCGGTATATGTGCAAACCGTCCCTCTCCACGGCGAAAGGGTTCAAGAAGTTTGGTGGAATCTATACCTATAGTTAACATTATTTTGTCAACATTTGCAAATAAGGACTTTTTCCAGTAAGCAGACAAATAACCTTACTTAAGGATGTAATGTCACGTCGGGGGTTCCCCAGGTTTCTCGCCTCGGTCTTAGCCTACAGATATACATATATATCTGACAGTAGGCTATGGATTGATGCGCCTCTGTGGATGCACTGCCACAACCAAATTCGTCTGATGCGCTCCGTCCGATCCGTTCGCTCAATACCTATCTACATAGTATGTAGATAGGTATTGGTCCGGTGCGCCTGTATGGACGCTATCCGTACGTATTATATACTCTTTGTCCTTTGATGGACGCTAGCTTTTATTCTCTATTATAAATGTAGATTCTTGGAGATTGGATTCGAAATTAAAAAAGGCCGCTGATTGAGTGGTTCTCGCTTTGCACAAAATATGGATCATTGCGGCCATCTTTTCGACATACCCGTGTTTGGTTTTTGAATATTAGTAGGTAGGTTAATAATTTGTAACAAGATAATATGAGTGTGTTATCAAATAAAGCAAATAAATCGGTCTATAATAATTTTATTTAGTTTTGTGTGATTGCGGTTGTAGCCGAGTAGTCACCCTGCTTCAACCGCTGAGATATCTGTTCGTTCAGATTGATTACAATTAGTATCATATTTTTTCAGAACTGTGGATGCTAGCCTTAACAGTCCATGGCCATGTGCAATTTGTATTTGGAAAAACGAATTAGGTAATATGTACTTATTTTGACGAGTAATTTCAAACTCAAGTTAGTGCTGGTTTCAGAGCAAACTTTGCAATTTTTATACATACCCATCTACCCTCGATCGGAAAAAATAAACTTGTGCGAGAGTTTGATTATTTTCATTATAAAACACAGAAACAATTTTAGATTCTGTTTGCACAGATAGCGTTTTGAATGAAGTATATACGTTCTTGGGAGCAATTCTATTAAAAAACATTAATTTAAATTTGTACCGCTTTTTACCGCAGGAAAACTACGAGTTTTCCACACGAAAGCCAATCCCGTAGAGAACATTGCCGCTTGGGATATCTTAACACGTTTAAGGAGAATACCATGTTTTATCACTCCCATCTAGAAGGGATTTGATATCCCTTAAAAATACTCATTATTTTTTAAAACAGCCATCTGCATCGGAGACGAAGGGAAATATTTTCATCAGATAACAATATTACTGTATTTTTATACACCTTCCTACAGGACCCTTGCGTATTCGATTATAGGAAACACGAATTCGAAAGTAATTTATAAAATGCCTATAGGTCCAACAGACGTTGCCTGGAAGACCACCAAAAAATGGAAGAATAGTTTGTCATCCGCATCTCAAGAATGAGCATATTAAAACAGATAATAGATCTAATACAAGAGAAAGAAGAAAAAAGTGATAGCGTGGTAAGTATTACCATTGTAGCGAGTGTATGAGTTTTAGATTTTTATTCTGATATCTTGATAAGTGGCCAAGTTTCTTCCTAATAAATTAGTAGTTTTTTATTGGATTGCTTCCTTGAATATTTTACATCAAGTTTACATGTTTAGTATAAAATTGTATTTTATTTTCTGTTTTTCCTCCGTCCCTGTAAGTAGTTACTTTATTAACCTGTTAATGCTAGTTATATTCGGCAAATTTCTGTATCAATTTATTTATCATAACTATAAGAATATGTACCTATTTTTAATTCATGTATAACAATATTACGAGTAGTTTAGAGATGTATTTGTGTGATGTTAGTAATATTTGTTGTTATACAACAAGAAATATAATTGTTTTTTTTTTTCAGTATTTTTCTAAAAAAAACTTGTAAAGTAGATCTGTTCCTCCACATTGAAATATACAATAAGGAATTTTCATATAAATATTTGTTTGACAAAGGATGTACCTATAAAATAAGTAATTATCTTCTATGTACATATATTAAACTACATATTCTTTCAACTACTAAAAACCATTAAATCAAGTTTATTGAGGACATTAGCCGTTAGACTTATTTATGAAAAGATATTTATTAATATAATGTATTATGTTAAATATCATATGCCTTAGATAATCGCAATTCTTTTAGGATCTGTGAAGAACTTTTGTGAATTTTTGAAAGATGCATGAGTAAATTGTTGTGTATTTCAAATGAAAGATGATGTTTGACAGTTTTCAGTGTGTATTGCAGTATGTATGAGAATGTTCCAGATGGAGGTTTTTGCGATATTGCTTTTTAAAGTAAAATAAGATAAGATCCTTACAATGTGTGAAATTGTGTATTAAAGTAAAATAAAAGATTTCATGGACAATTCCTTATTGTAATCCTTATAGATATTTAGTGTCTAAATCCTAGGTGCCTTGGAAGTGTATTTCACTCCTGTCCCCTTTTTAATATCTCATAGGTTTAATAAACCTTACATATATATTTTATTATACATACATAATTTTATCTATTATGTATTTATGCTTGGGAATGTACTTTTTTGGTGTATGAAATAATAGACCAACTGGCTTCCCTATATGAAAGTTTTGTCAGCCTAAATGATTCTATAATAATAATATTTTCTGTTCTATCATAATGATTGTTTAACTAAAATGAATGAATAACTAAATATTACAAAGATTGGACAACATAAATGTATGCGAGATATTTGGTAATTATATCATAAGGAAGAATTGCCATGGTTTATAAATGTGGTATTTGTTTTCAAATAAGGTTACAAATGAATGCTCAAAAATCAATGGTCTTTACAAAAAGAATAATTAAATAGATATTGGTCTTCGTGGCTCAATTAGTTAGGTGTCTGAATTATGAGCCAAAGGTCCCGAGCTTGATTCCCAGTGCAGACATGATTTTTAAGTGTGTTTTCATTCTTTAAATGATGCATTGACGTCTGTTGTCTT
Organism: Molanna angustata; assembly: GCA_963576475.1. NCBI lineage: Eukaryota > Metazoa > Arthropoda > Insecta > Trichoptera > Molannidae > Molanna > Molanna angustata. Next base: position 22,117,620 of record OY754970.1, read on the forward strand.
TTATCTGTACTCTATATTTGCAATGCTATTGTAGATATGGATATTAGTATGAGTATTGAACGGCTAAGTATTATTGAAAGAAATGAGAGATTTTATGGATCATGAAAATTATTATATATGGAAATGTGTTTTAATATGGAAATATATGGAAATGTGTTTTTTCGTATGGAAATGTGTTTTAAGAACTTATAGGTATAATCAACCTGTGTCAAATGAAATGTGGGGGTTTTAGTGAGATAAATCACAGCATCAATTTGTATGATTTATAATACGTTATGATCATTCTTTTTTTATGTATAATTTACATGGCCATTTCCTCGATAAGAAATAATAACATTAGTGAATAAGTAAGAAAACTTCATATTTCAATCAAATGTTTTCATTCTTCCACATAATGTCAATATTAATCATAGTAGATGATCTTAAACCATAATGTTTTTGTCCAAGAAAAATCCCTGTAAATTTATATTTCTTTCTTACAAAGTCAGTGGTAATAATCATTGTAGATAATTGAGACTATATTTGTATCCATTATAAATCCCAGTAAATTTATTCCAACAGCTTCTTTCTATTCTCATCTCACATTGTGATTTATATAAAAGGGTATCAATCTAGGACCCGAATGCACAGTCCTAGGTACCTAAATACTAACTCCTAACCTCACTGGAGTATTTAGTATTCTTAAGTTAGCAATTGCGTTGCAGAGACATCCTTAACTAAATACTAAATACTACGCCAAACTTAAGGTCGATGGCGTAGAAATGCACATTATTGTGTATGAAGAAAAGAGATTAGATATTAGACGGGTATTAGATAGGATATTAGACGAGAATGTATGATTGAAAGAAATATCGTAAGTAAGATGAAAATAAATGCCCTAAGGTGGTTCGGCCACATAGAAAGAATGAGTGATGACCGTCTGACAAAAAAAGTATACAAGGCTGATAAAAGAGGAATGAAAAGTAGAGGTCGGCAAAGAAAGAGTTGGCACGATCACATAAATGGGATTTTGAAAGATGGAGATGTTAGAAGTAAGAATAATAGAAGAGCGTGTATGAGACGATGTATGGACGTGAATGAAGCGAGGAATGTATGTCAAGAGAGAGGAGTCTGGCGTTCGGTTCTCTCTGCCTACCCCAAATAGAGAAATGGCGTGATGGTATGGTATGGTAAGAAAAGAGATAGATAGCTTTCTATGAACTTAGAAAGCTATGTATCTCTCTTCTGACGTTCAAAATGTTTTTTTTGCTATAAGAACACAAACATATGTAACTAACTTCACACTGACAGCTCGATGTCACAATTTTTTTTGAAATTCCACTGATTTTTCGGCATCTTGTATGGATCGCTGAATACTCTGTTTGGTATTTGATTTGACACAATTACCAAATACATATTCATCGAAGCCGATAAAATCATCATCCACTGAAAAAATCTTGTATTTTAGTGTTAAACGACTCGTAAGGTTCCTCGTGATCAACCTTACTTTTTGACAGTTTGCAAATGTTAGTTTACATCGACACGCATACGCTAAGTATTTAGATATTTCTTTGCAAACAATTCTCATAGAAAAACGTCATTGCATCCTCCTGTTAGGAAGCCACGTGATCTCCTAACTTAAGTGAGCGACTGTGCAATGAAAACATGGTTAGTATTTAGGTAGGACTCTGCATTCGGACCTAAGATTCACATTCTGACATTTATTATTTTTAGTTCATTTTATAATAATTTTATAGTATATAATTTATATAATTATTAGTCAAATTAATATGATTAGTTGACGTTTTTTGAGGACTTCATCTAATCATGATTTTTTTTCTATGAGTAATAACTTTCTGCATCCAAATTTTGATGAGTAAATATTGCAAGAGATAATCTTTTAAGAAAGTTTATGAAATGATTACAAAGTAGTATATTGTATTGATATATCTTTTTATCAATACTGTAGTTGATTATTATTATTTTCAAATGTTTTATATTTTTTTATGCATTATAATTATGAGTATTTCATAGAAGTTTTTACTATTAATGTATAAACTGAATTTATTATATTATACTCTAATGTAAAATGTTTTATCTTTGTGTATATTTTTTATACATGTTTTTTACCTTCATGTATTTTTTCATTTAATTTTTTTATTTTTAGCACAAAACGAATTGTTCATTTCATGCGAGTTTCACTATATAGAGGCTGTAATTATCTAATTTCTATAATATTATATATTATATAATATGTTAGAATAAAGATTTTCACGGGTGCACGATGTGTTATTAATAATATTATTAAGAACCTTGGTCTTTATTAGGACTGTTTGTCAATCGGCATTTCAGACAAATATTTCAATAGCCTCGTAATAAATTCTGACTGGTTCGTTTTTATATTTGGTACCGTCTTAATAAAGACCAAGTGACGCGAGCAATCCCCAAAGCTCTTCATAATAATAATAATAATAATATTAATAACATATATATTTTTTAAAAGTATACATACTTCAATTTTACATACCCACTAAGAAACTTAAATTTTATTTTTTTAAATGTATATCTTTATGTACACCATTGTATTACCTTCTCTGTGCATAATAAAAATATTATAAATATGAAATGAATGAATAAAATACACTATTTACATATTATTATTTTTATTTTAATATTTTTATGTAATGGTGTTCGAAGAAATTATCGGATATCTATGGAAAACTAATCAGCTCTAGGTCTATGCACTTTACACATGTGATGTTAATATGAAGTTGTTCGGACTTAGTGCCTTTTCACACGTCCCTGTAAGCGCCGGGTAATTGTATGGGCATGCATGCCGGTGCGTGCCCATACACTTCGCTGCCAGTTATAGTTTGGGCTGTAGAGAGGACACAAAAAAAAACAACGTAAATGATGAAATCATAGAGAAGAAATTAAAAGTTGTCTATGGAAAACTAATCAACTCCAGATCTATGCACTTTACTTACACATATGATGTAAATATGAAGTGGATCGGACTTATAGTTTGGGCTGTAGAGAGGACACAAAAAGGATAATTCCGTAAGCCATACATACAAACACATCACGACGAAATTCACAGTGTGCACTCTCTACATGATACCCGTTGAGAAATTGATGTAAAAAATATGCTTAAAAATTGTGAAATCATGACTCCACTATTCCATAGTGTGGAGAGTAAAAATCATAATCTAACTAATTTCACAAAAACTCATAGGTGAAGAAAAAACTTAAAATTGCAAATAATGAGCATTTCCTGACAGCTCATCTACCATGCTGTGTGTGACTGTATGTAATATTTCTGTCAGGCAAATCTCATTATAATGCTTTTTTTATAATTTATTGGTACGAATTTTATAATAATAAACACTTTTATTACCATTTTGCAATTTCTTTCAATATTTTTGGAATTCGTCCAATATTATCATTTAAGTATCTATATTTATTAATATAATGATTTATTATGAATATCTTGGATGTTTTAATGATAGGTACCTATTATTTACTGGAGCTCTAAGTTTTTACTGACATTAAAAGTAGTGGAATTTTAACTATTTACCCACATTTTCAGTAAGTAGTTCAACTTCTGCTGTCTGTCTTATGATTTTTTATGAATTAAATAATATTTATTTAACCTGGGTTTATTCTAACTCATAAGTTCTAAACCGTAAATACCGTCAACATTGACATTGCAAAATACGTCCTTTTAAGAAGTACATATACATAATCCTCATATAATTCCTAAATTGAGTATATATATTACGCTTGTGAACAGTGTTGGGCAAACATCCTCTCTCCCCTGCATTTACTGATATGAGATATTTATACCAGGGTTGCAATTATTTAGGATGGCTCGACCTTGTGAATGGAATTCTGAATAAGAAAAACGTAAGGAACTTAAACAACAGAAGAACATGAAAGAGATGATGTATGAATGTTGATGAGGATAAAAATATATGACATTTTATTCTCTCTGCCTACCCCGTTAGGGACATGCATGAGATGATATATTATAAGAACAACAAATAAACATATTGAGATGACATATGAATGTTGATGAGGCAATGGATGCGTGGCATGAAAGAAAATATGGCGTTCATTTCCCTCGGCCAACCCCATTAGGGTGTGATGGTATGTATTTATTGATTAAATAAATATTATTTAGTTTATAAAAAAAATAATTCTTTTGTTATTTTCGGATATATTAACAGTTATACACAAGTATTCATCTTAATGATGATGACTTTTTCCAGACGACAAAAAAAAATGGATATAATGTAAAATTTTCCGAAAAATCTCAGCAATGGGACTTCATAATATGTGAACCATTTGATTTTTATCATAATATACTAGATGTTATGGTTAGTAAATTTTGTATGAATCGAAGTGAGTCATTTTCCGGAGGATTTTTGAAGTTTTGGTTGGTAGACCACATCGTTTTTCTATAGAGGATAACGACTAATGTGAATTGTTTTCGGATTTATTTGTCGAAAAAAACACTTTGTTTATAAAGATTTAGAGAACAGTTATCTAGGATGTGTTGAATTGTAAGGAAAACTGCAATATGTTACCAACCAAAACGTCAAACGCGCGATATTCCATGACTCACACTTTGCACGGAGTACATCTAGTATATTATATGAAAATCTATGATTTGAACATATTTTTTTACAGGTGTAAAGGGCTGTTTAGTGAATATGGGATTCACGGACAATTTACCGTAACCGATTGACCGTAGACAATTGACCGTACGCCCTTTTTACCGTATGGACAGTTGACCGTGTGGACAATTGACCGTGAGGACAATTTATCGTATGGACAATTGACCGTATGGACAATTCACCGTGCGGAAACTATTTTTAGTATCAGAAAAAATTCTTTTTCGTTTGAGTTAAATAAATTGCGTGAGTAAAAAAATGTTCGTTTATGGCGACGAACTGATTTCCTTATTTTTTTCAAAATACTACGAGAAATCCAATATATCGACAGTGATTAAAACGAAATTTTATAAAATAAGCGGTAATTATGTAGTTCTAATTTGCTACATTTTGAGATATAAGAAGACGTCTGTTCTTAAACTTCTTGTTCTTTTTATGATTTCTCGAGATGGATATCGTGTGGATTTCGAAATAATTTAAACATCGTTGTTTTCTTTTGAAATTATGAGAAACCAATATGGCGGCCGTGATTTAAAGGTAGTTTTTCAAAATGAATGATTAGTTGGATTTATCGAGTTCTAATTTGCTACATTACACACTTTGCACGGAGTACATCTAGTATATTATATGAAAATCTATGAATTGAATATATTTTTTTACATGTGTAAAGGGCTGTTTAGTGAATATGGGATTCCCGGACAATTTACCGTAGCCGATTGACCGTGGACAATTGACCGTACGCCCTTTTTACCGTATGGACAATTTACCGTAGGGACAATTTACCGTATGGACAGCTGACCGTGTGGACAATTTACCGTGCGGACAATTGACCGTGAGGTCAATTGTCCGGACACGTGCGTGAATATGGTAGTACTTATAGCTATCGTATCTTTATTGCTTAGTAGTCGGTATATGTGCAAACCGTCCCTCTCCACGGCGAAAGGGTTCAAGAAGTTTGGTGGAATCTATACCTATAGTTAACATTATTTTGTCAACATTTGCAAATAAGGACTTTTTCCAGTAAGCAGACAAATAACCTTACTTAAGGATGTAATGTCACGTCGGGGGTTCCCCAGGTTTCTCGCCTCGGTCTTAGCCTACAGATATACATATATATCTGACAGTAGGCTATGGATTGATGCGCCTCTGTGGATGCACTGCCACAACCAAATTCGTCTGATGCGCTCCGTCCGATCCGTTCGCTCAATACCTATCTACATAGTATGTAGATAGGTATTGGTCCGGTGCGCCTGTATGGACGCTATCCGTACGTATTATATACTCTTTGTCCTTTGATGGACGCTAGCTTTTATTCTCTATTATAAATGTAGATTCTTGGAGATTGGATTCGAAATTAAAAAAGGCCGCTGATTGAGTGGTTCTCGCTTTGCACAAAATATGGATCATTGCGGCCATCTTTTCGACATACCCGTGTTTGGTTTTTGAATATTAGTAGGTAGGTTAATAATTTGTAACAAGATAATATGAGTGTGTTATCAAATAAAGCAAATAAATCGGTCTATAATAATTTTATTTAGTTTTGTGTGATTGCGGTTGTAGCCGAGTAGTCACCCTGCTTCAACCGCTGAGATATCTGTTCGTTCAGATTGATTACAATTAGTATCATATTTTTTCAGAACTGTGGATGCTAGCCTTAACAGTCCATGGCCATGTGCAATTTGTATTTGGAAAAACGAATTAGGTAATATGTACTTATTTTGACGAGTAATTTCAAACACAAGTTAGTGCTGGTTTCAGAGCAAACTTTGCAATTTTTATACATACCCATCTACCCTCGATCGGAAAAAATAAACTTGTGCGAGAGTTTGATTATTTTCATTATAAAACACAGAAACAATTTTAGATTCTGTTTGCACAGATAGCGTTTTGAATGAAGTATATACGTTCTTGGGAGCAATTCTATTAAAAAACATTAATTTAAATTTGTACCGCTTTTTACCGCAGGAAAACTACGAGTTTTCCACACGAAAGCCAATCCCGTAGAGAACATTGCCGCTTGGGATATCTTAACACGTTTAAGGAGAATACCATGTTTTATCACTCCCATCTAGAAGGGATTTGATATCCCTTAAAAATACTCATTATTTTTTAAAACAGCCATCTGCATCGGAGACGAAGGGAAATATTTTCATCAGATAACAATATTACTGTATTTTTATACACCTTCCTACAGGACCCTTGCGTATTCGATTATAGGAAACACGAATTCGAAAGTAATTTATAAAATGCCTATAGGTCCAACAGACGTTGCCTGGAAGACCACCAAAAAATGGAAGAATAGTTTGTCATCCGCATCTCAAGAATGAGCATATTAAAACAGATAATAGATCTAATACAAGAGAAAGAAGAAAAAAGTGATAGCGTGGTAAGTATTACCATTGTAGCGAGTGTATGAGTTTTAGATTTTTATTCTGATATCTTGATAAGTGGCCAAGTTTCTTCCTAATAAATTAGTAGTTTTTTATTGGATTGCTTCCTTGAATATTTTACATCAAGTTTACATGTTTAGTATAAAATTGTATTTTATTTTCTGTTTTTCCTCCGTCCCTGTAAGTAGTTACTTTATTAACCTGTTAATGCTAGTTATATTCGGCAAATTTCTGTATCAATTTATTTATCATAACTATAAGAATATGTACCTATTTTTAATTCATGTATAACAATATTACGAGTAGTTTAGAGATGTATTTGTGTGATGTTAGTAATATTTGTTGTTATACAACAAGAAATATAATTGTTTTTTTTTTTCAGTATTTTTCTAAAAAAAACTTGTAAAGTAGATCTGTTCCTCCACATTGAAATATACAATAAGGAATTTTCATATAAATATTTGTTTGACAAAGGATGTACCTATAAAATAAGTAATTATCTTCTATGTACATATATTAAACTACATATTCTTTCAACTACTAAAAACCATTAAATCAAGTTTATTGAGGACATTAGCCGTTAGACTTATTTATGAAAAGATATTTATTAATATAATGTATTATGTTAAATATCATATGCCTTAGATAATCGCAATTCTTTTAGGATCTGTGAAGAACTTTTGTGAATTTTTGAAAGATGCATGAGTAAATTGTTGTGTATTTCAAATGAAAGATGATGTTTGACAGTTTTCAGTGTGTATTGCAGTATGTATGAGAATGTTCCAGATGGAGGTTTTTGCGATATTGCTTTTTAAAGTAAAATAAGATAAGATCCTTACAATGTGTGAAATTGTGTATTAAAGTAAAATAAAAGATTTCATGGACAATTCCTTATTGTAATCCTTATAGATATTTAGTGTCTAAATCCTAGGTGCCTTGGAAGTGTATTTCACTCCTGTCCCCTTTTTAATATCTCATAGGTTTAATAAACCTTACATATATATTTTATTATACATACATAATTTTATCTATTATGTATTTATGCTTGGGAATGTACTTTTTTGGTGTATGAAATAATAGACCAACTGGCTTCCCTATATGAAAGTTTTGTCAGCCTAAATGATTCTATAATAATAATATTTTCTGTTCTATCATAATGATTGTTTAACTAAAATGAATGAATAACTAAATATTACAAAGATTGGACAACATAAATGTATGCGAGATATTTGGTAATTATATCATAAGGAAGAATTGCCATGGTTTATAAATGTGGTATTTGTTTTCAAATAAGGTTACAAATGAATGCTCAAAAATCAATGGTCTTTACAAAAAGAATAATTAAATAGATATTGGTCTTCGTGGCTCAATTAGTTAGGTGTCTGAATTATGAGCCAAAGGTCCCGAGCTTGATTCCCAGTGCAGACATGATTTTTAAGTGTGTTTTCATTCTTTAAATGATGCATTGACGTCTGTTGTCTTTTATCTGTACTCTATATTTGCAATGCTATTGTAGATATGGATATTAGTATGAGTATTGAACGGCTAAGTATTATTGAAAGAAATGAGAGATTTTATGGATCATGAAAATTATTATATATGGAAATGTGTTTTAATATGGAAATATATGGAAATGTGTTTTTTCGTATGGAAATGTGTTTTAAGAACTTATAGGTATAATCAACCTGTGTCAAATGAAATGTGGGGGTTTTAGTGAGATAAATCACAGCATCAATTTGTATGATTTATAATACGTTATGATCATTCTTTTTTTATGTATAATTTACATGGCCATTTCCTCGATAAGAAATAATAACATTAGTGAATAAGTAAGAAAACTTCATATTTCAATCAAATGTTTTCATTCTTCCACATAATGTCAATATTAATCATAGTAGATGATCTTAAACCATAATGTTTTTGTCCAAGAAAAATCCCTGTAAATTTATATTTCTTTCTTACAAAGTCAGTGGTAATAATCATTGTAGATAATTGAGACTATATTTGTATCCATTATAAATCCCAGTAAATTTATTCCAACAGCTTCTTTCTATTCTCATCTCACATTGTGATTTATATAAAAGGGTATCAATCTAGGACCCGAATGCACAGTCCTAGGTACCTAAATACTAACTCCTAACCTCACTGGAGTATTTAGTATTCTTAAGTTAGCAATTGCGTTGCAGAGACATCCTTAACTAAATACTAAATACTACGCCAAACTTAAGGTCGATGGCGTAGAAATGCACATTATTGTGTATGAAGAAAAGAGATTAGATATTAGACGGGTATTAGATAGGATATTAGACGAGAATGTATGATTGAAAGAAATATCGTAAGTAAGATGAAAATAAATGCCCTAAGGTGGTTCGGCCACATAGAAAGAATGAGTGATGACCGTCTGACAAAAAAAGTATACAAGGCTGATAAAAGAGGAATGAAAAGTAGAGGTCGGCAAAGAAAGAGTTGGCACGATCACATAAATGGGATTTTGAAAGATGGAGATGTTAGAAGTAAGAATAATAGAAGAGCGTGTATGAGACGATGTATGGACGTGAATGAAGCGAGGAATGTATGTCAAGAGAGAGGAGTCTGGCGTTCGGTTCTCTCTGCCTACCCCAAATAGAGAAATGGCGTGATGGTATGGTATGGTAAGAAAAGAGATAGATAGCTTTCTATGAACTTAGAAAGCTATGTATCTCTCTTCTGACGTTCAAAATGTTTTTTTTGCTATAAGAACACAAACATATGTAACTAACTTCACACTGACAGCTCGATGTCACAATTTTTTTTGAAATTCCACTGATTTTTCGGCATCTTGTATGGATCGCTGAATACTCTGTTTGGTATTTGATTTGACACAATTACCAAATACATATTCATCGAAGCCGATAAAATCATCATCCACTGAAAAAATCTTGTATTTTAGTGTTAAACGACTCGTAAGGTTCCTCGTGATCAACCTTACTTTTTGACAGTTTGCAAATGTTAGTTTACATCGACACGCATACGCTAAGTATTTAGATATTTCTTTGCAAACAATTCTCATAGAAAAACGTCATTGCATCCTCCTGTTAGGAAGCCACGTGATCTCCTAACTTAAGTGAGCGACTGTGCAATGAAAACATGGTTAGTATTTAGGTAGGACTCTGCATTCGGACCTAAGATTCACATTCTGACATTTATTATTTTTAGTTCATTTTATAATAATTTTATAGTATATAATTTATATAATTATTAGTCAAATTAATATGATTAGTTGACGTTTTTTGAGGACTTCATCTAATCATGATTTTTTTTCTATGAGTAATAACTTTCTGCATCCAAATTTTGATGAGTAAATATTGCAAGAGATAATCTTTTAAGAAAGTTTATGAAATGATTACAAAGTAGTATATTGTATTGATATATCTTTTTATCAATACTGTAGTTGATTATTATTATTTTCAAATGTTTTATATTTTTTTATGCATTATAATTATGAGTATTTCATAGAAGTTTTTACTATTAATGTATAAACTGAATTTATTATATTATACTCTAATGTAAAATGTTTTATCTTTGTGTATATTTTTTATACATGTTTTTTACCTTCATGTATTTTTTCATTTAATTTTTTTATTTTTAGCACAAAACGAATTGTTCATTTCATGCGAGTTTCACTATATAGAGGCTGTAATTATCTAATTTCTATAATATTATATATTATATAATATGTTAGAATAAAGATTTTCACGGGTGCACGATGTGTTATTAATAATATTATTAAGAACCTTGGTCTTTATTAGGACTGTTTGTCAATCGGCATTTCAGACAAATATTTCAATAGCCTCGTAATAAATTCTGACTGGTTCGTTTTTATATTTGGTACCGTCTTAATAAAGACCAAGTGACGCGAGCAATCCCCAAAGCTCTTCATAATAATAATAATAATAATATTAATAACATATATATTTTTTAAAAGTATACATACTTCAATTTTACATACCCACTAAGAAACTTAAATTTTATTTTTTTAAATGTATATCTTTATGTACACCATTGTATTACCTTCTCTGTGCATAATAAAAATATTATAAATATGAAATGAATGAATAAAATACACTATTTACATATTATTATTTTTATTTTAATATTTTTATGTAATGGTGTTCGAAGAAATTATCGGATATCTATGGAAAACTAATCAGCTCTAGGTCTATGCACTTTACACATGTGATGTTAATATGAAGTTGTTCGGACTTAGTGCCTTTTCACACGTCCCTGTAAGCGCCGGGTAATTGTATGGGCATGCATGCCGGTGCGTGCCCATACACTTCGCTGCCAGTTATAGTTTGGGCTGTAGAGAGGACACAAAAAAAAACAACGTAAATGATGAAATCATAGAGAAGAAATTAAAAGTTGTCTATGGAAAACTAATCAACTCCAGATCTATGCACTTTACTTACACATATGATGTAAATATGAAGTGGATCGGACTTATAGTTTGGGCTGTAGAGAGGACACAAAAAGGATAATTCCGTAAGCCATACATACAAACACATCACGACGAAATTCACAGTGTGCACTCTCTACATGATACCCGTTGAGAAATTGATGTAAAAAATATGCTTAAAAATTGTGAAATCATGACTCCACTATTCCATAGTGTGGAGAGTAAAAATCATAATCTAACTAATTTCACAAAAACTCATAGGTGAAGAAAAAACTTAAAATTGCAAATAATGAGCATTTCCTGACAGCTCATCTACCATGCTGTGTGTGACTGTATGTAATATTTCTGTCAGGCAAATCTCATTATAATGCTTTTTTTATAATTTATTGGTACGAATTTTATAATAATAAACACTTTTATTACCATTTTGCAATTTCTTTCAATATTTTTGGAATTCGTCCAATATTATCATTTAAGTATCTATATTTATTAATATAATGATTTATTATGAATATCTTGGATGTTTTAATGATAGGTACCTATTATTTACTGGAGCTCTAAGTTTTTACTGACATTAAAAGTAGTGGAATTTTAACTATTTACCCACATTTTCAGTAAGTAGTTCAACTTCTGCTGTCTGTCTTATGATTTTTTATGAATTAAATAATATTTATTTAACCTGGGTTTATTCTAACTCATAAGTTCTAAACCGTAAATACCGTCAACATTGACATTGCAAAATACGTCCTTTTAAGAAGTACATATACATAATCCTCATATAATTCCTAAATTGAGTATATATATTACGCTTGTGAACAGTGTTGGGCAAACATCCTCTCTCCCCTGCATTTACTGATATGAGATATTTATACCAGGGTTGCAATTATTTAGGATGGCTCGACCTTGTGAATGGAATTCTGAATAAGAAAAACGTAAGGAACTTAAACAACAGAAGAACATGAAAGAGATGATGTATGAATGTTGATGAGGATAAAAATATATGACATTTTATTCTCTCTGCCTACCCCGTTAGGGACATGCATGAGATGATATATTATAAGAACAACAAATAAACATATTGAGATGACATATGAATGTTGATGAGGCAATGGATGCGTGGCATGAAAGAAAATATGGCGTTCATTTCCCTCGGCCAACCCCATTAGGGTGTGATGGTATGTATTTATTGATTAAATAAATATTATTTAGTTTATAAAAAAAATAATTCTTTTGTTATTTTCGGATATATTAACAGTTATACACAAGTATTCATCTTAATGATGATGACTTTTTCCAGACGACAAAAAAAAATGGATATAATGTAAAATTTTCCGAAAAATCTCAGCAATGGGACTTCATAATATGTGAACCATTTGATTTTTATCATAATATACTAGATGTTATGGTTAGTAAATTTTGTATGAATCGAAGTGAGTCATTTTCCGGAGGATTTTTGAAGTTTTGGTTGGTAGACCACATCGTTTTTCTATAGAGGATAACGACTAATGTGAATTGTTTTCGGATTTATTTGTCGAAAAAAACACTTTGTTTATAAAGATTTAGAGAACAGTTATCTAGGATGTGTTGAATTGTAAGGAAAACTGCAATATGTTACCAACCAAAACGTCAAACGCGCGATATTCCATGACTCACACTTTGCACGGAGTACATCTAGTATATTATATGAAAATCTATGATTTGAACATATTTTTTTACAGGTGTAAAGGGCTGTTTAGTGAATATGGGATTCACGGACAATTTACCGTAACCGATTGACCGTAGACAATTGACCGTACGCCCTTTTTACCGTATGGACAGTTGACCGTGTGGACAATTGACCGTGAGGACAATTTATCGTATGGACAATTGACCGTATGGACAATTCACCGTGCGGAAACTATTTTTAGTATCAGAAAAAATTCTTTTTCGTTTGAGTTAAATAAATTGCGTGAGTAAAAAAATGTTCGTTTATGGCGACGAACTGATTTCCTTATTTTTTTCAAAATACTACGAGAAATCCAATATATCGACAGTGATTAAAACGAAATTTTATAAAATAAGCGGTAATTATGTAGTTCTAATTTGCTACATTTTGAGATATAAGAAGACGTCTGTTCTTAAACTTCTTGTTCTTTTTATGATTTCTCGAGATGGATATCGTGTGGATTTCGAAATAATTTAAACATCGTTGTTTTCTTTTGAAATTATGAGAAACCAATATGGCGGCCGTGATTTAAAGGTAGTTTTTCAAAATGAATGATTAGTTGGATTTATCGAGTTCTAATTTGCTACATTACACACTTTGCACGGAGTACATCTAGTATATTATATGAAAATCTATGAATTGAATATATTTTTTTACATGTGTAAAGGGCTGTTTAGTGAATATGGGATTCCCGGACAATTTACCGTAGCCGATTGACCGTGGACAATTGACCGTACGCCCTTTTTACCGTATGGACAATTTACCGTAGGGACAATTTACCGTATGGACAGCTGACCGTGTGGACAATTTACCGTGCGGACAATTGACCGTGAGGTCAATTGTCCGGACACGTGCGTGAATATGGTAGTACTTATAGCTATCGTATCTTTATTGCTTAGTAGTCGGTATATGTGCAAACCGTCCCTCTCCACGGCGAAAGGGTTCAAGAAGTTTGGTGGAATCTATACCTATAGTTAACATTATTTTGTCAACATTTGCAAATAAGGACTTTTTCCAGTAAGCAGACAAATAACCTTACTTAAGGATGTAATGTCACGTCGGGGGTTCCCCAGGTTTCTCGCCTCGGTCTTAGCCTACAGATATACATATATATCTGACAGTAGGCTATGGATTGATGCGCCTCTGTGGATGCACTGCCACAACCAAATTCGTCTGATGCGCTCCGTCCGATCCGTTCGCTCAATACCTATCTACATAGTATGTAGATAGGTATTGGTCCGGTGCGCCTGTATGGACGCTATCCGTACGTATTATATACTCTTTGTCCTTTGATGGACGCTAGCTTTTATTCTCTATTATAAATGTAGATTCTTGGAGATTGGATTCGAAATTAAAAAAGGCCGCTGATTGAGTGGTTCTCGCTTTGCACAAAATATGGATCATTGCGGCCATCTTTTCGACATACCCGTGTTTGGTTTTTGAATATTAGTAGGTAGGTTAATAATTTGTAACAAGATAATATGAGTGTGTTATCAAATAAAGCAAATAAATCGGTCTATAATAATTTTATTTAGTTTTGTGTGATTGCGGTTGTAGCCGAGTAGTCACCCTGCTTCAACCGCTGAGATATCTGTTCGTTCAGATTGATTACAATTAGTATCATATTTTTTCAGAACTGTGGATGCTAGCTTTAACAGTCCATGGCCATGTGCAATTTGTATTTGGAAAAACGAATTAGGTAATATGTACTTATTTTGACGAGTAATTTCAAACACAAGTTAGTGCTGGTTTCAGAGCAAACTTTGCAATTTTTATACATACCTATCTACCCTCGATCGGAAAAAATAAACTTGTGCGAGAGTTTGATTATTTTCATTATAAAACACAGAAACAATTTTAGATTCTGTTTGCACAGATAGCGTTTTGAATGAAGTATATACGTTCTTGGGAGCAATTCTATTAAAAAACATTAATTTAAATTTGTACCGCTTTTTACCGCAGGAAAACTACGAGTTTTCCACACGAAAGCCAATCCCGTAGAGAACATTGCCGCTTGGGATATCTTAACACGTTTAAGGAGAATACCATGTTTTATCACTCCCATCTAGAAGGGATTTGATATCCCTTAAAAATACTCATTATTTTTTAAAACAGCCATCTGCATCGGAGACGAAGGGAAATATTTTCATCAGATAACAATATTACTGTATTTTTATACACCTTCCTACAGGACCCTTGCGTATTCGATTATAGGAAACACGAATTCGAAAGTAATTTATAAAATGCCTATAGGTCCAACAGACGTTGCCTGGAAGACCACCAAAAAATGGAAGAATAGTTTGTCATCCGCATCTCAAGAATGAGCATATTAAAACAGATAATAGATCTAATACAAGAGAAAGAAGAAAAAAGTGATAGCGTGGTAAGTATTACCATTGTAGCGAGTGTTATAATTTTCGCCAAACATCTTGAACAAGCTTCCGGTTGCGCAGAGCGCGAATTTGTGTCTTTTTGCTTTGTTATTGGTTTTCGTGCAAATCGCCCTTTTTCTCGGCTAAAAGTTCAAGATGTTTGGCTGCATGCTGGCGTCCGTAGATTCGGATACCTACTAGCAAAGGAAATTTATTGAAAATCATTTTATATGTAATAATTGGATTTTTAGGTTGAAGACTGGTTAGTTGTTGGTAAATAATAAGCTCACCTCCACTATTAATGTATAGACAAAAAGTATTTACAATATTATTAGTTTCTATGAGTAATTTTTTTTAAAGAATATGTCCTTGTTAAACAAGTAAATATACATCTTCCTACGTTCCCTAAAATAAGCATAAATGCTTGTGCTATACGTGAACGAAATCGGTTTAAATTTATTACCATTAGATCCACATTTTCTTTTTTCTGACTTTATTTATTCTTAAAGTTAGAATTTTTCGTAGTTTGGTATGCTCAGTAAACGCTTTTAATTAGAATTGTTTATTGGTGTAAAGGATACAAAATATTTTAACTACATAATATGTATTTTACATAGAGATTATATATAATATGAATTAATTTAGCCATTTACTGGTCATATCGTTATATTATGATGCTGTGAAACATCGACCTGGATAACCAGACCCGCTCAATTCAAAAACTGATGTTTAAAAAAAAAATAACAAAGAAGCTGAAATTTGATATCAATTTATTGCACTACTGAAGTTGGACACGTATTCTCCTTAAACAGTTGAGTGAACTTGATACAAATATAATAATATACTCTTAATGTAGAAAATAGGTGTTTGAACTTTTATTTATCTTCATAATAATTATCTTTTTACATAGAGATTCCATTATAATAAAATGAAGCTTTATACTTAAACCGAACAGCAAACAGTTTATGTTTTCTTTAATATCAAGTTTTTAATTAATCGAAATACCTACGTAACACAAAGCTCGAACACTTTCTAAAAAATTGGTTAAAAAGTTTTTTATTTATTTATTTTTTATTTTTATTTATTTATTTGTCACACCATTTAAATAATCTTTATTAAAATAGATAACTGCTACCCAACTAGGTATACCTGTTCTAGGGCTAGCAGTGTACATATTATTACATTTCACAGGAGTAACTATTTGCATTTTTTTAAATGAATCTAAACAATATAAACTTAACTATTTAAAAAGAATCAAAACAATATAAACTTAACTATAACACATATAGAAAAAATGGAATTTGAGTCATCATGATATGCATATTATACATAGTATTGTAAAAGTAGGTATCTTGTAATTTTATTTGTTAATTGCACAAAATAAACTGAAATAGTATTTCTTGGGAATACTGAACTGACAGAGCATAGATATGATCCGTCAGTCATATCTTTATTCAGTCGCGCCTCAAATCAAATCAAGACAGCACAAAATTTATAAAACAATTAGGATTTTTTGTAAAAAGTAAATAAAGAAAATAAAGATATTCGTGTTTGATATAACACAAATTTTTGAGAGAATGATCAATCTATAAATAACTATGAATAGTGATCATAAAATAACTTGAAACAGTCACGTCGGTGCGCAGATCGCAAATTTGTGTCTATTTGCTTGGTGGGTATATGTGCAAACCGCCCCCCACCACGGCGAAAATGTTCTAAAAGGTCGGTGGAATCCATACCTCCCTAATATGTATTATTCATTTTAACTTATGTTTGCGCATAAAAATTGTACATCGTTATTTTATCTCAACTAGTTGCATGTAACACATGAAATCCAACAACCGGAGAAGGTGGTATGTGTATATTGAAAGAATATATACCTACATAAAATTCCATCTATGTCTTAAATAAAATAAATAAACGTAGGTATCAAACTATAAGACCTCAAATAAAATATTTTGTTTCGCTGTACAACAGACGTATATATGTCAGGATAGGATACTATGGAGTTCAATCCTTTTTTCCTACCCCGAATATCAGCTTAATGTAAAGCTTAAAGTAGGTATCAAATATTGCCATACAAATTGTATGAAACGTTAAAATTCTTAATAAATAATTATTGATGTACTACTAAATTCAAGACATTTTTTTATATAAAATAAAATTATCTATATTTTTAAATGTTTTGTTAAACACATAAATTTGTCATAAATATTTATTTTTTCTTAATAATAAAAGTTTGAGAAACCCTGGGAATTTTTCTAAAAACAACGATTTGAGATATTCTTATTTTCTTTATTTGTAAAAAAAATTGCCTTCTAGCTTTTTTAGTTTTTGAGATATGTGGAAGTATGGAACAAAAATTCAAATGTTGATAACCCCTATGTGGAAGTAAATTTGAAACTCTGAATATAAAAGTTTTGTACACCTAAAATTTATTTATTTATATATCTTTTATTATCACTTCTGAGATTTGGGCTCTGGGCAATAAGCGGATCAAAAGTTATAAGGGGGGGGGGGGGGGGGGTTGCACATACAACTGAATTCAAAGTTGAATAATTTGCTATACCTACACTCACTAATAGGTATTTTTTCATCATTTCTAATTAGTGTATTTGTTCCCTTTGAATTCATGGAATAAACATATATGATGATTGCTCTAAAACAAATGATTTTTTGTTTAAAAACAAACATTTCGTGCCTTACAGAAAATGTGTAATGTGGAAAATGGAGTTTCCCGAACCCTGCGTAGGTACACTTGTGTTTATATTGTAACTCGGTACAAATACGTTCCACAGTTCACAATATTAAAATATTTATACCTAATGCAAAATTCTCGTGGTCCATAGTTGTTCTGGCGTTGCTCTATGTGGAGCGACTCACAGCGTCCATGCTAATTTATTGTTGCTTCGGCGTTCTTGGTGGCTTGACGCTCACGACAGCGCGAATATTGATACAATTCGAAAATATAAAAATACGCACCGAGTCAAATAATTGTACTTGTCAAGTTTTATGAATTTATGCCTTTAGTTATATAAACAGTTGGTATAATTATTGACGATCTGACGTATCACATACGACAATTATTTTATATAGAACCAAGTGTCTCATTGTGTTTGTTTACAGTTTGCGAAAATAGAAACGATTCACCGACAAAGATATTTTTTTCAGTTTGAGCGGAAATAAATTCCCATGCGTCAATGTTTACGAAATTAATTCATAAAGATCGCGAAATAGTGTAGAAAGTGAATTCGTATGAATCTTAATAAAATCAATCAAGAATTTTTAGAAAAAGTGTTTTGATAAATTGGTTTTCATTTTGACTGAACAATGTTTTATTTACGATGATGGTTTTAAGTGTGATTTTTCAAAGCTTTTAACGACTGTAAAAATGTGAATGTATTCATTGTTTTCTCTAGATTTACCATTAGGATGGATACGATTTGTAGAACTGTTGGAGCTGTGGAAGGTGATAAATCTGACAGAGGAAGTTGTCTGTTGGATGTTGCAGGAACCATCCTTACTTTAGGATATTCCTGTCTTGTCATTTGTTTAGGATTATACACCTCCAGATCAGTTCATTGCAGGTTTGTTGTTATGATTTTTATTCAACAAAACAAAATGATTTTTTTAATTGGCTCACTGAAGTACCTATATAAATCTTAAACTCTAATACACAATCCAACAATCCCCTCCCCATTCACTAAAGATCCCTCCTCCTCCCCCTCCTCATCCTGAAACATACTCGTTAACTGTATTTGTGCATATCTTTCTTTTTTATCATTCTTTTTAAATTTTCTTTTATCTTGTATGTAATGAATTACTGTATATTCATTAATTTAAATTGAAGAAAGCACTTATGGCTCAACATTTATACAATAAATGTAATGTAAAACAAATATATTATAGCTGTAGCTTTGTGAGAGAAAATAAATAAATAAATAAATCCTAGCCGCAAATCTCAGGATCGATTACGGACTGAAATTGTAAAAAAAATGTGAAACAAATCCAGTAAAAATATCGCAACTTTACTGTCAAATATATATTAAAAAAAAAACTAAAATTGGTACCTATTTCACTTCTCGATTTATGAAAATATACAAACTAATCGTAAAATCGTTAAAATTAACCCAAATAATTCAATAACCTAAATCTATAAATATGTGAAGCGAAAACTTCGGACCCATTTTTAAGCAAATTGCGTTACCCCTTTTAAGCACGAAGAGTGTGAGATTTGGCATGGTTAAAGTTGTTCAAAATCATAATGGTATGATACTAGTTCAAATTTACTAATCGAGGAGTGCATAAAGTTTATCTTTATACCATAGAATTATAAAAAAAATATATTCTAAGCTTTATACGTAATCATCATCATCATCATTGGCGCTATAGCCCTGTGTGGGCCCTGGCCTCCTCCAGAGTCCTTCTCCAGCCGTCCCTTTCCTCCGCCGTTCTCCTCCAATTTGCTATTCCGATTGCCCTTGTGTCGTCTTCTGTGTCATCCAGCCATCTTAGCTTAGGCCTGCCTCTACTTCTTCTGGATTAGTGTTATCTCCACGATCATTCTCAAAATGCAAATATGATCAACTAATGTTGATATTAGCTGTGAGGCACCGGCTTAGAATAGTGCTTCCATTCTTTTAAATCATTGTTTTCGAGTGTCCCGTAAGAGCCGGGTAATCGAAAATACAACAGGCAACAATAATATCACACATAGTTCAGCAATGAGGTTCACCACCCTTTCTGAATGTAGTGCCTTTTTTGTTGAAACGAGATTGGTGTGTGGGTATACATAGATGTGTTGTTCTCCCTTTTATAAGACAATGCACACCCGCACACCTTTCGCTGGTTACCCCACATTGTGGGATATGCCGTGATGGTATGAATGAATGAATGTTGATATTATGTCAGGCCTAAATCCATATTGATACTGTCTCACCATGTCTTCAACAAATAGAAGCAGTCTAACAAAGAGTACCTACATTCGCAAAAACCTTATATGCAATTGGTGCAATCCATGGCATCTCCTTTCTTATGCAAAGGAAATATGACTCTTATATTCCAATCCTATGGCATTGTTTCTGAATCCTAAACTTTGTTAATAAGTTGATGCATCATCCGACTTATACCTCTACCGCCATCAGTTGTCAGTTCAATCAGTTATCCAGGAATACTATCTAAACCTGGATTTAAGGTACTTTATGCTGTGGCACACTTCATGTATTGTGGAGGGGTTTTTTGGACAATTACTGTTGTTTATTGTGTTATCAGTATTAAAATCGATATAGTTCTGAATTTCGTCATTGCTTGTATTTAGCAATTATTCAAAATGTTGCGTCAAAATTTAAATAATAATTATATATTTGTTTGAAAAATAAAAACCGTTAGTCCTTTCTTTGATTGAATGAGTGATGAACGTTTTTTTTTATTTCACTTTTTGTCGTTTATTTTAGGAGAATAGGTACTTTAACTTATTCAAATAAAATGAATTCAAATATTGAATTGTTTTTTTTTAATAAATTGACAAATAATTTTGAACTGCCTTTTTACTCTAAAAACATTTTGTTGAACCATCAGTTCATGAACTCTGGACGAAAAAAATCAATATTATAATCTTGTGGAAGCAACAATTATTTCAGAGTTTATTTTTCCCGTCTATTTTTGAAACAACCACAGCAACATGGCGATGTACGGACACCTCTATAAATCATGTTGTTATAACAAAGGTGTTAATATTTGTAAAATAATAAAAACATCCCTAAATTTGACCAGGAACATTTGTCAGGCTCCTGAGATTAATTTTCCTTCTCTGCGTGGTGTAAATTTCCCCTGGGCATAAAAATAAAAATATTTCTACATCATCATTAAACTGCATACATTTAATCGTTTCGTTTTTATATTTAGAATGGCTGAGAGAACCTAACGCCACATTTTACTTTCTCGACATATATTTTTCGCTTCATTTACATCAATGCAACGTCTTGGATAGATGTGCTGCTAATATACATATTATAGTCTTCTTTCATCTGTTGTACTCATAATTTTTTTTTGATGAGTTTTGTAATGAACAAAATCATTACTAAATTCCCCTACAATCAAAAAATATTGAAAGAAGTTTTATCCTACTATTAATAAGTATGTGTGTTAGGCATTTGTGTTATAACCATTTCAATATTTTTTTATTTACTTAACTTTTGTAGCCGAATTATTTCTAATTTATGTACTTGTGTAACTTACGTATGTGATTGAGTGAGAGCTCATGTAATTTTGTGTGCATCCATAATTGAACGTCCAGCAATCGTAGTAATAACCAATATTGTTTTCTTTTTGTGAGTATTGTGAGCTGGATGTCTGTCGATGTACCCTTTTAATAAAATAAAAATAAAATAAATAAAATAAATATTTTTTATCTACTACGTAGTTTTTTTAAGATTTTGTTTGATGGTACCTACTTATGTAAGTATATAATATCATTTTCCACTTTTTGTAGTGGATTTGTTTTCATAATTTTATTCCATTGTAATATATAACAATGAATTGATGATATTTTTACAAAAAATAGAGAGACACATTAAACATCCAACACGCATCATAACTAAATACATAATATAAGTATGTAATAATAAACACTTAAAAGTAAACTGGATTAGATCGTTATGTTGGTACAAGATGGTGTATAAGTAGTGATAAATTGGTGATCTTGGTAGCTGCGTAATGGGTTTCCCCGGTCTTCCATGAATCACTTTTGGGTACCGAGAACCAGCCGTTTTGATGTGGCTCTTCCAACCTCCACGGGTGAACATTGCTGAGATGCTTCACACAAATTATTGACATTCTCCGAGGGTCATGATCTACTAAACATAAATTCACATTAGGTATGACCGGAATTGGTTACGTCGGGGTATATTTTTGCCCCACATAACACTAAAAACAGAATGTAGATTCTAAATTTTACACGCGTGATTTATTTTTAGCCCTGAACATGAACACAATGTTCTTGAAGGTACTCCGTTTTACACATACATTTATTATTGACTTTTTTATTATTTATCCAACCGCCCCTTTTCTCCGATTCACTTCGTCCAAAACGTGAGATGAACTCAACACTCGTAAATCAAAATATATACAACTGTATCTCAAAAGATACATACATACATACATACCATCACGCCATGTCCCTTGCGGGGTAGGCAGAGAGAACCGAACGCCACATCTTTCTAACCTGGCACGCATCCCTCGCCTCATCCACATTCATGCATCGTCTCATACATGTTCGTCTATTGCTCACACTTCTAACATTTCCGTCTTTCAAAATTTCGTTCACATGGTCGTGCCATCCCTTTCTTGGGCGTCCCCGACCTCTCATTCCATTCTTTTCCGCTCTGTATATTTTCTTCGTCAGGCGCTCCTCATTCATTCTCCCCATGTGACCAAACCATCTCAATGTGTTCACGTTCATTCAAGTAATGACATCTTTCTTCATCTTACATTCTTTCCTTATATCCTCGTATCTCAAAAGATTCAAACTCAAATTTGGGTTTTGTTTCCTACACTTTTTTAAAAGTGAGTTTTTAAGATAGAGTACCTAGGTAATAGTACAAAAACCCGCGATTTTAAACTTACGTCGAAAGTTTAAAAAAATCTTTAAAGGTGTCTTTCAATGGATGGCGTGATTACTAAAAGTCTTCCGTAGTAAATATAAAAGAGCATGCTTCGTACTACAACTGACGTGTTAATATAGCAATTTTCAACACTTTAAAGGCTCTTATCTCCGAAAGTCACCACTACTCAGGGTTTATTTTATACGACCGTTGTTATCTGCTGTGATATCCTAAGAAAACAGCTTTTTAGTTTTGCAAAGAGTAATACATTATTCTCTTGTAGTAAACATTACCGACTCGAGTATGTAATTAAAGAATTTCGTTTCACAAATAAAGCAACCGGTTTACGTTCAATATAAATTAATGATTTATTGGGTAGGTACCTATATGAATATCATAGACGTTTCTATCTTAACCTGAATTCCTTTCCTTTATGACATCTAAATCTAAAGTAATAAAGCAATCAAAATGTTAGTGTCTGTGTGTGTGTGTGTATGTGTGTGTGTGTGTGTGTGTGTGTGTGTGTGTGTGTGTGTGTGTGTGTGTGTGTGTTTGTCTCACGGCCTTCTGAAAAACCAAGAGCATCTAAAAATCTAATTTATGTGCGAACGTGTACCTGTATACCTGATGCAGTGTCACGCTAAAAATAATGCGATAAAAATGCTGAATTTTAAAAATATTTCAATAATTATTTTTTTCATACAAAATTTTATTAATTTATTTACCTACTTGTACCAATAAGACAAAAATGACCTTATAAGTCTGGCGCAATTCAGGGGTGACTTCTATGCGAAAAATGCATTGTCACCTCACATATAAGAATTGTAGCTTTCATTATTTACAAAAAACCAATTCTCTCAATAGATGGCGTTACAACAAAAATAAATAAAAAATAATAAGATTGTTGTTCATAATTTCACCCATAGATGGCTGTAGTAAAAATTCCTTATTTTCAAGCGAAAAGAATTTCAGTATTACAATATATAGAAGTTTCAAAATTGAATTGATAGGGATCTCATTAAAAAGGCATAATTGGTGAACGTTGCGCAAGCGCATAAAGTGATCACGTAAACCAGCCGATGACAGGTCGTAAGCCCTGTAGGTGCCTTGATTTCCCAGTTCTCCTACAATAAATATTCCAACTTCGTCTCTATTGAGATAATTAAAAAATCTGTTAAAAAATATCTTTGACTCCCGACAGGGAAAAAAATCCAATGTTTGCGCATATGCAATAATAAAAATATATTCGATATATTTATTTCTTCAAATTTGTAAAATCTCGTAATTGAGATTTTTTATCAAGTGTAATGTGGGGAAGTTAGTATTTTACTTCTGCGACCCACCGTTCAATTTAAATTTCTGAATGTGTTCCTTTTGTTCTTTTGAAATTTTTAATTAGGTAGGTACAAAATTTTTATTGCTTTTTTATTAGTTTTATATATTGGCAATATAAATCTGATTATACTCTTATTATGCAAAATAGGTTTTATAAAAAACACAGTTATAAAAAACAAAAACTTCATTTCTATAAATATTATACTAATATAGTTTTTTTAAATATTAGGTACGCATAAATATGCATTTGCTCAATATCAAAAAAATATAACAAGGTGATGAAATATTAACAAACAGTATTCACAAGATATTTTTTTTTGGAAGGACATTTGAAAAGGATGTGCGTCCGTTGATTTTGGCAATACCTTCGTCATGTTTTTTGTATATTTATTTTATAATACCATTATTTTTTCCTTCTTAACTTATTTATACAGTAATATACTTACACAATATTCTGACATATTATGTCAATATTATAAGTATCATTGCCATAATATTATAAACATTTTATCAATAAATTCTTAAAGAAAAACGAATAATACCTAGGTATATGTTTTTATACTCAAAATTATTGTATTTTCAAGACGCAGAATTAATTTTTAGATCATACTTTTCTTTTAAACAATACGTTTTAATTAGATTTATTGGTCTGTGGTTTTCATTCTTTCGTACCGTCACGGCATATCCCACAATGTGGGATAACCAACGACGGGTGTGCGGATGTGCATTGTCTCAGTAAAGGAAGCACGATACATGCGTGTACCCCCACACATCGATTTTTTATTTTATTTTTATTTGTTGGCAAATTCACAGAATGTATTACATAACATTATTTACATAATCTTTTAAATATAAATACATTCCAATTATGAATTTACTCGTGAAATATTACAATTATAAAAGCTTGGTAGAAAAAAGTATTAACAAACAAAACAAATCGAACCATGATGACAGAGGAATTAACAATAACAATGAATTTAATTCACAATAATTTGAAAGAGAAGAAATAAATACATTAACAATATAGAGAAGAAATCTTAACACATTGTGTAAAAAAAATTGGTAGAAAAATAAATAGAAAAATCGAGATGCACAATCTCTCAAGACTTACGTCATGAATTTATCAAGTATAACGAAAGAGATAAGAAAAATAAAATATCTATGTTAAGATGAAGTTAAAATTCATTTCATGAAATATTGCCTGAACTGAGGATCTGTTTGATTTTACTTAGATATGGTTCGTATTTAATGTGAAACACGTCAATATTATGAAATGTTTTATTATATATTATGTAGATAGTGTCCTGTTTAAAACAGAGTCTTTAACGTATGTCGTGTATGAGTCTTTATCAATCTCGTATCATTCTCAATCTCAATTTTTTTTTAAAGAATGAATATGTCCTTGTAACAAATACATATACCTACATCCTCATACGTGGTAGTACCTACAAGCAAAAATGCTTGTAGGTACTACGTATAGGTGAACGAAATCTTAATTTGGTACTGCATTTCAGCTGGCAGATACTTTTATTTAACATGGACCCAATAACAAGTTGCCACATTCTGGAGACGTCTCACACTTTACTAGTTATGTATGTTTATATAGAACTATGAAAAGTTTATGAAAAATAAGTCATCAAGAAGAATGTTATTGATCCTTTTGTTTAAGCAGAAGTTACAAACAAAAATACATAATGCTCGGAATCTTGAAACATTCAGTAAATTAGTTAAAACTAGTTGCATGTAACACATGAGATCCAACTGTCGATAGCGATAGTACGTATAGTTGAAGAATAAGTACCAAACTATAAACCCCTAAATACAAATTATTTAATATTTTAAGATATTTGGTTTTCTATACAACACATGTACCTAGGTATGTATGTCAAGATCGGATAGTATGGAGGTCAGTCCTTTGATCCTACCCAGAATATGAAAACAGCATGATGGTATGTATGTATGTTTGGAGATTAGTATCACTTCTTAGATATTGTGTGTAGGCGACTACCAGACAAATTGTAAGAGGCAATGTCGTCACTAAATTCAATTTTTATAAAAATTGTTAAAAAAAATTTGAGATGCACTAATACAATGTAAATATTTTTTATAGAAAATTAAATTATCTAGTTGGGGTGTTTCGGCTTTTTTCGATATTGTAATTAGGCAGTTAAACTCATAAATTTATCATAAAAAAATATTTTTCTTAATAAAAAATGTTTGAGAAACCCTGGATTTTTAAAAAAAAAAATTATTTGAGATTTTGTATTTGTCTATGTTTATACCAATTTTCAGCGTTCTAGCTTTTATGGTTTCTGATATGTATGGAAAAATAAAGTAAAAATTCAAAAGTTGATAACCCCTGACTGAAACAAAAATTCACAATTCTGAGTATAAAAGTTTTGTAGGCCTATAACTGTTTATATATTCTGAAAATTTGGGCTCTGAGCATATCAAAAGTATTAAGGGGGGGACACACAGACACACAGACACACACACACACACACACACATACACCCACACACAGACACCCACACCCACACACAGACACACACACAAAACTCACATAAAATGTTCTACTCCGAATTCTGAGTAAATCCATGCAAAAAGTCCACTACGCCATACAAAATTTTCCTTCGTACACGCATCTTGGCTTAATAATGTCGATTCATTCAGAGAATTGAATTCTCATAAACGAATCGACAGTTGGATTACATAATATACCTACTGTTTATTAGTCAATAATTGAACGGTGCCTGGGGATTGCAACGGTGCCAAATTTATACAGCTATTTACTCATGTATTTGTGTTTCGAAAATTATAATTCATTTGGTTTTTCCTCAATTGTTTTTTTCTTTGCGTCATTCGGTTTACAAAATGGAAAACTTGAAATATCGCGTTATTTACGAGTACGAGTTCCAGCTTGGCACCAGTGCTGCAGAAACGGTTCGAAGGATTAATGATGTGTATGGCGACGGTACCGCAAAAGAAAACACAGTGCGTTTTTGGTTCCAACGTTTTCGTTCTGGAAATTTCGACCTGCAGAACAAGCCCCGTGGACGGCCGGAGACCAAAGTTGATAATGAAGAATTTAAGGCTATTGTGGAAGCGGATCCATCGCAAACCACGTCCGAGTTAGCTGCAGACTGCGGTGCTAGTGATAAAACTGTTTTAATCCACTTGAAGCAAATTGGGAAGGTGAAAAAGCTTGAAAGGTGGGTAGGTACCTCACGAATTGAGTGAAGCAAATCAACAAACGCGCGTTGCTGCTGCGTTGCATTACTCAACCGGCACAATAATGAAGGGATTTTAAATTGAATCATTAACTGTGATAAAAAGTGGATCCTGTGCGATAATCGGAAGCGCTCATCGCAATGGCTGAACCCTGCCGAACCAGCCAAACCATGCCCCAAGCGAAAAATGACTCCAAAAAAGTTACTTGTGAGAGTTTGGTGGAATAGTGCTGGTGTCGTTCACTACAGCTTTCTTAAATCTGGCCAGACGATTACGGCAGATGTCTATTGTCAGCAACTGCAAACCATGTTGGAAAAGCTAGCTGCTAAACAACCGAGGCTGGTTAATCGCTCTAGGCCACTGCTGCTTCATGATAACGCTAGACCACACACTGTACAACAGACGGCTACCAAATTAGAGGAGCTACAATTGGAATGTCTAAGACATCCACCGTACTCTCCGGACCTTGCCCCATCAGATTACCCTTTTTATCGAAATTTGGATAACTTCTTGCAAGGGAAAAAATTAAACTCCGATGAGGCAGTCCAAACCGCCTTCAAAGATTTTATTGATTCCCGTTCGAATGGTTTCTTTAGTAAAGGGATCGATGAACTACCTATGAGATGGCAAAAGTGCATAGATAGCAATGGTACATACTTTGATTAAATAAATATATTATATTAAAAAAAATCGACTTTATGTTCCTCCCATACAAAACGCCAATTTCATATGTAAGGACCTAATATTATGGATAGGTTTTTCTTCCTTTTTTGCTTATTCAGCGGCGCTCTCCACTGCAAATTCGATCCCAATACGATCCGATTCACTAAGAACCTACCTTTGTAACGGAGAACAATGCGATAAGTAGGTATGTTTTAATCATAATAGTCTATAATTTTAATGAACGCAGGCGGAAGGTAGGTATTAAGTTCTAAATAAAAACTTGGAATTGAGATCGGATTCGAGTTTCAAGAGTAAAACTACTATTGGAACACAACAGTTTTGTCCAAACAAACAGAGCCTTGATTGTGATACAAGTTTGAAACAGATTGAGCCTTTTTTGGAATAAAATGGTATTGACTTAAAATATACTTAGTATTGATTAAAACACAAAAGTGTTTTCTTGCAACAGATTAAACATTAATTATAATACACCAGTCATTACTTGAAACAAACTGAGCCTTGACTGGATACAGATGCATTGACTTTGAGTATTTATTGAAATACAACATCGAAATCTTGTGAGAATCGAAAGTTTCCTGAACTTTTAATATAAAGAAGAAGAAAAATAAATATGTCAATATCAAGTTAGTGTCCGATGTATAGGTATAAAATATGTATAAATACTTCTCTGTTCTGATCCATTTTCTCTCCAGCATATTTTTTGCGGATTTTCTAAACAATTCCAGGATCCAGCTATTTGAGGATTTTCCAACTGTCGATTCGTTCAAGAAAATTAAATTCTTTTGAAGGAAGAGACAGTTTAAATCCTAAACGCGTGTATGAAGGAATTGTATGCAGGGTCTACTTTTTTCACGGCTTTTCCAACTTTGAAGTCAAAAAACACCAATTTAGAGGCTTCGCAGCATATATGTTCCATATACGGATTTACTCAAAATACGGAGTAGAACATTTCGTGTGTCTGTGTGTGTGTGCGTGTGTGTGTGGTGTGTGTGTGTGTGAGGGTGTGTGTGTATGTGTGTGTGTGTGTGTGTGTGTGTGTGTATGTGTGGGAGGGTGTGTGTGGGAGGGTGTGTGTGGGAGGGTGTGTGTGGGAGGGTGTGTGTGTGAGAGTGTGTGTGTGTGTGTGTGTGAAGGTGTGTGTGTGTGTGTGTGTGTGTGTCCATTGCAAATTTTGATCCGCTCAATCTTGACATACGAGTACATACCTACATGTTTTGTATAGAAAACAAAATATCTTAAAAAATTAAAAAATTTCGATTTATTGGTTTATAGTTTGGTACTTATTCTTCAACTATACATACATACTAGACAGTTGGATCTCATGTGTTATATGCAACTAGTTGATATAAACTAAAATATTCTCACACAGTTTAAAAATATCATTTCATAAAGCATTTGTTGATACCAAATACCTTCATGGTATTTATTTTTTTATTATTTATTATTTTTACCTATGTTTATTAATCATCTCGAAAATTACTATGATGTAATTTTTACTCTGATAGTCATTCTTTATTATTATTCATTTATTGGTTGGTACATACCGAAGCATTTCCTTTTTCTTGCATAAACATTTTAATAACGCCTTCATAGCAGATATCCACGTGAGAATTCTTAGTAAAAGTCATTCGATTTTACAATTTTAGGATTAACCTATATTAAATATCGCATATGTAAAGTGAATTGGTACCAACATATTTACTCATGTAGATGAAGAACCAGCGACTGTCAAAATTACGTCATAATATATAAGCCACACTTTCGTCATATTATAAAGGCTGATAACTGTAATAGGATACCACAGCAGGTAACAACGATTAGATAATATGAATCCTGAATAGTGATGGCTTTCGGAGATCATAGCAATTTTCAACATTTTGAAGGCTGTTATCTCCGAAAGCCACCTCAATACAATCATTATTTTGTCAGTCTTTATACTATGACGTATATTTGGCAGTCGCTGGCTCTTGGTCTAATGTATCTATATTGTTATCTTTTCCAAGAAAAAGAATTATCTTAGCATGTACCTAGAATAATGCATTACACTTATGTCAATATCTCTTCCTTTCATATCTCCAACTTGGTCATCTCATTATATGTATATTTCTCGTACTTTTCTTACTTCTCAATTTCCGCTCTACTTCTCTGTATTTTTCGACTGTGTCTCTTTTATTTGCAGAATATGAAATAATGTCGAAAAAAGTATTTCTCCACCGATTCGATTTTCGCCGAGACTGCTCGACTTTAATCAGAGTTTAATAAAACAATAAAAATTAAAAGTAATTCTATTCTATATTTTTTGCGACTTGTTTACGAGTGATCAAGTCTACTGTAAACATTAGTTCAGGCATTTTAGATTGCAATGTATGGAAAATTGGAAAAAAATATGGATATACTTTTCAATTGGAATATTTTCGTTAGATACAGGAGATAAAAATTTTCACTCCCCCTCCTGCCGGGCGAGCGTCAGTAGAGGGGAGAGTTGAAAATTTTTAACTACCGATCATATTCCAATCGGAAATGTAACTCCGTATTTTTTGCCAATTTTTCAGCTCAAACGCTATTATTTGACATGTTGCTAGATACCTACATACATTCATAATGTAGGTGCTTTTAATTGTATTTAATAAACTTTATTATTAACTAACTTTATTATTAACTCACCAATTCATAGATTGCACCGCCTTGGAAACCAATATAGTGCTGTTGATATATTTAATGTACACACTATAGATGGTTTCAAAAGGATGCTTAACGCATATTATAATTTTTGATTTTTACTTTGCTTTGTTTATTTTTGTTGTTTAAATTGAATATGTAATACTGTTATTTTTTTTCTTCTTTTATGTCTAGTTTTTTTATCATTTACCTCTATTTTCTTTTATTATGTTGTATTATGTTGTTTTATATTGTTCTTCCTTTAACTACTTACGTTTTTTTTATTATGTGCCTATAAAATCGATGTATTTACACTTATTGTTGTTTTGTTGTGCCTACAATGTTCTATTTATCCTGTATTTTTTTGTAAATGCCCTATTAGGGCGTATATATAATAAATAAATAAATTATTTATATTTTAAAAATGGATTTCCACTCCTTTAACTTAAGAATCTTTTATTTGCCTTTTTATTCCACCTTTCCAGAAACGTCCAGCAGATATCTTATTATCTTTTGGATAAACCTAACTTAAAATGAATTATCTTTTGATCACTTCGGCGTTATAAGATACTACTGTTTGACGCGCTATACAAACAACATACCTATGTAAAAATATATAAATTAACACGTCATGAATTATTAATAATACATAATACTTGTTATGGAATAGTTCAAGGAAAATATTGTAGGAAACGAGTTTAATGGCGGCATATTCTTTTCTGTTCAATACAATGGATCATCAACATGTTTAACTCGTCACTGGGTAGGTACTAGTAATAATATTTGAACCAGGAGCGTTATAAATATAATATTTAGCCTATATTTTATTATAATTTATTATATCTATTATAAGAGATTGAATATAATTGTTTTCTAATACGAATTTGTATTTTTTTGTTTATATAATATAAATCGCTCGTTTGCGATAACAACAACATAAGTCAAAAAATCCGATGTTTGAGTTAATATGCAGAAATATTGTGTTTATCAATATTATAGTGAATATATATGACAGTGAAACAACGACACATGTGCTGTTTCTTTCGCACTTATAGAGATATTGTACTGAGAGTTGGAGACGACATGAATATTGATAAACACAACATTTCTGCATTATTAACTCAAAAATCGTATTTTTGACTTATGTCGTTGTTCTCGCAAACGAACGATAATACTTACCACTTTTTCAATACACTAACACATAGGTAAAACGCATTTTTTTACTTTTTTACATTCTGTATTTTTTTTTGTCATTCGATTACCTCGGTGACATAGTGCACACTGTATTGTATATTTAACATTAATTCTGGTTGGTCTGAAGAAATATCCGTTTGGCCCCCTCAAAGTCTAAACCTTTGATATGTTTTAAGTAGCTGGATGCGTGAATGCTTATCAATGCTGCGTTTGATGCATTTTATTTTGATCTTTTGAGTAATTCAAAATTTAAAGCATTGATCTACCGTTTTTTTTGTGGATGGGCATATTAGTAAAAATAAGTGAATGACAATTCGGCCAACGCCTTAAAAATATACAGGTAAGTATTGTTGTAATTTAGAAAGTTGTAAATTAACGAAAAAAATATTAATAATAAAACAAATTCAAATAAAATTAATAAGTACTTGTATTTTCAACATCTATACTCCGAAAGCGATTGGGTTGATGAGTATTATAGGGAAACCCTCAAAACCTTATCTTATAATACCTAATATAAAAAAATAAAAAATATATCTATAATAATTAAAAAAAAAATAATATGTGAAACATGA
The DNA here is from genome assembly GCA_963576475.1 of Molanna angustata. NCBI lineage: Eukaryota > Metazoa > Arthropoda > Insecta > Trichoptera > Molannidae > Molanna > Molanna angustata. Next base: position 22,150,452 of record OY754970.1, read on the forward strand.
TCAATGCGTTTGTTGAATTTTATTTTGATGATTATTTTGGAAATGTCTAAATAGAGAAGATGCAGTAATTTTATTATATGATTAACAGGTAATAAACATTTTCTTGAAATGTGTGGCGTTCGCTTTTCTTTGCCTACCCCAGCAGACGGGACACGACGGGATGCTTTGTAAATCAGTTGTATTTTTATGTTTGTTTGATATGCATATCTGTAAAAGAAGTATTGATGAATGAATGTGCGAAATTGAATCAATAGTACCTACACAAAAAGTAAGGCGTTGGTCATAACTTTTTCGTTTTATGTAAGACATACTGACACATTTACGATATTATGAGTAGGTACGTACTTATTTTACGTTTAAAATGTTATTGATGCATTTATGTGGTTTCGAGGTATTTATGCTTTTAACTTTATTTTGTGCTAAATAGGTATATGACCTCATTTTTTGCATACAATTGAAACGATACATATACCTACATCCATTTAAATATTATATATTTATAACTAAGTGAATTTTGACGGACCTTTAAGATTTAGTCAAAATACTGGAAATATAAGTCATGAAACAATTTTATTCATTATAGCAGTGGTTCCCAAAATTTTAATTTCGCGTACCACACACGAAATTGTAAACCACTGAACTGTAACCGTTAAAAAAACCTTCAAAGTGGTAAAGTAATAAAAACTGCAACAACTGTTTATGACAACATTATCATTTATTAATTATAGGAAAAAAATACAATATTCATAGTGCGAAAAATGGTGCTGCATGTTCGAGACAAGATAGGAAATATCTGCCTCAGTTGTACTTAATTTTAAGCTCAAATTGGGGTCTACGTTAAGCTTATTACGAGATTTGTTTTTTATTATCAACATAGCAGAAAATCCACTCTCACAGAGATACGTGGTTGTAAATGGAATCAGTAACAGTAATGCTTTTCTGGACATCGATGGATATTCATTTTTAACTTTTAGCCAAAATTATTTACTCATTTACTGTGTATGTCTTATGGCCATGGCTGCTTGCGTACCACCTTAACGCACGCGTATCATAGTTCGGGAATCACTGCATTATAGTATAACATTGTCATGCATTATTTGTATGACAACGTTATCCTAAAAACACCCAGTGTTTAAATATTTTATAAATTTACAGACAGACTATTAATAGCACACGGCAGACAAACTAGATCAGTGACTAACAAATTCTATAATGACTATGGACGTAGGACCGACGATGTGTTGCTGCCGAAGGTCTGTCTGGAACCCCATGCCTGCCAGTTTGAAGCAGTGCGGATCCATTGAGTAATTCAAAAAGAAAGCCAAAGGATATATATTACACAAAAATCCTCGATGGTTGATCTAAGGGGTGGGCACGGGTTATTCCGGACTTTAAGGGAAAATTTAGTATATACATACATGTAAAATATAAGTTTTTAATTGTAGTTAATTTTATTTTTTTAATTTTTTTCATATTATAATATTGTTATTAGTTATTATTAAGATCACAGCCAAAAATCCCCTAAAGGGATTAGGCAAAATAACATGAATATTGTTTTTATATTTTTATCAATAAAAAAAAATATTATTTTATTTCTTAACTATTTCATTTCCTTAATGTTACTTTTTTTACTTTTTTACTTGTTTTATCTTTTATAGCCTTTTATTTTTTTTGTATTACTTCGCAAATTTTTACTTGTATGCATTGTGAATAGTGTAAGGTTGCAGATAAAGAATGACTTATACACACATTCACATTCTTTAACTGATTGTATTACTTAAGGAATAAATAAATAAATATGAAACTGGGCTTTCGATTATTAAGTCATCATCTTCGGTGGTATTATTTTAAATGTCGTATCAATATTTTTTTTTGCTATTTAGAGTTATTACTTATACTAATATTTTTGTAAGAAGTTGAGATAATATTATGTAAGTATAAAGAAACTAAAAAAAAATGTTGAAAACTTTCAAAATTAAAATCATGATTCATCTCTTAGACACCCAAAAAATACATTAAAATGAAACACTTCCTCCTAAGTGATGTTATTGTATCAACAGCATTTATTTTCTTACACAAAACCGAATGAGTCTTTATGTATGTATGAGAATACACAAATTAGTCGTTGAGAATTTCAGTTCATGGCTTGTTTTAAACTTTGAACATAACAATATTGTATACGTTACAATTAGTTTGAATTGTGAATATCATAATCATAATTTAATTATGTTAGTTTGTAGGAATGGGGTAGTCTTAAGGGTTGATACAATATTTAGGGTAGATTTATCAAGAGACTACTTCAACTTGTAGTTTGGTTATTACTTGTGATGGTTTATTTAAATAGATTATGATAGTAGGTATAAACATTTAATGCTAAAAGTGAATCGAATCCTTGATTTATTTAAGGAACAGGACAAAAAATATTTTACTATTTTATTTACGGCGCTAGCCTATTTACTAATGATATTAATAATAATTAAGAACTGAAAATAATAACACTCAATTATTATTATTACCATTATAAACTTACTCAAAAGAATTAACAGATCAATGCCGAAATGTTAATCATTTACTAGTTGCATGTAACACATAATAAACACTTAAATACAAATTAATAAATATTAAAAAAAAAAAAGATTTATATATAAAACATGTAGGTATGAATGTCAGGATAAGATAGTATGGAGGCCAGTCTGTTTTTCCTACCCAGAATATGAAAACAGCATGAGATTTGGATATTAAGTTGATATGAAACTGTTGAGTCAGATATGGAGATTAAGTTGGTATCAAACTGTTGAGTGAGTGTAGTGTAATTACAAATTTTATGAAACGATGTCGTCACTAAACTAAATTATAAAAATTGTTAAAGAAAGTTTGAAATGTACTACTACAATGTTCATATATTTTTATAGAAAAATAAGTTATCTAGTTGGGTGTTTCGGCTTTTTTCGATATTTTTTATTAAATCTTCGAAAATATAGGCAGTTAAACACATTAATTTATCATGAAAATTTTTTTCTAAATAAAAAATGTTTGAGAAACTCTGGAACTTTTTTGGAAAATAAGTTTTTTTTTATTCTTCTATATTCATACCAATTTGAGCGTTCTAGCGTTTATGGTTTTTGAGATATATGGAAAAATAAAGTGAAAATTAAAAATTTGATAACCCCTGATTCAAACAGAAATTCTGAGTACTATCTATGTATATATTCTAAAATTTTGGGCTCTGTGAATTGAGCGGATCAAAAGTCAAATGTCAATAAAAAAGGGGGGGACGGACACAGACACACTAAATGTTCTACTCCGAATTCTGAGTAAATCCATATATATATATATATATATATATAGAAAATGTATGCTGCGAAGCCTCTAAGTTGGTGTTTTTTTTACTTCAAAGTTGGAAAAACTGTGAAAAATGTAGATCCTGCATACAAATCTCGCGTATCTTGGTTTGATACTTTGTCGATATATTAAGATAAATAAATTTTCTTGAACAAATAAAAAATAAAAAAAAAGATCGAAATAAAATGTAACAAACGCACCTATCAAGCTAACAATTGGGAATAATTCACCTATCCAGATACTTAACATATCAAAGGATTAGGCTCTGAGGAGGTCTCTATACTACCTATCAAACCTACTGATTCTCGAATATTAACGTTTAAAAAATCTTTTACTATTCTATATGTATTCATTATTACCGTTTTATGCATTTTTACTATTAATTTTTTCGATAAATCTAAAATTTCTAAATTACGACTAAACCATTTTGGAATAATGTCAGTGGCTGACATAATGAACGCTTATATTATTATTTTACGAGAATGCCAGTCTTAAAGCTGTGAATTTTCTATTTTTTTTATCAAATGATTTATAATATTACTAGAATTTGGAATAGCCACGTCGCAAATGTATGTTATCTTTTTAATTTTATCATGTTATTCCATGATTAACAAAGTTATTTCTTTATTTAGTAATATTATTTTTATTTGAATCTTCAGAAGATGAAAATAATTTATAATTAACTCACATTGAATTAAAAACAAAGACAGTCGATAAAAAAAATGGTTTTCTGTTTCAGAAATAGAATTCTCTGATTCTCCCATCTTGATAATATTTTATGTGTTCGTTTATGGTTAACTTTATTTATTCGGTATTTTTCTTTTATTGTTTCAGCAGATCTCCAAATGAGAGCAACTTCAAGTTTTCTTGTCATTATTGGAGATGTCTCGTCCAAACTTTGTTGTTTATAATACACATTCTGGAAATTGGAGAATTCCTGTTGACAATGGACCTTCGCTATGCGCCCGTCGTTTACATTTTAGTTCCTTGGAGTCAAATAATAGCTCTGTTTGCGGGGCTCTTCTTTCATTTTATAATTGAAAAGAAGGGCATCGCCGGATTCGTGGTTATACAGATTCTGTACTGGATATTGGCGATGATTTGGAGAATATCAAAAACGATAACGCTGATTGAATTGAGTCTAAGTTGGAACAATGTCATTTACACATTATCGTTTAGTATATGTGTCGTATTAATATTGATGGCATTGACCGACATATTAACGTTGTTTATAGAGGTGGGTTCATCATTAACTAATTTATTAAAGTGTTAAGTTGTGAGACGAAGGTCAGGGCAGATCGCCGCCGTAGAAAGTTAAAGCTCAATTGAATTGTTATTTATAATATCCGTAACGCCACGGATGAGTCAGAAATAATCAGGAAATATTTGACATGACGGATATTGATATCAAGATAATATATTCATAATTTTAATGGGTGGATTATTCCTTGTGCCAATCATCCTTATCAAGAACAAGGAATTTCTTTTCGTGACACTGTTTAATTTATGCCACAATTTACTTTAAAAAATATCATAAGATGTTCTAAAATAAACTAGCATGATAGTGTTATCGGCAAATATCTTAAAAAAACACATGGACTGCGTAGGCGTAGAGAATAAATTTTGGGTTTTTTGCTTGGTTTGTAGATGCTCAACATCCTCTTCTTCGCCGAAAATTATCGATATATTTTTCGATACCTATTATGACATCGTTTAGTTCCGACACCGAAAATGAATTCGGATTGATTTAAAATTAAATTCATACGTTTTATGTTGAATCACAGTTTCATATTCATATGCATTTGAAATTTTAAAATGACAGATACTTTGATCTTAGCCAACAGGCGGAGAAATGACAAAGCTGATGTAGAATATTAAAAATACTTTGGAAGTTGTTTTTATTACTATTTGAGTTCCTTATTACTTAGGGCGGCCACACAATGGCATCCACATTATCCACAAGTTGATGACGAAGTTTTTCATTCATTTAATCTTCTTCTTCTGAGTCACAATCCTTGGATTGTCTGCGCCAAACACTTGATCTTTCCACTTATCTCTATCTTCCGCCAGTCTCTTCATCTCTTTGTAGCTGCTACAGCGCACGTCACCGATTATCTAGTCTATATAATTGTTTCTGAGGCGACCTCTACAGTTACCCCCATCAATCATTCCTTCGACGATGGTAAAAAACAGGCCTGGGTGCCGGATGTTGTGGCCTATCCAAGTTGTTCTCTGTTGGGCAATTCTTTTCATAAGTTGCCTTGTCTCTCCAACCCTACTTAGTACCTCGTCGTTGCCGATTGGTTCTGACCAGTGAACTTTAGCCATGCGTTTGTAGCACCACATCTCAAACGCAGACAGACGTCCCGTTTCGCGTTGGCTTATGGTCCATGTTTCTCAGCCATATAGCAGTACACTCCAGACAAGAGTCTTGATCAAATTTTTCCTAATTTTGATGGAAATATTAGGGGATTCAAAAATTGTTGATCATTTGTTGAAGGCGACTCTTGCTTGGTGGATTCTGCTTTTGATGTCTGCTGTTGAAGGTCCGTCTTGAGATATTCTGCTTCCCAGATTTACAAACTCTTTCACCTGCTTAATTTCGTTGCCCCCCAGAACAATATGGTATAGTTGTAGCTACTTTTGTATCTTGCACTTTTGGCCAAGAAGGGGGGCGACTTGCACGTAAACCAACGAAGCAAAAATACACAAATTTGCACTTCGCGCAACCGGAAGCCTTCAAGATGTTTGACGAAAATTTTGAGTGGCCGCGTGAGTCGCAGCGGGGTCGCCCGCGCTCGCTAGTAGCAGTGGTTGCGATTGGTGGCCGCGTATATTGGCTTGACTGGACCACTAGAGGTCGCGCTTAGTGGTCGCCACTAGTGGCCCAGTGTGTGGTCGCCCTTATATTATTTTAGAAAATATATTTATAAAAATGATTTAACTTTTAATATAATCGATTGTGATAAAATACTTTTAGCTCGGAAAATCAAGATCTTCCTATAATGAACCAAAGAAATCAACTACAGCTGAAAATGTACAAAAGCCTGTAAGCTACAAACATAATATCGTGAATGGATTTTCGCAGATGACATTTTGGTGGTTAAACCCTTTATTGCTGACAGGCTATCGGGAACCTATTGAAATTGAGGATTTGGGAGTATTACCATTCGAAGAAAATGCGAGTGGTCAGTTTTATACCTTCGCAAATATTTACAACAATGAAATGGTGCGTGTGTCTTATTTAAAATTACTGAAATATATTTGATACTTTGTTCTTTTAGAAATATAAATGAAGATGAATTTCTACTGGTAAGTAAAATCTTTCTGGGAATTAAATCAAATTCTGCGTTTACATACTCGATACCTACACAAAAAACACGATTAAGTAAAACACGATTGAGTTTTGTCGCAGAAATGAAATATTTTCGATCAGGATTTGCGACTATTTAGAATCAGTAGGTACACAAGAAATAAAAAAAAAATGTGATAAAAGGCTTAGGTTTGATTTGTAAGTTTTAATTCTTATCAAAATGAATATATCATTTTAAATAATTATATGTAGGTACACAAGTTTATTGATATAATTTTTTCAATATTCCTCATTTCATTGACATTTTTGTTTCGCTTTTGTATTTTTATATTTTTTTCAAAATTGTCATTTTCATTTTTTTATTAATGGTTTTTCCAAACAAATATAATTATAACCGAGAAACATACTAATTTACCATTTCAGGCATCAACAAAGACGAATAAAAGGGGGATTTCTTTGTGGAAGAGCTTTTTTATATTCATTTGGCCAAATTACTGCCTCGGTGGAGTGTTCAAATTGTTGGGTGATTGCGTGGGACTAATTGGCCCTCTGGGTATATCGGTTATAATTGAGTATGCTCGATCACAGAACCAGCCACCGTCTGTTGTGGATATTGCCAACAAATATCCAACCATACCACAATATTTTGCTAATGGATACATTATGGGAATAGTGGTTTTCATTGCAGCTATAGCTCAAGGTACCTTTTCACAATGTTCAACACACTTGGTTAGCATGGAAGGTATTCGACTCAAATCTGCATTACAGGTTTGTATTTATATTGTTATTTACTGACCAGTATTTGTGTATGTTTTAATATATCTTCGATTAAACTTTATAAATTGTACACTTAATTTAAATAATTACTATTGGTGATTAAAAATTAGTAATGAATAATAATAATGGGAGTATACAAGATCGATATAAAAGTGGAACGAAGAGTAAGGAAAACCAACTAATGTTGCACGGTTACATAAGAAAAAAAATAGACAGAAATGCAAGAAGTCAAAATAATATAAAAGGTGAAGAGACTTATTAATATTTTTTTCGAATAGATTTATCTGACGATCAGGAAACGTTCATTAATACCATTTAATTTATAAAACGTAAGTTGATCCATTTCTTTGTATCTAAACGTTGCTTATTTTCAGGGATTAATCTATGACAAATGTTTAAAGATAACTTCATGGTCGGAATCTTCCTCAAATGTTGACAGAAATAATTCAATGCCTAATAAAACTTCGGAAGAACCCAGTAGTAATGCTACTGAAGAAAATTTGAAAAAGATAGACGCAGAAGAAGATAGCGGTGATGCAAGTTCCATTATCAATTTGATGTCAGAAGATACTTTCAATATCATGTCTTTTATTTGGATAGGTCATTATGTTTGGGCCATTCCATTGAAGGTAAGGATTCAAGATTTTCATATTTTTTGATTCAAGATTTTCGTTATTATTTTAAAATCTTTCTATTCCTTCTAAGAATATTTAGGCAGTTGTGAAAAATACAAGTCATTCAATCATATCTACATGCTTTGTTTTTCATTCTTATAAAAATAATGTACAATGTTATCAAAACAATTTTGCAGATAGGAATACTAATGTATTTATTGTATGCGAAGCTTGGAATAAGTGCGATTATCGGAGCAACTGTATGTATATTTACAATGACTCCAATGCAATTCTACATCGGCAAAAAAATGTCCGAGAATTCCAAAATGACAGCAGAAAGAAGTGATGTAAGAATGATGAAAATAAATGAAGTATTTCAAGGAATAAAAATACTCAAAATGTACGGTTGGGAGGAAATATATGGGAATAAAATACACGAAGCTAGAAGAAAGGAATTGAAATTGTTGAATAAAGATTCTTTTTACTGGGCTATAATAAGTAAGTTTTTCACTATCACTACTTGAAACTAATACGATAGATCAAGCCTGTTAATCAAAAGTTTATTGGATGGTGAATATATTCTTGATTAGTCGAACGGAACGGAAGAACATACATTATCAACAGTCAATACAAAAATATCCACAAGCACTCATTTAATAAATACACACATATTCAATCAAGAAATAAATATTTGCACTCAAGCTTTTTATTTATAAATTCTTCGTAATGTTTAATAATCAACAATCCGTATTTATTATCATTAATTTGAAGTCAACTTTGCAAAACATTCATTGTTTCATGAACCTACATATTATTATGTATGTATATTATATTACCATGAATACAATAAACGTAATCATTTGTATATATGTATATTTTGATCACATTCATTTATTGACGATTAAGAAACATTCAATTCAAATAACGCCAGATTATGAAAAATATGATAAATTAATACTTATGTATATCTTTACAACACGTTATGGAAAAGTGCCAAAAGAAAGTATGTTTTTGTATGAAATGTTGATTATTATAATATATTTGTAGTTACGTTCACTGACGATTTAAGATCTGTTTGTATTTTCATGTTCAAGACGTTATTATTATATTAATATTTTCTTAGAAAAGTCTCCAGAATGTGGCAATTTCTTATTATTATTTGATATATGTAGTAGGTACCTATCTGTTGATTGGCCGAGAAGCAATATATGAAGCAATAAAAAATAAAAACATGATTATATTTCTACAACCAAAATTAAGTCTCATTGTCCTGATATGACTCGCTGCTGTCTTATTGGTCGAAAAGTGTTTGATTGCTGTTAACCACGAGAGAAGAAAAAGAAGATATGACTATGCCCATGTTCTTGATTGGCTAAAATACAACTCTCTCGATAAATATTATACCGAGGTTACTTCTGCATAATTTGTGTATTTGTATAAAAAAAAGTTTTTTTTTCTAGCGTTCTTGACGCACGCTTCGTCAGTCTTAATAACGCTTGTAACATTCGGAATATATTTTGTGATGGAAGAAGATGCTATGACTCCTGCAAATGTTTTTGCTGGTCTGGCGTTGTTCAATCAACTAACTGTACCTTTGTTTATATTTCCAGTCACAGTTCCTATAATCATATCTGCTATGGTAAGTATACTACATACATTATATTTAAAAATAAATACAAATCATATCAATAAACTGTGTTGTGTGATTCTTTCATGTCGAAGCAATTCTGTTAAATAAATTCAGAATTTTGTATGTCACTGAATGAGAAATTTACAAAAAAATGTATGCTCAATATTTAAATTTGCCACATTTTTCTTAGCCAACCAATATGAATAATATCGAGTGGCAGCAGAAGAAAAATGTCTATTTTTTTAAATACCTAGTATAATTATGTACCAATGCTTTCTTTTTAAGGTAAGCGTGGGTCGATTGAGAGAATATCTGGAAACTCCGGAAATACAGAAAGGCATCATTAGTACATGTAGCGGATATAACGTTGTCCAATCTAACAACCCTGATACGCACATGTACTGTTTAACAAATCATGAAATCATACCTGAAAACGTTCATACGCTTGACAACATTGAAGAAATGGAAGAAATCGAAAGTGAGGAGATAATCAAAGATAATATATCGGATAAAAATAGTTCAGCAGGATCGTCCGTTGAAGAGAATCAGTTAACAAATAAATCAGAAGATAATAATTTGGTGAAGATAAATCATGCTTTGTTCTTGTGGGGATCAGATGACTCTAATTCCAGAATATCTATAGACAATCCAGTTTTCATACCATCAGGTAAATCATATTTTATTAAAACTAAACATATTTTAATTGACATAATATAAATAATATCTATAGCGCCCTTTAATGATTCATTTAATGATTAATGACTCATATTTCTGTCTAATGGTCTACGTTGCTTCTTATTTGTTTTTCCTCTTTAAGTAAAAATTAAATTCTCGTTTAATTTCATCCAAATGAAGTGGTTCATCACATATAATTTATTATAACATCTCAATTCTTCTTCTTAGCGTGTCACTCCTGCCGGAGGTTGGCGACCATCCTTCAAGAATCCTCTTGATCCAGACCCTCTCTCATAAGCAATGCTACCTCAGGAATGCAGAACCACTGTCTGAAATTCTTCAGCCATCACATTCTTTTACGCCCGATACCCCATTTTTCTTCTATTTATATCTTGATAGAAACGAAGAAATTGGGCATTCATAAGCGTAGGATTCTTCATTGCTTTATGTGGTCATTTGAATGTTTTCTTATTGTTTGATTTCCCCTTTGAATTCTGTTTCTAAACGAATGTTTTTTTTTACTATTCCGAGAAACAAAAATGTTATTTATAACTTTTCAATAAAAAAGAAAAATGTTGAATAGGTACCCTTAATTGGACACAATAATGCGCTAAAAATGTTATATAAATATACTGTGATATTATATTTTACTGGAGGTAATTATCATGTTATATATACATATGTATATGTTTGTCTAAATTGACATCGTTTTGTGAATATTATTGTTTATTGTGATATCATAAAATATAACATGTATTTTTAGGTAAACTAACAATGGTTGTTGGTAGAACTGGAAGCGGGAAATCATCTTTTTTATCGGCTTTAATTGGCGAGATGAATTTGGTTAAAGGAAATATAACATGGGCAAGGTATTTTCATTTAAACATTTTTTCACTGCTATGAAATAATATTGACTTAATATGCATATTTCCAGTCATTCATCGATAAACCAATTGACGCTAACGCATGTACCTATAATTTACTAAATGAGAATTTTGTTTAACTTGTAAAACAAATATCGAAACAACACATAAGGCACTTTGACGCAATGAAAATTATAAGTTATATTAATAAGTATTTTGATTTCTTACGTTATCTACATAAAAACTCAATTGTATATCTTTTAAGGTGTAAGTATACTGCTTTGTACCTATACTTTTTTCTTGTGTATTACTTTGTTACATTCATTACTTTTTTGTGTATTATTAATTGCATGTTTTGATGTTTGTCATTTGTCATATTGTCAGTTATAAACTCACAAGTTATTTCTGAAATGCTAGCCCCAGCACCAGATTGTTTTTACTCTCCACACTATGGAATAGTGGAGAGTCATGATTTCACAATTTTTAAGCATATTTTTTTTACATCAATTTCTCAACGGGTATCATGTAGAGAGTGCACACTGTGAGTTTCGTCGTGATGTGTTTGTATGTATGGCGTACGGTGTATGACGTATGACGTACGGCGTTCGGCGTACGGAATTTTCATTTTTGTGTCCTCTCTACAGCCCAAACTATAAGTCCGATCGACTTCATATTTACATCATAATATGTGTTAAGTGTATAGACCTAGAGCTGATTAGTTTTCCATAGACAAATTTTAATTACGTATGACGTACGGCGTTCGGCGTACGGATTTTTTTGTGTCCTCTTTACAGCCCAAACTATAAGTCCGATTGACTTCATATTAACAACATATGTGTAAAGTGCATAGAACTAGAGCTGGTTAGTTTTCCATATATATATCCGTTAATTTCTTCTCTATGATTTCATCTGTCCAAATTTTCAAAATGCTCTCATGGTCTGGAGAATCAAGTTTTTTGTATACTGTTTGAAATTTTGATACAACAAAAATACACTCATCAAAAATGCATTCAAGGATTGTCAAAATTTAAAGAAAAATATCTATGGTTTGCCATATCAATGTGAAATAAATTTCATATCTGTATGAAAAATGTATAAAACAGAAGTGAAATAGTTTCTGTAAGGGAAAATTGAATGATCAACTTCATATTGATATTGTATTTGTCTCTATAGACAAGTGTATTATTTTACCCTCCACTTCTATCATCCTCAAGGGGTAGGCAGTGAGAACCGAACACCGCATTCTTCTATCTTGACACATACATCGCCTCATCAACATTGATGCACTGTCTCATACATGCTCATCTTGCAAGTAATGCAATTTTACTTAAAATTTCTCAACAGGTATCATGTAGAAAATACATACTATGAGTTTCGTGACAATGTTTTTGTGTGTACGGTGTATTGTGAAAACTTTTGTCCTCTGGGAATCTTATATTTATTTAAGAATCTAATAGAAATGTACTTCATAAAAATGCATTTAGAGATATTTCAAGAAGAAAAAATGAACGCTTACTATGGTGTGGAGAGTTTAGTGTTGGCCACAACCCACTCGTTTTAGTGAAACATCGAATTTTTTGTTGTTGCTTTGTATTAAAATAAATATACATTCAATTAATTCCTGCTTTGTGGAAATAAAAATAATTGTTTTGTTTGTATAATCAGACGTATAATAATAAGTTGATTATCAATTTTCAAGGGAGAAGTCGATGGCGTATGTTTCGCAATCACCATGGTTGACAAATTCGTCTATCCGCGACAATGTTCTTTTTGGCCGAGTGATGCGAATTCGCCAATATAGGCGTGTTCTGGCTGCTTGTTCTCTTCATTCGGATATTGGGACGTTGGCTGCTAGAGATTTGGCTCCGGCGAGTGTACTGTCAGGAGGACAGCGGCAGAGAGTAGCTCTTGCTCGCGCTCTCTACTCCAAAGCCAAGGTCCTCGTTCTGGACGATCCCCTGGCTGCGCTCGATCACACTGTTGCCCTGAAAGTTTTTGAAAAGGGGATCAAGATGGCGTGTGAACGAAATAATCGTACAGTTATTTTAGCAACACATAGACTCCAGTTGTTGATGCACGCTGATCAGGTAATTCAATTTTTATGGGTCAATTATTTTTGTAGCAGTATTGTTCAAAATTTCATGAAAGCATCATATCACTGACAATGGCGTTGCGACGTATTGTCGTTTGCTGGGCCAAAGAAACTAGAATGTGGCAGCCAGTGACGGGAATAGGTAATGGCAAAATTTCTTGCAGGCAGCTAAGATGATGATGATGATCATATCACTGACAAAGGAAACAATCTTGAAACGGAGCTAAAATTAACTTCAGGTGGGCAAGTCCAGTTAGTGAGCGGAATCAAAACCATCCATGTTTACCCATATCATGGATGTAATTATCTTATGGAGTTCTATAATAGGTACCTAAAGATATAATTGAACTCCATTTCATAATTAGGTATATCCATGATATGCGTAAACATGGATGGATTTGATTTTGCTCACTAACCGGACTTGCCGGTTGATTAGACTTGCCCCCCTGGTTTTACATATTTTTATTCGATTAATTTATACCTACGAATTTGCTTAAAAATTGTTATTATTTTTCCCTGTGTTTCCTCGGTACTAGATATATTAATGTTAGATAAAAATGATTATGCCACTCTTTGTTTAATTTATTTAGAGCAAAAAAGTCATGTGGTGCAAACTGCTCTAGCACTAGATAAGGACGTCCACTATCCTCGTGGTGGGGTAGTATGAGTCAGGTCATGGATAAAAGCCCAAATACCAGCCCCGACAATACAGGACAGATTTTCCTGGCGCCGAAACATTAGGAGAGTCGACCCTAACTAAAGAAGAACAAGGCTAAGTAAAAGTAGAAGATTTAGAGCAAAAAACTGCAATTAATGCTTTCCTGATAATTTTTTTTTATATCTAGATTATCCACATCGAAAACAGAAAAGTGCGATCCGTGGGTACTCTGTCGGATTTAGAGAGACAGGAGCCAGGACTCGTTCAAGAATGGCGGGGCACCCCAAGTAGCAGAAGTACCGGTGATATTAGGCCAAAAAGTTTGTCTGACGCCGATGTCAAGGATAGAGACAGATCGGCAAAGGGCAATTGGCAACTTTTGAGAATAGCAAACAAAGTCAGCAGGCAACTGGGATCTAATGCTGATGATAATAATTTTGTGGTGAGTATTTTACCAGAGAAAATTTATTTTGACTGCAATGGAGAGAAATAATATGATAAAAAACAACATTCGAAATCAAGAGATAATAACCAAGAGACTTACATCATGAGTCTATATGGAATAAGCAATGATGAATGTGAAACCATGTTGAATATATGATTTAAAGATGAGATAAAGAGGGCATACAACGCTAAATCTAGTTACTGAAAACATGATGTATTAAAACCGTCTGAAGTTACTTGTTAGGGTAACGATCGTGTGCGTTAAAAGGGTTTATACGTGATTTAAATTATCGGAAACCCTAAATTTGTTGATTTTTTTGCATTTTAAGAAGTCTGATTTGAAATGAAAAAATATCACGAATATTCACTCTGACTTTATGAACTCTTTAAGCAAACAAAAGATTTATTTCCCCACGACAAATAGCTATGTACCTATTAATCTTAAAAAATGCTGTAAAATATATTTTTAATAATCTTTTTTTTTTTTTTTTTAAAAAATTGCTTCTCGGGCAACTAACAGGTACTATGTCAAATATTAATTTAACACACACCCAATAACAAGTTGCCACATTATGGAGACTTACGATATTAATCGTCTCACAGATCCAGACTGAAAACACAATTAAAAATTGTGTCTCCACCGGGAATCGAACCCGGGACCTTTGGCTCAGCACTCAGATATCTAACCAACTGAGCCACGAAGGCCGACAAAATATTTTTGTGGGAATTAATGCTGAATTTTAAAATTGCGTAAATAACATTCACTAGAAAAATATTGAAAACACAAATATGTATTTTTTAGAAACATGCTGTTTAACATATTTGAGAACTTTGATTTCAAATTGGGGTGTATAGGTTTATATTCCCACTTAAGGGATACTGTCAAAAACTATCTAAGAAAGCGAATATCAGAATTAAAATATTGCTCAGTGAAAACCATACACCTACATAAAGAACAATATAGATGTATTATATGTAGTGACCGACCGAAGGTTTAGTTTCGGTTTCGGCAAGTTTCGGCAGTAAAATCTAGTTTCGGCATCAGTTTCGGTTTCGGCAGAAACCTGCCGAACCTTCAGCCGCACCGGAACTCTGCGTTCGTGAATTATCGCGCGTCGTTCGGCTGACTTCGGGTAAGTTCGTGACTCGAGTGTCACCCGCCATCATCAATCACAGTTCATCAGTTGAGTTCGCCGACCAGTCGTAGAAAAAAAATGTAGAAAAACCAAACTGTTTTTTTAGCGTACAATTACGATTTTATGGCTTACGGCTTTTTAATTACGATTACTAAAGTAATCTATTAATTTATTAATGATATTTCGGTTTTTTATTAGCATAAATAAAAAATATTTTTCCATATACTTACTTCAAGTATTGTTTTTTATTTCATTGAACACGTGTTAACTATCAATAAGCCAAATTTCAGTAAACAATAGCAGTGTTATTTATAAAAATACATTTGGTTCAATTGAACCCGGTTCAAAGTTTTATTCTGAAATTCAAATATTCTCATATAAAAATAAATAATTCTTGTATAAGAATATTTGAATTTCAGAATAAGACTTTGAACCGGGTTCAGTTGAAGCAAATTTATTTTTATAAATAACACTGTTTATTTTTAACTGTCTAAAAAAGTTTCGGTTTCGGCCGAAACTGAGAGAGATACCGAAGATTTGAGTTCGGTTTCGGTTTCGGTAGAAAATCCTGTTTCGGTCACACTCAAATTTAATCAAAGATATAAATCATCAAATATTTATCTTATTGAACTTTTCAATGAGACTAATCTTCTTGTTAAATGAACCGACATACCTTCGTGTGTCATTTAGCTACTGGAATCTATTTTTAATAATAATAATAATAATAATGAGATTTTATTTCAGTTCGTGAGCAGGGGGGTGCAATGCAACACAAACCATATAATATATACAACATTTAAAAATAAGGTATAAGTACATACAATTAAAAAAAATAACGGAGAGAAAAGTAAGCATAAAGAGCAAACAAAAAGATATACCTACATATATGTATAACCGTTATAACAAAAATTATTCATTTAAATAAAAAGAACAACAGAAAAAATAAAAATAAATGCCTAATGATAATAATAACACATCAATATACATAAAAACAAATATAAAATAATATAACCGGAAGCAAAACAATATAACCGTATAAAAACATACACCTATTGAAATCACTTCAATAGATATTTTAATCCCTATTTTGAAAGAAATATTTTTTGCATGCCTACATTTTGTTGTCAGATAAGTTTCATTAATCATCAACTAAATACATATATACTTGTTCCGTAGCCTTCTTATGTTCCCTTGAAGAGGCGACTAACGACTTCACAAGGGTCGAGATATTTCACTCACGATTTAGTTTTACCAACCGACGAATGCGACAACGAACTTTTGCGGAGTTCGATCTTAAAGCGAACATCTACCAGACGACGCAAAATGCAGAATATGAACAGGACAGATTCCAGAAAGCACAAAACTGCAACACGTTCAAGTTCCCTCCAAGTGTCGAAGCACAAGGTCAAACCAGCACCGATGATGAGACACTATTCTTCTCCGCTTATCCAAGTCCCCAATGACATCAACGACATGGAACATTTTGGCAGGTTGGTAAATAATATACCTAGAATTTAAAGTTTCTATTAAACCTATCTGTTTTTTACGGAAATAAAATTTTGAGCATATAATATATATATGCTCAAAAAAACTACGACCAAACTTGAAAATGAATTTTTGCATTATACACTAAATATTTTCACCTGCAGAATTGCGCACAATTGCACAATATTGTTGCGCACAATTTGTTTTTTTTCGTTCTTAAAAAAAATTACTTTAATTTTATTGCAATTTTTATGGTAATATGTGGTTATGTTTTTGCCCTAAAAAACATTTAGAAAATCTGATATACCTAATTTCAAATAATTAATTAAAAAATATTAATATCAATAAATAAATATATTATAGACAATTATGTGACTAAAATAGAGTTGTCTTATAACTATCTATATACCTACAAGGTTTGTTGGCACAATGATAGAAATCAATTTCAATTCGATATAATTAGCAGACTCAAAATGGCAATGAATGCATGTCTCTTTATCCCTGGAATTAGGTATAAGAGTAGGAAAGCCCAGCATCAAATACGTTGAGAGGAGATTCTCGAAGAAGTCACTATCCAAAAATAATTCGAAGTGGATTAAATATAAAAGTAGAATTAGTTAATATGATTATTGTTTACCAGAACACGACGACAAGAGGAAAGAAGTCATCAACGGCTAAGAAATCTATTCTTATCACACCGAGTGGAAACACAAGAAGATGGAGTACAAATAACAAGACAGAGGAGTATCTTCAAAAGACTATTATCAAGATCGTCTACCAAAAGCAGGTACGTCAATAAAAATATAAAAAAGCAAAGTTTATATTATGATAAATTAATTTACAATCAAATATCAAACATACAAAATCTATTAAATGTATGTAATGCTTCTGTGTATCTTTTAGATCTGCTTCTACTACTGTGGGTTCTGAACATGAACACCCTCCTGGCAAAAAAATCTTATCAAAAACATTTAGTGACGATTATATGGAGGACGAAGATTTCTGTACGTGTTTTTCAATTTATATTTTTTTAAAAAGATTCTTTATTTTTTATTATTTAATTTATTCATTCATACCACCAAGGCATGTTCCACAATGCGGGGTAACCAACGACAGGTGTGCGGGTATGCATAACTTTATAAAATGAAGTATTTCACATGCGTGTGTGCTCACACACTATAGATATGGATGGTTGGAACATTCAGATAGGATGGTGAACCTTATTGCTGAACTTTGTGAGATGGAAACGATCTTCCTTGTTTAATAACGACCTTCTCATATTTCATATCTGTATTGGTCAATGGATGTTCTTCACTCTTACTTTCAACTGTAAAAAAACGATTTATTTATCTACTAATTGCCACAGAGTAACATTGTACAAGATACAGTGTTAAGTACCTATAGCAAACCAACAATTTATTTATTGTACCTACATTCTAAATTGATATTAGGATTACGGGATGTTTTTTTAAATAACACTATAGTCAATATATTAATGCTGAAAAAATTGAACACAAAGTACCTATTGCTAATCTCGAATAACTTTTTTGTAAGGGATCATATTAAAAATTGATTATTTATCTCCTATTTTGAGGAATGAAGGGGTGAACAAGGTTTTCTATTTAATCTTGAGTCAGCTAAAAACATAGTTAACAAAATCTGTTTCTGTTAATATTTAGCAAACAATATTACTTTTAGATGTCAACGATTCTGCGACAGACAAACAAATAATAGACGAAGAGAGAGAATACGGAAAGATACCAAAGAAAGTCTATTTGGAGTATTTAACTTGTTGTGGATTGTGGACTGGAATTTTGTATGTTGTCTCGACAATAGCTTGGCAAGGGTTGAGGCTATACACGGATATGTGGCTTAGCGATTGGACAGGAAGTGAATCGGAAGCAAAAGGTTCTTTCAATAAATCACAGGTTTGTATCCAATGATTAAATATGATTCGTTCGAAAATAGAATATTATATGAACGAAAAAACTACACGAAAATGTAGTTATTTCGATTATATCAGTAGGTACCTAGTGTATAGCCATGTGTTACCGAATTCCGATTTATTTACTGATCATTTCAAAAAATGTAATATCAAATTGAGTCCTACTAAGCCAATTTATCAACAGGTTTTTCGACAAATTGTTCCATAAGTATTATTCTTTAATTTTACATACACACCATCACGCCGTTCACCTATTTGGTAAAGGTAGAGAGAACCGAACGCCAGAAATACGTGTTTTGCCTCATTTACATCCATACATCGCATACATGCTCTCCTATTATTCTGACTTCGTATATTTCCATCTTACAAAATCTCATTTATATGATCATGCCGAATCTTTCTCGGCCGGCCTCTACATCCCATTCCACTCTTTTCAGCCTTGTATACTTCCTTTGTCAGGCGTCCATCGTTCATTCTCTCTACATTTCCGAACCATCGCGCACCTCTTCTTCTTTCCCCTTAGCGCTTTTGTCCCGTTTCTATCGGGGTACGCTTTGACCATGATCCCGGAATTGGCGAGTCTGGTTATTACATTGAAGCGACTGCCATCTGACCTTTGCAACCCTTAGAAAGGGGAACCAGACAAATTGGATCATGGCTACACATAGCTAGTGATACAAATCCGCACATAGATTTTTTGAAAATCAGAGGTGTGTGCCCCGCCCGGATTCGAACCGTCGAACGGGAGGCGACGACCTTACCGCTGGGCTATCACCGCTCGAACCATCGCACACAATTTATCTTTATTCTACTCACTATATCTCTCTTGCGTTCTTGCATCATTTGTTTTCTTTAATTTTCATTCTAGAATATTCAATTTAGATGCTCTCGAGGTCTTCAAAATCAAAAGATATTTGTAACATTCTGAAAACACCACAGAAAACACATTTTTCACAATGAGACTGTTCTCCAGAAATCGTATAAATAATTGAAATCTCGTTTCATCAGAAGCAAAGGCTATATATTTTAATCACATTACAACAAATGAAGAATCGCATGTCAATTATCACGTATGATAGAAGAAGACTAAGAAAACACCAATATTTGGCTGTAGAATCTTGATGATAATCAACATTCAATGGAAGATGACTTTTAAAAAGCAACAATATTATCGAATCAATTATTCTTCTAGCGCTTTCATTTGATAAAATTGATAAAGAAGATGTGTTGTTTTTTTTTTAATTGTGTCCAACTTAAAGGCATCTCTCTCATAATATTATATTTAATTCTTCCGATGTTATTCGGTTTTGTGATTTTGTGTTCATATTTTTTATTAATATTTCAGATGACGAAATATTTCACTGTGTATTCAGTTCTGTCTGTCGTTTCAATAATCATGGCCTTCACATCGAACGCTATTGGTCAGTATACTGGGGCTTTGGCAAGGAAAAAGCTACACTCGAAACTTTTATCGAACATCATTTTGTATCCTGTGGCATTCTTCGAAAAAACACCTCTTGGACGAATCATAAACCGGTTTTCCACTGATATGGGAGTTATAGACAAAGTAAGGACAAATATCTTCCTAAACTTTTTTTTTTGTATTGACTAAAGACACTTTGATTAATATTTTGCGTATTTTTATTTTCAGAAAATAGCAACATCAATTCAAAGACTACTACAGTTTTTATTTTTATGCATTTCGGCTATTTTAATCAACGCTATCATCACTCCATGGTTCCTATTTCTTGCCATACCAATATGTGTATTGTATTATATAATTCAGAAAGTTTATCGATGTACAGCAAGGTAATCAATCAATCTTACGTATAATAATTATTTTTGACAATTAATGTAGACAAAAAACAACACATGTGTCCAATTTGTTAAGTCACGCACCTGGTTTTTATTTCCCAAAATGCTCAAAAATGAATACATTTTCCACCAACAAGAGTTTGCATTGTACATTTTCATTAGTAATTCCATAAAATTTTTCAGATTTACTCATTTTAATCAGTTTTAAAATTTAAATACTTCAACACCTTTATTCCAAGGTTGAACAAAGAATTTGCCTTATTTTTCATATCGATTTTCAATTAGTTTCGAAGTAATTAAATTCCTGTTGAAAACTCCCGAGGGTGTTGCAGATTTTTAATGTACTACCCTAAAAATATTTATCGACTATCAATTATTTTGCAATAAGATTTTAAATTTGAATTTAGTTTAAATTTTGAATTATACCACTTCGTAAAAAAATAATACATTGGAAATAAACGACAAGTAAGTAAGTAAGTTCACAATATTACAAGTATAATATGTCAAAGATAACTCCTTCACTAAGACTGAGTCTGTTTTGAAGCAAGTACATCCCACAACCTATATCTCTATCTCCTTCATTTCTTTGTTGTTGTGATTTTATATTTAATAATGTTACATGTTTATCTTTCTGTGTGTTTTTGTTATAAATTTAATGTACCTACCACTACATCAATAAGTCATTGTACAAATTATTTTAGGTACATGAAATAAATAAATATAATAAAATAAATAAATAAATAATAAAGATTGTAAAATTATTACATTTTACACATTGTACATGTTAATACTTAATTTACAAATAGAGAAAGATTATTTTATGATAATTCAACAATTCTGTTTTCAAACCTTGTTACAGAGAACTTCAAAGAGTGGATGCCATTACAAAATCTCCAGTCTTCTCTCACTTTGGAGAAACTCTGTCTGGTCTGCAGACAATAAGAGCATATAACCAACAAAACCGATTTACAAATCTTTTGTGGTCAAAAATGGACGTTAACACTAACGCGTTTATAATACTTAATTCAAATAATCGTTGGCTTGGGATAGCTTTGGTAAGTAGCATTTTTGTGTTAGATTCTTTATTATTCATTGTAAAAAATGCGACGTGATTAATTGCTTTATTTTTTTTTCTTACTAATATATTTTCGCGATTTAATTATACATCATAATTGATTAAAAATTTTGCTTATTAAACTTTAAAAGAAACATGACATGTAACACATGATTGTCAACACTTACTAAAAAATAAGATGAGACAAAAAATAAGAGAGTAGACAAAAATAAAAAAAAGTCTATTGATAGCAGATCCATGAAGTGATTAAAGGAATACTCCGACACAGACATACAGACACACAAAATGTTATACTTCAAATTCTGAATTCATCCATATGTATAACATACATGCCACGAAGCACCTAAGTTGGCGTTTTTGTCATGCAAAAAGTCCACTACACTCAGGGCCGGATAAACGTGTGTTTGCGCCCGTAGCAATATATTTGAATCCGCCCCCCCCCCATTTTTTTGGAATTTTAAATGTAGAACAATTTAAAATTATGTAAAATTACATCGGGTCTAAAATGACGAATTTGTTTGTTAATATTACCTAAACCTACCTATATAGTTGTTTATAAAAAAAAAAACAACCACAAAAATTGGAGATTCATAATAATATTACATATTTACACCATCATGCCGAGCCTCTATCCGGGTACGCAAAGAGAAACGAGCGCCATACCTGTGGATTTTTGATTTATATAACATTTTAAAATTTTAGGCGCATTTTTTAAGACTACCGCCCTGACTTCTTGTTCCTGATTGTTCTTTGATTTATCCGGCCCTGACTACACTATACAAATGTTCCTATGTTATACTCGCTTCTTGGATTAATACTGTCGATTCATTAAGAGACAGTTGGATGACGAAAAATCTCCTGTAAATGATACATCAATAATACAAAACGGATTTAATTAACGTGATACATTTTACAATTTGGTTGCGTGGTATTACGGAATTTGATAATTTAATAGTTCCATTGTTGTTTCTATTATAGGATTATTTAGGTGGTGTTATAGTATTTGCATCCATAAACACTGCTTTATTATCAGCAAGGCTCTATCCTGAAGCTGTTTCTCCATCCCTAGTTGGTTTGGCCATCAATTATACCCTTCTTGTACCCATTTACCTAAACTGGGTCGTAAAGTTTCTCTCCGACATGGAAATGTATATGAGCGCCGTCGAGAGAGTACAGCAATATTCGTCGTTGCCAACAGAGAATTACGGAGATAAAGGTAAATGAAAAATTATTTGATTTATTTTTGTATGCTAATTCGAGTCCAAAAAGTTTTTTGAATTTTAAATACCTTTTTCAGATTCAAATTTACCATTGGATTGGCCAGTTGAAGGCGAAATCAAATTTACCGGAGTCACTTTGCGATACGACGAATCCAGTGAGCCGATTGTTTCAAAGTTAGATCTTATAATTCCTGCTGGACAAAAGGTAAATCCATTTGTTTATATAAATACTAAATATTTAGACTGTTTCAATAATCCTGGAACTAAACCAAAATTTTTTTTACATAGAAAGTGTATTGTATTTAGGGAAACTAGACAGACTTACATAATATATAAAATGAATTAATTCGAATCTAGATGTCGATTGACTTGAAAATATTTTATTAATTATTTAAAACTAAAACATTAATAAATAAATTATAACTTTAATGCACAGATTGCTATTTGTGGTCGTACCGGAAGTGGGAAATCATCGCTTGTAAAATCAATTTTCCGCATGGTGGAAATATGCGAAGGAACTATTACGATTGACAATCGAGATATCAAGAACATTCCACTACGTAAATTGAGGTCTCATCTAGCCGTTGTGCCTCAGGAAGGCATACTTTTCGGAGGGCCGCTGAGAGATAATCTATCTCCGCAGGAGTTTCATGAGGACCTATCATCTGCCTGCGGAGGAGATGAAATTTCAAACATTTCAAACAAATGCCACGCGAAAAAGACATTGTGTGTTGGGTGTTTCAAAAGTAAGGAAAGACTTTCGATAAATTCCAGTCGCAGAGAGTTTGACGACTTAAAAGAAAAGGGGAATTATAAACCACAACGGACAGATTCCGAAATTTGGACAGCACTTGAAATGGCTCAACTCAAAACCACTATATCATCATACCCTGGTGGTTTAGGTATTTATTTTCTACTATTTATTATTTTTTCATAAATTTCCAATCTGCGATAAATAATATTTGCTATGCCTACATCAGTATTCAATAATTATTATTGAATTTTGTAAAAAGTATTGTAAGGTTATATATAAACAATTAAATTCTTAGCAAATTCTTAGAAAACCGTATGTGATTCAGACATATACATAATTGCTAATATATTTCTCAGAAATCTTATGTAACAACATCCTTTGTGCCAATCTAAGTCTTTCATTTGTTTTATTTGTGTTGATAATCATAAAATAAGTTAACAATTGTTATGAATTTCATTATCAAAGAAATTTCATTAGGATCTGGAACATACATCGATTTTTATCACTTTTAAGACTATTAATGCCTTAGATTATTTTTTAATAAAATGAATGTTTTTAATAAAATGAAATCTTAAACCTGACTGACCACGCCAGAATGTCGTCATTTATGTAATAATTACTTTTTATAACTATTATTGACGTGGGTAATTATTATTTGCAACAAAGCGTGATATCCTTATCATATATTGTTAACATTCTGGACTTTGTTCCTGTTCCTAGATTTGGTGGTGAGCGAAGGAGGCGCTGGTTGGAGCGTTGGTGAACGTCAACAACTCTGCGTTGCTCGCGCTCTACTGCGACCATGCAAGGTTCTCTTACTTGATGAACCTACATCAGCAATTGATCCCATCACTGAAGCAGCTCTGTTACCAGCAATCACTATGGAGGGAAGAACTATTGTAACAGTCGCAGTTAGTATACTTTCTTATCTACTTGGAACTCTGATCATATTTTTTTTCTCTGTTTATGGTCTTTTCATTGTTATTCAATGTTCTCGCCCTTGTTTGAGTTGTTTGTGATATTCTTTTAAGTGTTGGATTTGTGCATGATATGGTTTAATAAGGTTCAGTGAGTTTGGTCGAGTGTGGTCTCTAACACTGTACAGCAATTTTATTAAGAAGTTTTACTGGGAATCTGTAACCGTTGAAGACATTTAAAATTATATGGTACTTCAAGTTGATTGTTGTGTTTCAAATTTATGTAAATCAAAATAGTAATAATTCGTGGTCAAGATAAATAGTAACAATTCGTGGTCAACTTAGATCAGCAAGTGAGGAAAGAAAGAATCATACGAGTCGCATGCTCTTAATAATACAGCTCGTTTCTGGAATGTCATTGGTCATTGGTCATTACTGTACATCAGAGTACCGAGTCTAGGACTCCTTGCTCCTTCATCTGACGTTACTTGACTGGGTGGTTTGGAGATTTAAGTTCTGAAGAGGTAAGGGTTTTAGGTTGGGGGGATGAATTTATATTTTATATGAAGAGGGTGGGGTTGTCGAGGGTGAAATTTGTATTGAAGGTTGGGGGGGCAATTTTTCGGATCGCTATTATGGTGGGGGTTCGGGTGGGGGTGGTCTCTTGAGGACAGTTTTGGGTCTTTTGTACTTATGGAAGTCGTTTTCATCATATGTGGCTAGACTGTTGTGATGGAGGCGTTCTTATGCAAGAGGATCTTCGCATAAAAACGCTTCGAAAGGGAGATTATGAAGTCTTGGATTGTGTCTTTCTAAATAAAACGACATGTAACTTGGATATTGTATTACAGAAATGACAATAATTTAAATTTTGTGATTTTGTGATTTGTATTGACACATAAATATTAAGTGCGTAAAAAAGGCTAACATTTTACAATAATTAAGGGATATTTGAAAATGTCTTTTATATTTTGTGTTAAATGAAAAATATTCGATATTTATGTTTTTTTTTAGCATCGACTGTCGTCCATTATGGACCATGACAGAGTGATTGTCTTGGATAATGGACATATAATAGAAGATGGTTCCCCCAAAGAATTGGTTTCCAGACCTATGAGCATATTTTCTTCCATGATGCGGGCTGCAGATGAATAATGTCTAAATATGGGCACTTCAACATTTTTCTTTTTATCATTTAATGAATAGGTTGCTTTTGTATCTAAAAATACACTATCGAAAGTGTATTCGAATATGTAGGTTAAATTCTTATTACCTTTAATCAGTTGGTGTACGTAATATTCTATCAATAACGTTTACCACTGTGTCTCCTTATTGAATTACGTAATTTCATAGATTTTCAAATAAAAAACGTGGAAAATCTTATTATCTTACTATTATTAGTAATTTTTTTTAACTAATTGAATTAAATTATTTTATCCACTGATATATTTTAATTATTTATTCGGTAAATGTATGTTTTATTGCATCTTTGTTTTATGTGCAATGTTAACCACGAAAAATAAATGTTTTAGTAAAACCTTTTATTTTTATAAATGACGGATTACTATGAAATGTATTAGACAAATTTGTATTAGATTGTTTCTAGTCATTTTTTAATATTTATCATTTTATCTGTAACTATTATTAATTTATCATACATCACATTAAGATAAATTTATAATAATCGGTCAAACCGAATGTGATATTATTACCTAAGATGAGTTATAAGCTAAAAAAAAGTATTCGTTAGTCTATGTATATATTATGTATATGTATGCTGTTTTTGAAAGATGGATAATAGTGTAGGCTAATATTATATTGAATAATAGTTGTCTCTGTCTCTTAACTATACGACCAAAGTTAAATAAATGATAAAATAAAATTTATTTTTGCATTTATTGTAATCGTGAATTATTCATGTGATAACTTCATTCTGATTCCTTTTTTGTTTTACTTAATTCATATCAACTATTTTAATCCTTCTGATATTTCAAGCAATTCACTAACATATTATATATTTAAATTGTTTATCAGATAACAATGATTACAATAGTTAGAAATATGACAAAACTAAATATACAATAATTATAATAATTATGTATTCATTTAATCATTATGTAGGTATATATGTACTTGTTCCTATTTGTAAAAATAGTTATTATATTAAGTCATACGCCATAAATACACTAAAACTATTTATTGTTAATATAAGTTATTTTATCAATAAATATGTAACTAACAAATTGTTTTATTTTAACTAAGTCTAAAATATATAATATATTAGGTTCACCTCATTTTGTTTTAAACTATGAATTAGCATCAAATAACTCTTTCTTGATAAATAAAGACGCGATGTTTGATAAATAAAATTATTTTTAACATTGGGCAGGCATTTTAGAGACAACATCACGGTGGATTTAACTCTTGTTGGGGACAAGCGAACTTGACATTGTTTTTAATATGCAAAAAAAAAAACAATTTCCCGCAAACAGACTTCGCCTTAGTTGAATCCTTACATTTTTTTGTCACATAATATATTTATCATATATTTATTTATATCGGGTGGAACGCCAAAAATTAAAAAAAAAATTAATTATATTTATTTAGTTATACATCTTCAAACCAGATTACAAAGTATGACAACATTATGTATATAAAACAGCAAAAGAATGAGAGTAAAAGAAAACAAAGAAAATATATATAACACTTAAATAATATTAAAACAAAAATAATAATAATTCATAGCAATAAAAAAGGATAGGGTAAGGACAGGAGAGGAAATCGCGATCAGGTGTTCAAGGATAAATATTCCTTGTTCAGTTTTTTCTTGAAAATACAAAGTGAGTTAGACGACGCATTATCCGGACAAAGGCTATTCCATAATCTTGCTGATTGTACTTCGAAAGAAGAGCTGAGAAATTATGTATTATGGATAGGAATGGATAGTGTTGTACGTTCAGCACATCGGAGAGGAAGTCCATGATTGGATAAATTAGTGAATTTGATTTTGAGGTACTGTGGCAGGTTTGGGTTCGAGAGAATATTGTACAATAGTGACAAAACGTGTATATTGCGCCGCTGGCGTATTAAGAAGATTACCTTAAGATGATATGTGATCAAATGTTTCAACCCAAAGATGAATCTGATACATATATTCTGAAGACGTTCAAATTTATTGAGATGCATTTCATTTGCATCTAAATAGCATACATCGACATAATTAAGCAATGGAAGAAGCAGTGATTGAGCTAGGGTTATTTTAAAACGGAATGGAAGGAAATTTTTAAGTTTATTAAGTGAATGTAGGGCAAATAAAATAGATTTACTAACATGCGATACCTGTAGAGTTATTTTACAACGGAATGGAAGGAAATTTTTAAGTTTATTAAGTGAATGTAGGGCAAATAAAATAGATTTACTAACATGCGATACCTGTAGAGTTATTTTACAACGGAATGGAAGGAAATTTTTAAGTTTATTAAGTGAATGTAGGGCGAATAAAATAGATTTACTAACATGCGATACCTGTTCATGCCACGAAAGGTCACCATCGATGAAGATTCCAAGATCTTTTACAACCCTGGTATAAGAAATGCATTGGTTATTGATATACAGCAGTGGGAGTTGCAAATTCCTTATAGATGATAGCATACGAGGACTGCCGATTATAATTGCCTGGGACTTAGTCGGATTAATAAGAAGACCATGATCCGATGACCAAGAAGAGATAATATCAGGGATATTAAAATGGAAATATAATTAAAGATCGCCTTCAAAAAGGTGATATTTTCATCTGAGGTTTGTAGTGATAGAATAAATTAATATGGAAAATAACAGTGGAGATAAAACCCCACATTGCGGTACTCCAGACTGCAAGGTGGCATAATCAGAAGTAGAGTTAGCTATCTTTATGCATTGTTTACGATTGCCAAGATAACTGGTGAACCACTGCAATACTGGCTGAACTATGTTTAGTGAGGACAACTTAGCAAGAAGAATATCAAAATCAACGGAATTAAACACGCTACTGAAATCGAGTAGTGTGAGAATTGTAAAATGTTTATTGTTCAATTGTTCAAAGTACGTCTAATGTCATCCGTAATCTTAACTAGTACAGTTGTAGTACTATGACCTGCTTTGAAACCAGATTGCAGTGGATCAAGGAGAGAATTAGAACAAAATGCATCTTTATCGGAAATCATTAAATTTGGTGTGCCTCAGGGATCGGTGCTCGGACCTATCCTATTCATTCTGTACATAAAAAAGCTTGATGATCTAATTCAAAATGAGGGGTTTGATTCGTTTGCTTATGCCGACGATCGCCTGTTTTTCAGATTCTGTAATCCCGCATGCAAAGATGTTCTTAAAGAGGATACAGTTCAATGCATCGAAAAAGTCGCTGAGTGGATGTCCCACAATAAGTTGAAATTGAACCCAACAAAAACAGAGTTCATGTGGGTAGCATCACCACAACGACAACACCTTATTGAAAATACTCCCATAAACATAAACGGAGAAAAGCTGGTGCCAGCTGCAGGCGTCAAATTCTTAGGTGTTTACTTGGACAACAAGTTGTCGCTTGATCTACAAATTTCTAAAACGATCAGCTCATGTTTTTTCCAACTAAGACAACTGAAAAGCATTCGTCGAAGCTTACCAAAGAATGAGACAAGAACACTCATAAATGCATTTGTTGTATCTCGGCTTGATTACTGCAACGGTGTATATGCTGGGTTGCCCAAGTATCAGCTCGATAGATTACAGATGGTGTTTAATGCAGCGGCTAGGATAATTTACAGCGAAAACAAACGATGTCATATAACGCCTCTTCTTAACGAACTGCACTGGTTGAAGTGTCCAGAACGAATTGACTACAAAATATGTCTGATGGTGTTTAATTGGTCGGCACGACCCACTCGGCGGTAGCCCGAGTTGATGATGAGACAGGTTGCAGCTGACGCTGCGCTTGGTGTGGAAATCGAAGAACTGAAAGTACTACAGGCGTGGCGAAGGCTCCCTGTGGCAGTCTGTTGTTCGTGGCACTGTCGGGAGGGTAACCCTCGCCATGATTGACGGGCCTTCACGAGTGTGGTTGGACTCGTAGTGGTAGTGGTATGAAATATGCTTGATAGTAGTTCTTGTTTCGTCCGACGAGCAGCCGCTCCGTGGATGAACAGAACAATTCGTTCTATTACGTTCCCTATGGAGTGGAGTAGGTGACTGCGACTTTCCTAATGATGTTGTTTAATGCTTTGAATGATCTGGCACCGAATTACAAATAAATAATATGTCAAAGAAAAGAACTCTCTGGGAGGCACCTCACACTTAGGTCGTCTGGATCACAGAGTACCAATTCCTTGAAGGAGGTGGACAGAGCCAACAAAGCGGCATACTATGATCGATGCTTTAGTGCGAATGGTCCATTAAAGTGAAATAAACTACCTCCTGATGTCCGCGGTGCTCAAAGCAAAGACACTTTCTCTAAAAAACTAAAAACAACTTTGTTTCGCAGAGCATTACAGAATTGAGCTACCAGCGCCCTTGGAATGATTTTAAATCATTAAACGGCGCTATATAAATTACTTTTTATTATTATTATAGCCATGCATTGAATTGATTGAATACTATCCTTTCAGTAACTTTAGATAATATTGGTAAAATCGAATTTGGGGGGTAGTCTTTTAGTTGAGTAGGTGTTGAAATCTTAGGGAGGGGTATGACATATTTTTAATAATTGTATAGACTTGAAAAATAAATATATCATAGAATGATTGAAAAAATAATAAGAAGTTTAAAATATGCCACTTTTTAATGTTTCATATGATTGTTTCTTTAAAGACCTCCGTAATTATTTCAATTATTATATATAAACAAATATATAATACCTAATTATGTAGTTATTTTTTTTACTTTACTAGTTGCATGTTACAAATAACGAGATCCAATATTGTCGATAGCGTTAGTATGTAATGTTGAAAAATACGTACCAAACAATAAACCCTTAAATCCAAATTATTGAATATTATAAAATATTTGTTTTCTATACAAAACATGTATGTCAGGAGGTCAGTTCTTTTTTCCTACCCTGAATATGCAAAGCTTGATGGCATTTATATATGTACCTATAGAGATTTTAAGTATCAAACTATTAAGATATTATGTATTTCGAATATTTTTTTTATTGCATATACGCAAAAATTGGATTTTTCCCTGTCGGGAGTCAAATGATATTTTTTATGACAAACTTTTTAACATCTCAATAGAGATGAAGTTGGGATATTATAGAAGAACCAGGAACTCAAGGTACCTACATTACCTACAATATCTCAATCTATAATATCCCAACTTCGTCTCTATTGAGATGCTAAAAAGTTTGTCAATAATAATATCATTTGACTCCCGACAGGGAAAAAAATCCAATGTTTGTGTATATGCAATTACAAAAAATATTCGATTTACATACCTACACATTGGTACAAGTAGGTAAACAAGCCAAAAATGAAATAATATTTCTGGCGCAGTTCAGCTGTGACATCTGTGCGAGACACCGTCACCTCATTTATAAGAACAGTTGCTTTCATTGCTTACAAATAAACCAATCTCTCAACAGATGGCGTTACAAAAAGGTTTCTTAGCTACATCATAGATGACATTAGTTCTAATGTCTAATTTTCAGCTGAATTGTTACACATTATTCGAGTATATGAACTTTTAAAAATTACATTGATACGGGAACTCAATAAGAAGGCATAATTGGTGAACGTTACGCAACTACATAAAGTGATCACGTAAACCAGCCGATGACAGGTCGTAAGCCCTGTGGGTGCATTGAGTTCCTGGTTTATCTATAATATCCCAACTTCATCTCTATTGAGATTTAAAAAAATAAAATATCATTATGTACTTTTTTTTTATTTAAGGGACAAATACAGTCTTATAAAATTAACAGAAAAAATACACAAGGAAATGAAAAAAAGACAGACCAATTACTTTTGTCCACAATGTATGTATATTAAATAATCAAAGAAGTATGTACCTACAATACAACAAAAAATATATATAAATACTAGCGGACCCGACAGACGTTGTGCTGCCCGAATAATAGCTATTCTACTTTTATACCATTGCAAAATTGATTATTTCTTGACTGTTAATCGAGTCGTTATACACTTTGAGGTTAAATTGATTGTCATTTAATGCACATTTATATAATTGAAATATAGCATCGATGGTCTGGACATGGAAATGAAAGAATTGAAAATTAAATAATAACGATACAACGAACTGAAATTAAAATTGCATGCAATAATATTGAAATATGAATAATACTTAGAGACTTCACGTTGCTCGGGTTGATTGGAAGAAATCGACAGTTGGAAAATGAATTATTTAGTTGGAGTGTTTCAGCGTTTTTCGATATTAAAAATAATGTAAATAATGGCGGTTAAATAATACCTACATAAATTTGTCATATTATTTTTATTCTCAATTAAAAAAAATTTGAGAATTCCTGGAAGTTTGAGTTTAAACTTGTTTGAGATATTTCATTTGTCTATATGTATCTATACAAAATTTCAGCATTCTAGCTTTTATGGTTATTATTTTGAGAAATATTAAATAAAAATATAAATCCAAATTATATTCGGCCTTCGTGGCTCAGTTGGTTGGGTATCTGACTGCTGATCCAAAGGTCCCGGGTTCGATTCCCGGTGGAGACACAGTTTTTAATTGTGTTTTCTGTCTGGATCTGTGAAACGGTTAATATCGTAAGTCTCCAGAATGCGGCAACTTCTTATTGGGTGCGTGTTAAATTAATATTTGACATACCTAGTACCTATTAGTTGCCCGAGAAGCAATAATAAAAAAAAATGATGATTACCCCTAACTGGAGCAAAAATTTTAATATATTTATATTTACATTGTTGGTAAAAAAATTCTAGATTTTTTAAAATTGTGAGGTTCTCTATATCAAGCGAATGAAAACTAAGGGGGAGACGGACACACACCCACACACACCCACACACACCCACACACACACACACACACACACACACACACACACACACACACACCCTAACACACACGCACACACCCTCACACACACACACACACACACACACACACACACACACACACACAAACACACACACAAACACACACACACCCTAACACACACGCACACACACACTCACACACACACACACACACCCTAACACACACGCACACACACACACACACACCCTCACACACCCTCACACACCCTCACACACACACACACACACACACACACACACACACACACACACACACACACACACACACACACACACACACACACACCCTAACACACACGCACACACACACACACACACACACACCCTCACACACCCTCACACACACACAATTATCGCTTAATTATGTCGATTCATTAAGAGAAAATATTCTCTTGAACAAAGCGACAGTTGGATAATAATGCGTTTGTCCTTAAAATATAGTACCTACATTGTGTTTGCTTTCTTTGATGAAATCATGATGTGTGGGACAATAATTTTAAATGGAAGGTAGATATGTTTTATCTCTAAAATATGCGAATTTTATCGTTATCATTGTAATTAAAAATTTATAACAACAGTTGAGTTTTATATGTGTTTTACGTTATTTCCTCTCATTATAAATGGATAAGATAACTATTAAAAAATGATAAATACCTAATCTAAATTTTAAATAACTTTGCGGGGTATTTAATGGATTTTGATAAAAGTAACTTATTTTTATATTATGATTCAATATAAATATAAGAATATACCTACATCACTGACGCTTTAACCCTTGGTGGGTATTGGCCTCCACAAAAAGACGTCGCCATTCCCCTCTGTTGACAACTATTCTCCTCCACTTATTCCCCCCTAGCTTTGTCTTCCTAGGTTTCAGTTTCCAATCGGTTTAAATTAAATTATTCTTTTGGGTGAGTGTTGCGCATCCATCTTCTAGACGTGACCCAACCATCGCAATCTTTTCCGATCTTGATGTATGAATTGGTGTCATTAAAGAGCTGGTAAATTTCGTGGTTGTAACCTTATGCGCCATTCACCACAGTTGCATATTTGGAAAGTGAATATTATATTATGCGTCTCGGCACGTTTCTCTCAAAGACGCTTAAAGGCCTCGCTCACATTGGATGCGTTTTCGTACGAATTTCGCTCGTGCGTAAACGTACGTAAATGCACGAACGATCCCGATACTTGATGTACTATGAGAGTGCTCACACTGGATGCGAGTTAGTCGTACGTGATCGTACGTAGTCGTACTGTGGTCGTACGTATACGCACGAATTGTTACGACGTCTGAGTTCGCTCATGGACATGCTCACATTGGATACGTTTACGTACGAAATTCAGTCGTCCGAATACGTACGAAAACGTCGAAAACGCACGAATAATCCCGTTCCTTTGAGCACTATGAGAGTGCTCACACTGGGTGCGAGTTAGTCGTACGTTGACGTGCGTATAGTTCCGACATACGAATTCGATCCAAACTTGTTTGGATATTTTGCTCCGTTCGTACTTTGATTACACATAAATGGATACAGAAAATTTTGTTTTTGGAGACAAATGTTTATGAGATTTCTGATTACGTTATGCAATTTGATCCGAATTCAAATAACTAAATATTTTTTTATGACTTGGTATTTTTATCTTTGTAAACTGTTATTTTAAATTTCTCTTCATGTGTTGTTACCTGTTTTTTATAATTTGCTAACCCCAAGGTTTTGTGATGTTTTGTGCTATGTGAAGAGAATATGTTATTATAAAATGTTATAAACAAGATAATTTTGTCTATATATATTACAATTGTCGGCCTTTGTTGCTCAGTTGGTTGGGCTGATCCAAAGGTCCCGGTTTCGATTCCCGGTGGAGGCACAGTTTTTAATTGTGTTTTCAGTCTGGATCTGTGAGACGACTAATATCGTAAGTCTCCAGAATGTGGCAACTTGTTATTGGGTGCGTGTTAAATAAATATTTGACATAGTATCTGTTAGTTGCCCGAGAAGAAATATTAAATAAATGAATAAATAAATAAATGGAAATAAAATTAGATGGGTCGATGGCAGAGCGATAAGCGCGCTGGGCTAGTAATCCAGTGGTCGCGAGTTCGAATCCTACCTCAACCGATTTCGTTCACCTATAGCACAAGCATTTATTTTCTTAATTTAGGGAACGTAGGAAGATGTATATGTACTTGTTTAACAAGGACATATTCATTTTTATCTAAAAAATTGTCTAACCCACAGAGAGGTTGTGCTGTGCTGTGCCTTGTGTGATAGTTTTGTATGCACGGTAGCTTTGTTGTGATTGATATTATGTTTATGTGTATTGTTTGTTTGTTTGTTATCCGTGTACCAAATCTTAAATACATAAAATTGTATGACCAGCATCGTACGTCGACGTACGATCAAATTCGTATCAAAAATCGGAGAAAGCCGTATCTAGTGCGCGCACTCGACCAGTATCGTACGTATACGTACGATGCGAATTCGTATCCAATGTGAGCAAGCCAGTGCGCGCACTCGATTCGTACGACCAGCATCGTACGTTTACGTACGACCAAATTCGTATCCAATGTGAGCGGGCCCTAAGGTTCGCCTCTCGGCTTTTGTCAGTACCCAGGTCTCTGATGCGTATGAAGCATATTGGAAAATAAATGTTGAGAATTCAGAAAGATGTGTACCTGCGTCTTTATACATTATATCTCCACCAAAATCGTTTCATTTCGTCTCAAACAGATGATATCAGAGTTCAAACGCTATGAAATATAAAAAAAACACACTTAAATGGGTAAAAAAACACATACACACAATGGCTTTTAAAAAAATGTAATATAATATGTATTTTTTCGTCAGCAAACACTGGCACACAATGGATAAAGTAGGTATATAAATATGTAGCATAGAAAAAACCTTATCTGCACTAATGTACATTATCTTAAAGAAAGAAAAAATGTGAAGGAACTATTAAAAACACAAAGTTAAAACTCTAAATATATTGTAATTTTTTTTCTTCTCATTTTTACAAAGTTTATTTTACTCCTTTTTTACTATGCTAGCTAACTCATTTATTTTAGAACGTTAAAATAAGACACTAGGGGTCATATTACAGGAGTTATTTAAGAATTACGTAAGAAAAATTTTCTTTTAAAGTTGAAGTCCCGTAAGCAGTATTGTCGCAGTACGGGTCCTTACCTTTTTCTTACATTTTTCTCAAATAACTCTTGTAATACGACCCTAGATGATGGGTAGAACAAGCAAAGTAGTTTGTGACAGAAATTATATGAACTTCATAAATTTATTTACAATAACATAAATATTTGTAATTGAATAAATCTTGACCACTTGAAAACATCTGTTTATTGATAGATATACTTGATATAGATAAATAAAATTAAACACATAATATCTATTTACAGATATTGGATTAGTATGTTAAACAAAAAAAGCAACTTTGGTTACATTGTGTATTTAAAGTAATATAATCAAAATTGATTCTATTTAGTGTTTATATTGATTGAAAAGTTAAAAAAAAATATATAAAATGCGGTGTTTAATGTGTCCAGGATATACGTGTAGATTTAAAAAAACATTATTGGTAACAAAGGTTCAAGAAAACACACAAGTAAGAAATTTGTCTCAAATTATTTGATCAAAATATACATCCAATATGCTTATTCAAAATAGAAAATTCTAAACAAGAATATATAATCTAATTAAATATAAAATGTTGCATTATTTTAGCCAAAGAGTTCTGAACATGCAGCAAAAAATGCCAAACAAAATAATCTACAATTTGCAGAAGAAAATACAAATGACCAGAATAATGAAAGAACTCAAAAATCATCCGATGTTTCAAAATCATCAATTGATAATATAGAAAAAACCCAACAAGCTTCAACATATATTACAAATGAAAACAAAAATTTAAGCAATGTGCATGAGAACAGTTTAAGTAAATCAATTCCAGACGGCGCAAGAAATCACGGAAATGAATCAACGTTGAATACAATCGAGGAGGACGTAGATTTAAGAGAAAAATCTGTCGATTTATCTTTAAAGTATGATACAGATTCCACAAAATTGAAATCATTATATAAAAAGAAAAAACAAAGACCCATATCCGAATACATACAATCGGGTCCAGAAGATTCAAACATCAATAAAAAAATGCCCATGAAAAGAAAATCCATAATCAACGTAGAAGATGCAAATTCGTCGCAAGCGATAAATGACATTGTTTACCAAAAATTCCCCAAGGACGAAGCGTAGGTATCATTTTATTATTGAATGTGCAATATAAAGGGTATGAGAACGTACTCTGTATTGAGTTTAGATAGAACTTCAGCATCTCAGATGACCATATATGTATGATCTGTTTCCATCCCAGTGCTGGAGGAATACAAAATTTCCCCAAGGAAAACGAATCGTTTTGAACTTGCAAGTTCAACGCATTGTTTGCATCTTGCGCAGCAAATTCTTTCATATGCTCTTTTTCTGTCGTGTTCCTCCCCACCCCCAGATCCGAGCGTTTTTTACTACAACCCGCGATGAATTTACTATGGAAATTAACCCTGCTTTTCAGATTACTTTTTTCTTTTTCTTCTCGAGTAATCTCTACTATGGTTTGGATGGTGTGTAGTGATTCTTAATTTTTCAGGATGGTGTGTAGTGATTCTTAGTTTTTCATACATAAGTGAGTTTTTTTTTTAAATTCATGCCATGACCTAGAAGAAAACCAGGTTTTTAGTTTTCCTGTTACTCTGGCATTCCATCGTTGACAAAATTCCTTTCTGGAATTCATAGATCATAAATGGCCATGTCAGCTGTGTCCTTATATATTTGTCATATATCCATGCTTTTCTTGTTCCCGATATCACCAAGGCGCCCACCTTACTCAGCATTTTTTCTAGTTCATCCACTAAACAATCTACTGAGTGTGACTTTCCACCGAAGTCAAATTTTCTATCCAGAAGCTTAAATGGACGATCTTCAGTCAGTTTTGTTATTTTATTTCCATTTTTTGTGAGATTTATTCCTATGGAACCGTATTTCGTACCC
This sequence comes from Molanna angustata, assembly GCA_963576475.1. NCBI lineage: Eukaryota > Metazoa > Arthropoda > Insecta > Trichoptera > Molannidae > Molanna > Molanna angustata. The sequence goes on from OY754970.1 coordinate 22,188,312, forward strand.
CGTCTTGCCAATGTCATTCCATATGTTGGGTTTACTTCTATTCCCTTTGACCAATCGCAAAAATGCTATACACGGTCTAGCATTTTGCCTGATTCCTTGTTAGGAACGTTAAATCATCTGCAAATGCCAAACAAGGCTGAGTGTATATCCCATCTCTCTTCAGTCTGTACCCCCCAATTTCTTCCCACTCTGTACAAGTCCCTTTCCCTTAAAAGGATGTTAAAGACAATATTGAAAGCCACTGGTGACAGACAATATCTCTGAAAGAGTCCCACTTTATAAGGGATAGGATCAGAAAAAAACACTTTTGAGCATTAATATATTCACAGAGCTTCTCTGGGAAATTAAAATGTTTTAGTGCATGGACACGTAGATTGTATTCTATCGAGCCAAAGGCTTTCGTCAAATCTAGGCAGCACACTGAAATTTGTCGCTCGTTCTGTCTAGCATCTTGTAAAGCTTCAGTGAGTAGGGTGTAACCCAACTAAATTAAACTGCAAGGCCTAATAAGTAGATTTTTACTTCAATCGAAAGAAAATATGAAAATCAACCGACTGAGTATTTAACTATTTTAATACTTAATTACTATTCTTGCTATTCAAAAATATTGTATATAACAGATTTGGTGATTTTCATGTATTAGAAAGTAATTAAGTGTCCATATTAGTGTACATCAATATGCCCGAGGTATAAACTGGTTAGGAGAAACACAAAGATCCTTCTGTTTAAAACACTTTTCAAGCCAGTCCTCACATATACTTCCGAAACCTGGGTGATGACCAAACAAATTGAAGGATCCTTCGGACGATCTACGGGCCAATAAAAGAGAATAATGTTGGGCGTCGTCGATACAACAGGGAACTATACGAGACCTATGAAGAGCCCGATGTGATCAGTTCCATCAAGATAGGGCGCTTAAGATGGGCTGGTCACATAATCCGAATGGACGACGACAACCCCACAAAACGCCTCACACTTTCTGTGCCACAAGGTCGAAGGAGACCAGGAAGATCAAGGACTCGATGGATGGACAGTGTCGATGCCGATGCTTCCACAATAAATATTAGAAACTGGAGAACGAAGGCAACGGATAGACGGGAATGGAGGAGACTCCTGGATTCAGCCAAGGCCCACCCAGGGCTGTCGAGCTTATGATGATGATGATGATGATACAAGGGCCTACATAATTAAATATATAATATGCAAAATTTGTGCACAAGCTCTTTTTGGTTAAAAACATTATTATGATTTCAATACATTTTCATACACAATAAGGTTATTAAATTAATGTAATGTTGTCTTAACAACATCTACGTTATTCTGAATATAATATGCAAAATTTATGCACAAACATATCAAAAATATTCTGTTTTGTTCAAAACATCTATATAATGAAGTATCTATAGGTACCTACATAATTTACATTATGTGTTTATTATTTTTCTATCCCAACTATTGACAATGATGCGATATTTAATATAAGCCCGTTAATGTACATTTTTGTTAACAGCATAATTTTATTGATAGTTAATATCCTATGTTAAAACATGTTTGTACAAAACAATATAATTGACTTGTTCATAATAATATATCATTCCATGTTAGATTCAAATTCATTCTTTTACATACATAACATCATACAAGGTACAGATAATATGTATGTATTATACTCATTGTATAATTATTATTTTATTTTTATCTGTGTACATTTCATTGATAAGCATAGGTAATCTGTGAAGTGTCATAGTTATAATCCATAATACAATAATTTATTTAAGATATTTTTGTACTTATTCATATTCATGTTTCTTCGATCAACTTCATATTAGATTAGAAGATGTCTAACACGAGAATTTACATAATAATTTTTCAGAAAAAAATTGTGAAACCTAATGTTTACCTTAGAACTATTATTTGGACTAAACGGAAGTGTATATTCTGCTGGAGAATTGCTCCGTTTGGTGGAAATCAACGCACACACAGAGGGTGGATACCTCCCTAAACGAGGCAAATAGATTAATAACGTAATGCCTCTAAGCAACACCCTCTCGTAAGCTGTACGCTCTCAGTGAAATTACTTCGCCAAACATCAGGCGAGAGGTGACAGCACGGGTGAAAACAAGCAAACTGCGACTACAACCACCACTTGGACGCCTCAAAACTCGAAGAAGTTTCCTAAACACCACCAAACCGCAATAGCACTATACTCCTAAGACTGCAAAAGTACCTACGCCTGTGGAGGGATGCAACGGAGGGCACACAAGGGGCCATTTTTAATACACCAACGGAAGTACTGCCTCCAGGACATGACCAACCGTGGCCAATGTAAAAAACCCTCAACATGATTAGGACTGGGGTCGATCGTACAAGGAAAAATCTCCAGAAATGGGGAATGGCTGCAGACGCGATGTGCGACTGCGGACAAACACAGGACAGCGAGCACCTCCTAGCATGTCCAATAGTTCCTGGCCATTGGTGTGATGGGAAATTCTGAATAATCGAGCCCACCTGGAGGACGTCGCGAATAGTTTGTGTTGACCGACACGGCAAGAAGAAGAATTGTGCATTTCAAGAAACACAATGAAACAGAAAATATTAAATATGTATAATCTATACGCGCAGGGCCGGATAAATCATAAAACAATCAGGAACAAGAAGTCAGGGCGGTAGTCTTAAAAAGGGCGCTTAAAATTCTAAAATGTTATATAAATTAAAAAATATGGCGCTCGGTTCTCTCTGCGTACCCCGATAGATGCTCGGCAAGATGGTGTAAAAATGTAATATTATTATGAATCTCCAATTGTTGTGGCTATTTTTTTTATAAACAACTATATAAGTAGGTTTAGGTAATATTGACAAACTAATTCGTCATTTTAGACCCGATGTAATTTTACATAATTTTAAATTGTTCTACATTTAAAATTCCAAAAAAATGGGGGGGGCGGATTCAAATATATTGCTACGGGCGCAAAAACACGTTTATCCGGCCCTGTATACGCGGTAGATACCTAGTATAAGAATATAATATGTAATGCCTTAATACTTTTTTTATAATTGAGATTTCAAGGCGTATGTCAGGGAGTTTCCACCAACAAAGTGTCTATAAATGGAAGACGCGATTTCGTAAATATTAAAAAAAATATGCTCTAAAGCAATTTTCCACATTTTGAAGGATGTTATCTGCGAATGCCACCAGTACTTAGGGTTCATTGTATCCGATCGTTGTTATCTGTTGTGGTATCCTTACATAGAAAAATAATCAGCCTTTATACTATGACGTAAGTCTGGCTATCGCTGGCTCTTGGTCTATCTAGTGTATCTATAAGGCTGTCTCCTAAAACGATTATGACATTGTTTTGGATTCACGTTTTCGATAATTTATCATGTAATTCTGCTATGTTTTATCAAATGAACATTTTTAGTTCTAAGAAACTAATCAAAGAAGCACTGAAGAAGAATGATTTCACAAACAACTTGATGGACAGTGAAAAGAAACTTGATACTGTTGTTGAAGCGATGAGTCCTCAACACTACGAAGCCAATAACTTTATAATCAAAGAAGGAGATTCGGGATCCCATTTGTACGTCTCAGCTGAGGGAGAGTTTGAAGTTTTGAAAGGTGGAAAAATGGTGAAAAAATTCGGTCCCGGAGAAGCATTTGGAGAATTGGCTATTCTATACAAATCAAAGCGATTTGCTTCAATCAAAGGTAAAGGTTTTTTAATTGAATTGTTTTCAATAATTACGAAAGTATGAATAATGTAGTTTTATGAGTACATATTTTTTTATTATTTACAGCAACCACAAAGGCAAAAGTGTGGTCGTTGGAAAGAAGCGTCTTTCAAAAGATCACAATTGTATCTGGAAAGCAGGAACAAGAGAAAAATGTTAAATTTTTGTCAACAGTACCAGACTTTGAAGGAATAAATCCTGAAAAACTCTCTGCTGTATCAGATTTTTTAAAACGCGTAAGTGCACATAACCACACAATATTCACAAAAATATTATTATAATAAATAAGTACTCAGGAAATAATATTCTATATTTATTGGTATCCGTGACTCTGACATCGGACACTGTTCTAAGTTTGATTTTTGGTGAGGTCAATATGCTTCGATTTTTATGTAGGTGCCTACCTATTTGAAATCGTTATTTAATTCTCTTTTTTCACAGGAGTTCTATCCCGCTGGTAGCATGATTGTACGTCAAGGAGAACGTGGAGATAAATTTTACATCATCAGAGGTGGTACAGTAGTGATAACAAAACGCCCTCCTGATGGAGGCCCAGAGCAGTTTGTGAAAGAAATCTCCCGAGGAGCATACTTTGGAGAACAAGCTCTTTTGCATGATGACAGAAGATTGGCCACAGTTACAGCTAAAGCTCCAGGAGTGGAACTTCTAGTTCTTGACAAAGCGTAAAGTCTATGTATTATTAGATTTAATTTTTGAGTTGGAATGGAGGAAGTCTATTGCAGATTGCAATCCATTTTCTGTTAGGTATTTGAAAACTTGTGTGAATAAAAAGTTCAGAATCTTAGACTGTCAAGACTTTGTCTTCATATTGGATAATTAAAAGTGATGTAATTCTATCGAATTAATTTTTTATGATTTTTAACATCTTTTTTTTTTGTAAGGCAGCCAGTCCTTGTACAGTACTATTTGTGCCAAATTTTTAATATTATCTTCTCCTCTTTTAGTATATCTGTTTTCATTGGTTAATTCCTGGAATGCAGATCTTTCCTAACTTCTTGGTGATCTTCTAGGCAGATGTTGACATATAGGGACTTCATTTGATTTAAAATTAAAACATTAATTAAAATTATTCTATGAAAAATTAATATTTTCAGGCCATTCATAGAATATTTGGGAGGCATTGCTAAATTAAAAGAACCACCGACTGATGGTCATATTTCGAAAACTACATTAAGAAAAAGGAATGTGTCTATTGTTAGTGGTAAGTAAAGTACAATTACCAAACATAAATTCAAATATTTTTTGCAAACAAATCACAAAGGTATTAATAATTATTATTTGTTTTATTCCAGAGTTCAGTCACATACAATTAAAAGAATTAAAGGTTATTGGTACATTAGGAGTTGGCGGATTCGGTCGTGTTGATTTAGTCCAATACACAAAAGATACAAGCAAATCGTTCGCTCTGAAGAAATTGAAAAAAGTGGAAGTAGTTCAAAGACAACAGCAACAATACGCGTATAACGAGAAAAGTATAATGGCACAGTGCGACAGTCCATTCATATGCAAGTATGTTGTAATTTTACATATTTATTTTATTAACGAAATGAGGTCACTAAGACGAATGTGTGGTAAAACGATGTATGATAGAATAAGAAATGAGGATATTAGACGAGAATGTATGATTGAAAGAAATATCGTAAGTAAGATGAAAATAAATGCCCTAAGGTGGTTCGGCCACATAGAAAGAATGAGTGATGACCGTCTGACAAAAAAAGTATACAAGGCTGATAAAAGAGGAATGAAAAGTAGAGGTCGACCAAGAAAGAGTTGGCACGATCACATAAATGGGATTTTGAAAGATGGAGATGTTAGAAGTAAGAATAATAGAAGAGCGTGTATGAGACGATGTATGGACGTGAATGAAGCGAGGAATGTATGTCAAGAGAGAGGAGTCTGGCGTTCGGTTCTCTCTGCCTACCCCAAATAGGGAAATGGCGTGATGGTATGGTATGGTATGGTATTTTATTAACAAAGCTTAGAAAAGTACTCTTTCTTTATTTTCGCTCAAAAGTATTTAATTAAACAATAATAAATAAAATATATAAAATCGTCGGCCTTCATGGATTAGTTGGTTTGGTATCTGACTGATTCTAAGGTCCCGGGTTCGGTTCCCGGTGGAAACACAATTTTTGATTGAGTTTTCAGTATCCAGAATGTGGCAACTAAATTTTGTTGAAGTTTTATTATTATCAATCCATATATTGTCTATGGTATTAATTAGATTTATTTATTATTATTATTATTACACAAAAACAAATACAACATATACAAACTAACTAATAACGCCCCACAAGGCAAAAGCCTGTTCTGGAACTGTTATTTTACACAGTTGAGTATCTTTATTCAGCTGTTATTTTCATATTTTATAAGTTATAAAAGAAGAGTAGGTAAACAAGAGTAAAAAAATGTAAAATGAATGATACAAATACACAAAAAAAAAATTGTACAAAATAAAGAAAAAAGCAAATAAACATAGTAGGTACCGACAGATGTATTCAATAAATAATGAAATGATGATATAATGGACCTACAACATCTACTGAAAAATACAATATTACTATTAAAATTGGTATTTCTGGTTGTAACTGTAAAAAACAAAATGGAATTAGGTTCGTATTACGGGAGTTATTTAAGAATAATGAAAGAAAAGTTGAGGTCCCATAAGCAGTATTCTCGCAGTAAGGGTCCTTACCTTTTTCTTACATTTTTCTCAAATAACTCTTGTAATACGACCCTTTTATACGAGTATTCAAAATTGAGACAGACATAATTTGTCAAAAGAATAGACACATAAAATTACAATTTTAAATTTCTACTAAAAGTTACTTTATGTCTGTGCTGTAAAAATCTTATTAAAAAAATATTTTTAATTTTACTTAAATTTCAGGTTGTACAAGACATATAAGGACAACCAGTATATTTACTTTCTAATGGAAGTATTACTTGGGGGTGATATCTGGTCAGCGCTGCAGATAAAGCGATGCTTCAAAGAGAAATCCTCTAGATTCATGGTTGCCTGTGTGGTGGAAGCTTTTGAGTATTTACACAGCAGAGACATTATATATCGAGATCTTAAACCTGAAAATCTTATGTTTGATTCCAAAGGATATGTTAAATTGGTATGTTTTGGTTTAAAATGAAAATCATAATTGGTGAAATGAGGTTTAAAGATTATTGAGATATTATGATGATATTAGTTTAGACCCGAAGATATTTCATAGCCATTTTCTTTCCGAGTGAATTCAGCGATGTAAAAATATTGTTTGGCGAATATACGTTCCAATATTCTATTTTTGATAAAAACGCCTGATTTCTTGCAGTATGTATACTATCACCGACAGTGAGAATGTTAGAGGGAATTATTGCTTTGGATCTGTAGGACAAGTGGTTCTTCTTTTCACGATAGCTATATGCTCACCTTAAAATCTTTCAAGACGTTTTGGACGAATGCACGCTGCATTGTTACCTTCACAGCTTACGATGAGTCTTTTGTTGACATTATATTACCCATAATTCCAATTTTGTCAATGAACCATAATTAAGAAAATCCGTGCAGTATTAATTTTTTTCTACTTATTACTTTCATTTAGCTCTCTTTGGCAATTTTCGCAGATACTGAACTACAAGTTTTTTTGGTTCTCTGGACTTTTCTTATGTTTTTTGTGTCTTCTGCAAGGGGTCATTGTCAGTTCCCGTAACAGAACGAGTGGTAGTAGTGGAAGAGTAGTCCAGGGCCTCTAATTCTGGATTATAGGTGACCATCTGACACAGTCTTGTCTCGCCAAGTGTGCCGCCCACTGCCATTAGGCCTTGCTGTTCTCTCTGTAATGTCGGCAACCATTGTTCGGCGTCATCTCCTCGTTTCTGATTTGCCTCACGCCTGACAACTGACACGACTGGCGTTCACCTACGTAAATTGCAAGTAACAGCAAGTAACAGAAGACGTACATATGTAAACAGTATTACTTTTATGACAATATACATATATTTATTTTAAGGATGTGTTACAAAACGATATGTCAAGGGAAGAACTGATACAACTGGAACAAATATGTCGCTCACTCAAATGTGGCTTTAATGATCCTCGATACAGGCTTATCCAAAGTGAGATTTTAAATAATAAGAAATGTATATAATATTAACATCTTCTTGAAGTCCTCTCGATGTTGGCAATCATTTGGGCAAATGCCTCTCTAATTCGAGCAGTATGGAGCAGCTCTCCATAGGTCTTAATACCTGTCCAGGCTCGAATATTTTTTTACATAATAAAAGTAAATACAACGATATGACTAAATCCAATGAAATAAGTAAATGTGGGTGCTTCGAATTACATAATATTAATTTAATAACATTTGAAACGGTACCTAAAAATACGATGGATTGATAAGATAAAAAATGTAACGGACGGTTATTTCTGCACAATCAACAAAAGATATTACCCAATAAAAGAATGTTCTTTATATTCTTATTTTCAGGTTGATTTTGGATATGCAAAACATTTACCGAATGGTTCTAAAACTTATACATTCGCTGGAACTCCAGAATACGTGGCACCTGAGGTAATTTTGTGCAAAGGTCACGATAGAGCCGTGGACTATTGGACATTGGGTGTCTTCACTCACGAGTTGCTCGTTGGCAGACCGCCTTTCAGAGGCACCAACCACATGAAGACATACAACATGATTCTTGAAGGGATAGACGCATTCGAATTCAATCAAAAAATTACCAAGAACGTCAAGCATTTCATCAAGAGATTGTGCAAAGCAGTGCCAATGGAAAGATTGGGATATTTAAAAAATGGCATCGCAGATATTAAAAATCACAAGTAAGCATTTCGTTTTTAAACTGACCTCAAAAAAGGAGGAGATCTTCATTTCGACTTGATTTTTCTTCATCGTTTGTTTTTTTCATTACAACGGGTGATCCCATTTCAATTTAGTCGAGATTTGATGAAATCCATGAGAAAATCATAAAACTCTTAAATTTGAAGTTTAGTTATAATTTATAATTTTGTTCTATGTTTCACTGTCGTATTGTTGTAATTTTTTTTGTATGGTTATTGTGGATTTAAATAAATAAAATAAATAAATTCTTTACCACGTTGTCCGATTTCCATTATTCTTTTTTCCATTAGAAAGGGGATACTATAGGGGTGATCTTATATATATATATATATATATATATATATATATATATATATATATATATATATATATATATATATATATATATATATATATATATATATATATATATATATATATATATATATATATATATATATATATATATATATATATATATATATATATATATATATATATATATATATATATATATATATATATATATATATATATATATATATATATATATATATATATATATATATATATATATATATATATATATATATATATATATATATATATATATATATATATATATATATATATATATATATATATATATATATATATATATATATATATATATATATATATATATATATATATATATATATATATATATATATATATATATATATATATATATATATATATATATATATATATATATATATAGTCAAAATCTAATTTTGGGATTAATGAGAAAATAATCAAACCCTTCAATTTGCAAAGGTGAATAATTCATTATCACGTCAATCGTTTTTTTGGAGTTGGTTTTTTTGCACGCAAGATTATTAATATAATTTTGAAATAATATAGTAGATATGTTTTACATTAAAATCATTTTATCCTTCCAGATGGTTTGCTGATTTCGAGTGGGAGAAACTCAGAGATCGAACTCTTGACGCGCCCCTTATAAGGCCAATATCCAGTAACACCGATCTTAGTAACTTCGAGAAATATGCTGAAGACCGTCGTTCTCCTCCCGAAGAAATTTCTGGATGGGATGCTGATTTTTGATAGCAATTTCATTATTTTTAGCATTTTTCGATTTGGTTTTTGTGGTATTCAAATAATAAATATTTATTTATTTTAATTGATTTATTTCTTCAGTAATGAAGGAGCAAAAAGTAAACATACCAATAGGTACTAATTAGTATTAATTCTTTTCCCTCCTTATTTTTCTCCTTTATTTCCTTTTGTTGTTATTATCTTTTAATTATTATTATTTAACTCGAAACTCCTTTTATTGCTTGGAAGAATTTGAATGTAGCATATGTATGTACATAGGTATATCAAATTCTCAAGCTTGGATTATACATAATATTTTTTCGTGTAAATGCAACGAATTTAGCAATCGTGTAAATACCGACTAAGCAGAAAACCATTAATAATAATTTAAGTCAAGTAATATCAAAAATAGTTTTAATATTCTCTTCGTGTGACTTCGTGTTATGGACACATAATGAGAGGATACGAATACTCGATCCATAAATTGATCATAAATTATAAGATTGAGCGCTGAAGAGGGGTCAGTGTTGTATTTCTTGTAATTGTATAGATATCTTGACTTTTAACTTTAGATGGGTGGTGGCAGAGCGGTTAGTAATCCAGTGGTCGCGAGTTCGTATCCTGCCACGACTGATTTCGTTCACCTACAACACAATGATCGATACTTAGTTTAGGGAATGTATGAGGATATATATTATATACTTGTTTATTTATTTATTTTATTTTTACATAGTATTATTAGACATAAAACAAGAATTATAACAACTAAATATACATATTAGTACCTACATTAACAAAGTAGGTGCAGTTTTACGTGTAAATTTGTCCGAGTTGTACGCTGTATAAAATATATTAGTACCTACATTAACAAAGTAGGTGCAGTTTTACAGGTAAATTTGTCCGAGTTGTACGCTGTATAAAAAGTATTGACACGTTGTACGCCCAACTAGGTGAACCTGTTTTAGGGCGTCCGTTAGGAATAGTTACTATAGTATTAATAACCAACACAACTCAACACACACATACAATAATGATTCTACAATTAAGGTAAATTTAACAAATTTTCAGGTCTAATTATGTTAGAAATGAAGTCACTTTATTATTTGATTCATCTATACCTATGGATATAAGCCAAGCAATTATTGTTTTTTTTCAGCACATTTCTTGTCAACTGTTTCCAGTCATCAGGTAGAAAATTAAACATTTTGGGGCCAAGAAATCTAAAATTACGCTGTGCGAAAGTAGTGTTTGTTTTATTCTTTATAATAGTTGACTTTAGAGAATTACGGGTGGAATAATGATGGCTAGCAATTGGGTATTCCTGTCTATGTTTATGAGTATGTAGAATTATTTTGTTAATATATAGTTGTCTGACATTTAAGACTTTGAAATCAGTGAATAATATATAGATTACTGGAATATCTGAATGGTTTATTGAGAATTATTCGTATTATTGATTTTTGAATTTTTAAAAGTGGATCCAGAACTGCCATACTACAACCTCCCCATCCAATACATCCATACTGCATTACTGAATTGCAAAGTGCATAATAAATTTGCCTTTCAAAGTGCATAATAATTTTGGTGCTGGTAAATATAAATATGAGTTTTTTTTACTTTTTACAAATATAATCTACATGTATATTCCATTTGAGAAATTTATCAATGTATATACCCAAATACTTCACACATACGACTGAATCAATAGATTTACAATTGCACATATTTAAAATATTATTAGAAGATACTCATTGGTGTATTTTAATCGGCTGAGGGTTTTTGGTTGACCGGTTTCATTGGGACTGAAACAAATCATTTTAGTTTTTTCCTCATTTAATGTTAGCAAATTACAGTTTAGCCATTCTTTTATCTCGTTTATCCCTTTCAGCTTTCCCGTACACATTAGACCAATTGCTATCCTCATATAATAACAACATATTGTTACAAGGACATATTCATTCTTAAAAAAACGAATGGGTTGTGACCAAAACTAAATATCAATCCATAAGTAAACGTTAATTCGTTCTTCATACCATGTATGTATGTATATTTAATTTAGATGTAATAAAATACAAACAAAAAAGTCTAAGATCGACAATCTCTGAATTTATTTTAATGAGGCCGTTTTTTGTCTACATTATTACGTAGGCACTTTTACATTTAAAAAATCATTTTTCCAGAACGTGAGAGCATTTTGAAATATTAGAATAGTAACTAATATTATGCCGTTTTTACTACATTATTGTTTATTCATAAGGATAATTGAAGCATATTATTTAGAATGGGATATCATCGCATACCGCGGATAGATTTGGTCATCAATTTAGGAGTCTCGAGGAGAGGCAATTACAAAAGACAACTGCCAGCATATATTAAGATCCGTAAGATCTCTTATTTGGGTCACATCATGAGTGGAGACAAGTTTGTCTTGGCTGCGCAACTTAAGAGACTAGACTGGTATAAGGCGTGTTGAGGAGCTGTTCTGAGTGGCGTAGGACAGAGGGGTTTTCGCCAGAGCGATTACCGACGAGGGTATCTGATGCGACAAATTGATAAGAAGATCTTCAAAATATCTAAAAGAAACTATATTGTTTTTTTACGCTACTGGAATTTAAATTTAAGAATTTTTTAATATCTTAATAGATACACAAATTGTTTGGCGAATGATACAAGTGTAAAATCTGAATAGATTAAATGCCAAGCCGATAAGATTGTGTGTATGTACTTCTTTGATAATATTAGTCAGTCAAACTGATTGTGATATGCTACTGGGGTATTCAACACTTAATCATCACTAAATTAAAAAAAAACCCTAATATAATATTCTAAATCGTATGTCTTCTATAAATTAATATTCAATGCTATTTTCACTTTACATAGTTGTATTTTTTTATAATAATGAAACAACCCAATTTTATTTTAACAACGACTCTAATTAGAAAAAATATAAACATAAAAAAGTTCACAAAAATAAATACTAAATGGAATTATCCAACTGTCGATTCGTTCAAGAGAATGAAATTCTATTGAAGGAAGAGGCAGTTAAATCCAAGATGCGTGTACGAAGGAACATTTTGTACGGCGTAGTGGACTTTTTGCATGCTAATAACACGAACTAGATGCCTCGCAGCATATATGTTCCCATACATGGATTTACTCAGAATTCGGAGTAGAACATTTTATGTGAGTTTTGTGTGTGTGTGTGTGTGTGTGTGTGTCTGTGTGTCCGTCCCCCACTTATAACTTTTGATCCGCTCAGTATATAGAGCCCAAATTTTCAGAATATATAAACAGTTATAGGCCTACAAAACTTTTATACTCAGAATTGTTAATTTTTGTTTCAGTCAGGGGTTAACAACTTTTGAAATTTTGGTTTATTTATCCATATATCTCAAAAACCATAAAATCTTGAACGCTGAAAATTGGTGTAAACATAGAAAAATACAAAATCTCAAATTAATTTTTCAAAAAATTTCCATGGTTTCTCAAACATTTTTTATTAAGAAAAATATTTTTTTTGATAAATTTATGAGTTTAACTGCACATATTTCCAAAGTTTTTAAAAATATCAAAAAAGGCCAAACACCCCAACTAGATAATTTAATTTTCTATAAAAAATATTTACATTGTAGTAGTACATCTCAAATTTTTTAAAACAATATTTATAAAAATTGAATTTAGTGACGACATTGTTTCATACAATTTGTATGGCAGTCGCCTATACACAATAATATATGTAAGAAGACTTAATAGTTTGATATTTAAATCTCAAAACATACATACATACATACCATCATGCTGTTTTCATATTCCGGATAGGAGAAAAGGACTGACCTCCATACTGTCCTATCTTGACATACATACCTACATGTGTTGTATAGAAAATCAAATATCCTAAAATATTCAATAATTTGGATTTATGAGTTTATAGTTTGGTACTTATTCTTCAACTATATATACTATCGCTATCGACAGTTGGATCTCATGTGTTACATGCAACTAGTAATATGTGTTCATATTTTTTCCAATTATTATGGAATTCTACAAATCGACAGATTGAAAACAATGTTTAACGACTGAACTATTTTGTAAAACCGGTTTCAAATCTATTGCTTCTTTCTCAAGACGAATGGGAATAAAAAAAGTTTAAAATGTTCCACAATGTAAACACCGAAAATATTTAATATCATGAAACGACTTTATTATTTGATGTTGAAGAATCGATAAGATCGCGAAAAATATTATAAAATAACGTTGAATAACTTTAATTTATTTTCATTAATACAAATTCAAACTGACAACCAGCTAATAAATAAGATTCTCCATTAGAATAAATAATATTCGTGGTACTAAAATCGAAATTCGATCGATCGATTGGGATCGATAAATATTTGCGATGGTGGTGAAACAGCAGCTGAAAAAATAAAAATAACAAGATAAGAATATATGAAATAGACATGATAATTAAATGTTCAACAATAAATTGTGTTATCACATAATATTGTATATGAAAAATAGATAGAAGAATAAAGAATAATAAGAAATTGAAAAAAGTCTATTACAAAATTATGTTCTCAGACAAAATATAATCAGCTATGAATAAATAGATTAAAAGATGAATTACGCATAAATTAAACATTTAAAAATCTGCTATATTCTTAGACCAATTTACATTATTATTCTTTTAAATATGAAGAATAAAAGAAACCAGGATAATCGAGCATTCAGGCAATGTCTACTATGTTCTAACGCAGGCAATAAAAATGAATGGAGTATCTAAATAATTTATTCCAAAAAAATAATACACGAATAACTAGAATAGGTACCTATAGAGACAATAAAATGCAAAGGAGAATTTGCATTTTATAGTTGTAACGTTCTCATCAACAGATATCCGTCTCAAGATGCCTGTGCGTAGTATCAAAAATAAAAAGGACGATAGATGTGGATAGTTGAGAGCATGTGGTAATTGAAAAATATGTACTAAACTATAGAACCTTAAATCCATATAATTGAATATTATAAGACATTTTGTTTTCTTATACAAAACATGTATGTCAGTATAGGATAGTGATCATATTAATACCTTCATGGTATAGTGTGGTGTTCAATCAATCAATAAAAAGTATAAATTTAACAAAAATCATCAAGAGAGTTATCACTTAAGGGGCCATATAAACCTAAACTACTTAATTTCAAATCAAATTTCTCCAATATGTAACAGTGTTTCTAAAAAAAATACCAAAAGTATTTTCAACATTTCTCTAGTGAATGTTCGTCATAAAATTTTCGGAGAATTCAGCATAAATTCTCCTATACTAATTTTTTAGAATATCCTTTTTTGCAACATTTTTTTTAAAATTACTCCATAACTGTGTCGTAGAGAAAAAACTCTTGTATATGCTTAAAGAGTGCATAAAATCGAAGTGAATGACCGATATTTTTTTTTCAATTCAAGTCAGGTTTGTTCTTAAATTGCAAAAAAAACAACAAATTTGGGGTTTCCTTACTAACGCGTAACTCCATAATACTTTAGGCGGTTTTAATATATCATGTTTTCAGTTACTAGGTTTAGCGTTATATGTCCTCTTAAAGCAATAAACAACAAGTCTGAATACCTACTAGTGTAAACTAACTTCCTTAATAACTAGGTGCCAATTTCGTCACAAGTGTCCAAAGCAATTGTCTAACATAAACAAACAAACGATACATGTTTAATTAAATTCTTAACAAATGAATGATGCAAATCGACCATAATACATAATATTTATATTCAAATTATTGGCAACATCTGAGATATTGCATCAAGTGTCATTGTCTAAGAAAACGCTGGAAAATACATATCATTGGTATCAATTCAAGTTAGAATACTGAACTAATTGATCGTGTAAATGTATAATTGTGATTAAATAATGTGAGTCAGGATTGGATCGTGTAGTGTCAATATTATTTTTATATTCCATTCCATTGTTGTCAAGAGTTTGTCATGATTCAAATCTTTACAATAGGTGTCTATTAACAAAGTTATGATTTATTAACTATGTCAGTTATCTGTTCAGTACAAGCTTAGTAAGGACGGAGATATGTCAATATTGTGCGACCTGCAGTATTAAAGTATCATTTTCTTTTTATCACAATGAGGGTACTCTGTCCGCCATTTTCTTGGTGCAAAAAAGGAGGATTTGATTTGACGCAAGTACCTCAAACTCATAATGGACCAACCACTTCTTCTATGCCTGATCAAAATAGAAAACAAACAATCAGAGTAAGTACCAAATTATATTTTCCTTTTGATTAAATATAAATCTATAAATTATTAAAATATTTGCATTCTTATTTAATTTCACATTTTTTTGAAATCAAAGATGGTAATAATTTATTGACATGCATTTTTCAATATTATTCGTCATCTCCAAGAATTGTTCGTTGTCAATAATTTTATATATTACTTTTTTTAATGTTTGAAACTGTCACATAGATCTTCATGATCACATAGAATAATTATGAGAAAAATTATATATTATTTTTATCATCATAACTCTATAAGATAATTGCGTTTAATTATGAAAAATATTAATTTATTTATTTATATCATCTCGACACTTATAAAATCATTTATAAATACTATCCCAACCTCACTAGGACTACAACTGGTTGATTATGACCTTGTAAGCCGAAACGGTCGTCGGAAGTTAAATAAATATTTAGTAGAATACCTATATGTGTTCATATTTTTCATAATTTTTATGGAATTCTACAGTTTGAAAGCCGCATAAATCGACTGATTGAAAACTGCTGATAATTACGTTTATCTCAATGAGATGCATCAGAAAAACTACATTTAGGTATATATCCAGAAATACAGGGCTTTCGATTTATAATTAGCTGAATACTGAGATCACTATTTATTTACACTTTGAAGTGCTTCATAAATCATGTATTTCAAAGATTCCTCAGGTTAACATTATTTAAAAAAAAATGTACAGGATGTCGATTACCAAAATGAACTACCAGAATTTCATTGTGAACAATAAATTAACAACCTAACAATACAAATCGTTCTTTATCCTCATTTTCTTAATAATCTTCTTTCACCTGGGGGGCAAGTCTGGTTCGATCGGCGAAATCAAAACCCCAGTGATTACCCATATCATGGATATAATTATCGTATGGAGTTCTATGACATCTAAAGATATTGTAGAACTCCATATAATAATTATATCCATGATATGGGTAATCACAAGGGTTTTGATTTCGCCGATTGAACCAGACTTGCACCCCCTGTCTCGACACGATTCTATCCTTCTTCAGTCCCTTATATTTATCTATTTACATATCTTTTTGTACATATTATAAACAAATATGCATACTGGCGGGCTTATTTACATTAAGATTTTTTCTAACTAACCAGATTATGAAGTAAGACAATATTATGACAGTATGAGTACAAAGAATGATAGCGAAAAACAAAACAAAAATATAATAAAAATACATTATAAGATAAAGTAAAAAAAACCTTCAGAGCAATAAAAAAGGATTGGCAGAGGACAAGGAGAGGATATCGGGATCTGGTATTTACGGATAAATACTCATTATACCTGTAGTTAGATGACACAATATCCGGACAGACTATTCTAATCATAAACAAATTTGTATACCTAAACATAAACTTGATTATTCCACGAACTAGGATCTATCCATCCTCTTTTAAACCATAGTGGGTAAATATTCTTCGAAACCTCATAATTTTAATAAATCTAATGAAATTTGTTCGAATTCATTATTTTCACGGCTATGCTATCTTTATTTACTGCTTCAAAAGGAGGTATTTTCGTTCAAAGGTATTCAGGTATTCGTTCAGGTATTTTAGTGATTTAACGTCATTTTTTGTTAATGTACATATTTTCTATGAATATATTAGTATTAGTATATTGATTGTTTTATTGAAATCAACCTTAGCCTCTGAATCGAATCTAATGAGGTTAATAATATTGTGGTCTCAATAATTTAAATTAATCTATAGCCCTTATTATTATTCGTCCAATATTTATATTAGGTACTAAATATGTATTACAGCATGAATTGATTAATGTTGCGGTCTCGATCTATAAATCTATAGTTTTTTTTATATACAATAATCAAATCCTATTCATACATAGGTTCTAATTACATACGTTTAAACACTATCTTATCTCGCACGAAGTAATTTAGAATTAATCAAAATAAATATTTTGATAATGTATGTATTATTAATTGAATGACAAGTATTGGTTCCAAGGCAAATGACAATTTATTGTTTAATTAATTAGTCATAATATATTATTTCCGGTTAAACTATTTCCATAATTCATATTTTTTCGCTCTGTGTTAATAAAAAATATTTAGGTACGACAATATTATCTTTGTTAGATGAAATCCTTAGATTATATATGATACAGATACCTAGTCAGCGCAATGAATGTATGTCAACTAAAACTACGAGGTAACAGAAGAATTTCTAGTATACGTACACCTACCGATACGCACACCTACATAATACGTAGACCAACCGATCTACCGCCTCACACACACACATGTAAAAAAAACTTGGCATACATTTGAATTCGAAATTTGTACTAGACGCGGCTTCTGTACATTATAATTCTATGATGAAATCCCTTTTAAAATGAATAAAGAAAAAAAAACACAAGGTTTTTCGGATACGGTTTATTTGGACAGAACATTTTTCTATCGAAATTCAGACATCTTGTCATTATAATTCGAATCTGTGGACAAATACTGTGTTCTATTTGTTGGACAGAGGATTTTAGAGTGTGAAACAAAAGACAAACAGTTAACGGTTAGTCAAGATTAGTGACAGCGTTTATTTTTATTACAGGAAAAGGAACATAGATAAAACCATTGATACCTACATAAAACAAGGAAATCATCTTCAACACTAGTTTATTTTTTTATTTTATAATATTTATTCTTACTTATGTGAATAATTCACAGATTGCAACTAGTAATAAAAATACTTTTTGTATAAAAAAACCTTACGAATGAGTAAATAGTTCTGGGAAAAGGTTGAGAAGATGCATTAAATACTCAAAATCTGTAGTGCATCAAATGACCGTGACAAAAAAAATAATATATAATTTACATAAAAATAATATATAAGGATACAAAATATATTTATTAAACACCTTAACCGAAAAGCATTTTTTGATTTCCTGTCGTATCGTGAGGCAAGCATTGCATTGATTCACTCGAAAACAGACGTACTGTATCTGATATGATGCTTCTCCACAATATTATTAATAATAAAATTGATTCTCCTGCTCTCTTAAATTATATATCTTTCAACATCCCTACCTACACCTGTAGACACTAGACACACTCCTCTTTTCCACCTAACCACTCAACACACCAACTATGCTCGACATGCAACAATGTACAGAATCTGTAATACATATAATAGGCATTTCCAAGAGATTGACATATTCTTACTTAGCGCCCCCACATTTAAAAAATATATCAAACTTAAAATTTCATCCTCGTAATTAAATTTAACACTTAATATACTGACACATTTACATATATATGCAATTTCACACATCATTCACACAATATCTCACCATAATATGTAACAATTCCTAATGTATCTTAATACACTATAATAACTTCAGCGACAACCTGTAATTGGCTTTATTATTAATCAAATCATCTTTATGTTATATAATTTATTATATGCTGTATGTTGTCCTCTAAATAAAATAAAATAAAATCATTATAACATATAGTTACAAGTAGATCCGGGCAGACGTTGTTCTGCGACAGACCACCTTCTATGTAGACCACATTTTAGATAGACCTCATTTTATGTATTTTACCTATTTTTTCGTACATTGAGTATAGCCGTAATACAAAATAACATTAGATTTGTTCACACCGCTATTTATTGAAAGATTACACGAGTTAAAAATGAATTCCGACCCTTTTTTCTAAAAAAAAATTCTTGGGGAGGTGTAGGGAGTTTTGTGATTATATGTATTTTAGGGTGAGAAATATATATAAAAAAAATTCGTTTAAAAAATAATAAAAGTAATATATTATATCAATAACAGCGTCATCTGTCAGGTCCAAAAATATTTTATATTTTAATCCAAAACTAACCACACATATTTAGAAAATTGAATTGAAATCGGTTGGGCGTTTTCGGAGATTAACGTATACGAATAAAGTGACACGAGATTTTTATATATTAAAATAATTTACGATGCGCGTGCGTTTCTCGTCTTTTTGAATTCTATTTTAAACGATATTTATTTGTGCCACCATTTAAAATTGTGAAATTCTTAACAAGGGGTTAATTCATAAATTAAGTAGTAGGTTTATTCGAAATGAAAAAAGCTTTTTATAATACAATATTCGACATAGTTCCAAGCCAAGATGAGCGAGAGATGTATGTAGGGCCAGGCCTATATTTTTCATAGTTTTTTTTTCAATTTTATGATGGGTCGGTGGCAGAGCGGTTAGCGCGCTGGGCTAGTAATCCAGTACGCGAGTTCGAATCCTGCCTCGACCGATTTCGTTCAGCTAAGCACAAGCATTTATTTTCTTATTTTAGGGAACGTAGGAAGATGTATATGTACTTGTTTAACAAGGACATATTCATTTTCTTTTAAATAAAATAAAATAAATAAATCAACAAACACCAAATTAGAGGCTATGCATCACATGTTAATCCATAATTGTAACATGAATTCGGAGTAGAATATTTAGTGTGTCTGTGTGTGTCCGTCCCCCCTTGTAACTTTTGATCCGCTTGATACACATAGCCTAAAATTTAATGAAACATAGATAATTTTAGGCTTACAAAACTTTTATTCTCAGAATTTTGAATTTTTGTTTCAGTTAGGGATTGGAATATTAATTTCATTTTTCCATATATCTCAAAAACCATAAAATCTAGAACGCATTTTTTTTACAAATATATAAAAATACAATATTTCGAAACCGTTTATATGAAAAATTTCTTTTATATACATTTTTGTGATAAATTTATTTATATAGGTACGTTTTTGTGAAAAATTTATTTATATACATTTTTGTGATAAATTTATATGTTTTACTCCTTATATTTCCATATTTTTTAAAACTATCGAAAAACGCCGATAATTGAATTTTCTGAAAAAATCATAACATTGTAGCAGTGCATCTCAAACTTTTCTGAACAATTTTTGTAAAATTTTATTTTAGTGACGACATATACAATTTTAATGGCAAAATACGCAATATCTACGGGGACTCTCAATATTTTTTGAAACCCATGCATGCATACATTCATCACACTATCCTATCTTAACATACATATGACCTTCGGACTTCTCTTGGCACTCGATTCCAATACCACTAATACCAGTTTCAATCTATAGGTACTTATCTACTTTATTCTCCGTTATATGGGTAGATACATTATTCTACATTATAAACGTAGGTTCTAAATAAAGATTCAAAATTGTTATTGGAACCGAATGTCAAGATCCTTTGATCACACTAAAAGTGTCATTCAAAAATACATCATTGTTCAATGATTTTTTTCATATTTTTCCATTTCCACATTGGCGTCATTTTGAAAATTACCCGGTGTAATAATAATAATATCTCGTATCAGCTCAGCTCTGGTTCAAACGCATGTCATTGTCACGTATTTGTATAATTTATTCAACAGTGTGTTGACAGAGATGTCAATGAATATACAATGTTATTAGCAATAAACTGACATAATGGAAATGTTTGAAGATGATTTTTGAAAAAATATAAAAACAATTAAATCAATTATACATGAATAATAATGATACTTCCCTACAAAGGCCATGACCAAGACCAAAATTATTTTTACCTATGTACCTACTTTTTTTTTTTTTTCGTTATATATCAAACAATCATGGTATATTATAATGTATGTATATATTTTAATAAAAATCTATGCAATCATGTAGCTTCGATGGTCAATTATTCGATTATTATCAAATATTCGATTTTCAAATACTCTCAAAGAGAAACAAGATCGCCCAAAGATTTCCATATAATATACCATAGATTTTTATTATTATATACTAGATGTCGTAGTTAGAAAATTTTGTATGAATCGAAGCGAGGCATTTTTCCGGGGATATTTGACGTTTTGGTTGACAGACCACATCGTTTTTCTAGAATAACGACTAATGTAAATTGTTTTCAGATTGATTTGTCAAAAAAACACTTTGTTTATTAAGGTTTAGAGAACAATTATCTAAAATGTGTTGAAATGTAAAGTAAAAATGAAATATGTTGCCAACCAAAACGTCAAACGCGCCATATTCCATGACTCACTTTTTGCACGGAGTACTACATATAGTATTATTATAATAGTAGAAAACTATGGATCGTCCTGATTCCATAGAGCAAACTCACAATTTCATAACTTAAAATTATTAGTTTTGTTTATGATCCGGGAAAAATTACGGATTTAAAAAACAGACTATTGTATTCTTGGGCCTAATGGGATTATCGTTTTATCTCGTAATTATTTATCTATATTTCTATTGTTAATCCATCATATCTTATCAAATTTCTGCACGTAATTTTACATTTTTCCCCTTTAAATACCAAACATAATATTTTAGTGAGTAATATTTTTATTTATTATATTTTTTTTTATAAATTTATTTATATATTTACACGTGGAAATGTTTTCCCGCCGAGTATCAATCAAAACGAGATTTTTTTAAGGATAACTAGTTGCATGTAACACATGAGATCCAACTGTCTATAGCGATAGTATGTATATTGAAGAATAAGAATCAAACTATAAACCCATAAATCCAAAGTATTGAAAATTGTAACACACGTTGGTATGTATGTCAAGATAGGACTGTATGGAGGTCAGTCCTCTTTCCCTACCCGGAATATGAAAACAGCATGATGATTCTGTATGTATGTTTGGAGATTAAGTACCTATCAAACTATTAAGTCTTCTTACATATTGTGTATAGGCGACTGCCATACAAATTGTATGAAGCAATGTCGTTACTAAATTCAATATTTATAAAAATTGTTAAAAAAAATTTGGGATGTGCTAATACTATGGTGATATTTTTTATAGAAAATTAAATTATCTAATTGGGGTGTTTCGGTTTTTTTCGATATTTTGAAAAAAATTGGAAATATAGGCAGTTAAACTCATAAATTTATCTTAAAAAAATATTTTTCTTAATAAAAAATGTTTGAGAAACCCTGGAATTTTTTCGAAAAAACTTATTTGAGATTTTGTATTTATCTATGTTTTAACTAATTTTCAGGGTTCTAGCGTTTATGGTTTCTGAGATATATGGAAAAATAAACCAAAAATTAAAAATTGATTACCCCTGACTGAAACAAAAATTCCAAATTCTAAGTATAAAAGTTTTGTAGGCCTATAACTGTTTATGTATTCTGAAATTTTGCGCTCTGAAAATTGAGCGGATCAAAAGTTATAAGGGGGGGGGGACACAGACACACGAGTAAATCCGTATATGGAACATATATGCTGCGAAGCCTCTAAATTGGTGTTTTTTTCACTTCAAAGTTGGAAAAGCCGTGAAAAAAGTAGACCCTGCATCGAACCGAATTCGTTATATTGTCCGCGAACGAGGTTGTACCATAAAAATTGGCTGGGCCGTCGGACGGCCTCAGCATTTTAACCGTATAAAGTAGTGATCAAGTTCTTTTCAGATCCAGGAGAGCATTTTGGCTAATCTTAAATAAATTTTGTATGCAAATTTGCTTCTGATGAAGATTTATAAAAACGAGTGAGTTGTGGCCGACATTAAACTCTTTCCAATACATTTTAAACCATTTCTCATGGTCATAACTAACAAATAGGTCGTGGCCAACACTAATCTCTTTCCAACGCTTCTATTCAATTACATTTTAAACCATCTTTCTTAAATACAATAAAAACGAGTTGGTTGTGTCCAAACTAAATTCATTCAATCGCTTATCCAACTGTCGATTTGTTCAGGAGAACTTTGTTCTCTTAACATATCGACAATGTATCAAGCCAGCCCCCCTAGACAACATGTCATTAAAGCTAAGCGTTATCTCGCTAAGCGATAGAAATGTATGAAATTGGTGGCTGTCACGTGATGTCATAGCCACCAATTCCATACATTTACTATCGCTTAGCGATATAACGCTTAGCATAAGTGGCTTGTTGTCTAGGGGGGCTGGATACGCGAGAATTGTATGCAGAGGTCTACTTTTTTCACGGCTTTTCCAACTTTGAAGTCAAAAAACACCAACTTAGAGGCTTCGCAGCATATATGTTCCATACACGGATTTACTCAGAATTCGGAGTAGAACATTTCGTGTGTCTGTGTGTGTGTCTGTGTGTGTGTCGGTCCCCCCCTTATAACTTTTGATCCGTTCAATTTACAGAGCCTAAAATTTCAGAATATACATACAGTTACAGGCCTACAAAACTTTTATACTCGGAATTTTGAATTTTTGTTTCAGTCAGGGGTTATCAACTTTTGAATTTTTATTTTATTTTTCCATATATCTCAGAAACCATAAAAGCTAGAACGCTGAAAATTGGTACAAACATAGATAAATACAAAATCTCAAATAAGTTTTTTCAAAAAAAATCCAGGGTTTCTCAAACATTTTTTATTAAGAAAAGTATTTTTTTTATGATAAATTTATGAGTTTAACTGCCTATTTTTCCAAAACTTTTACAATTATCGAAAAAAGCCGAAACACCCCAACTAGATAATTTAATTTTCTATAAAAAATATAAGCATTGTAGTAGAAGATCTCAATTTTTTTTAACAATTTTTTTAAAAATTGAATTTAGTGACGACATCGCTTCATACATTTTGTATGGCAGTCGCCTATACACAATATGTAAGAAGACTTAATAGTTTGATACTTCATCTCCAAACATACATACATACCATCATGCTATTTTCATATTCTGGGTAGGAAAAAAGGACCTTCCTCCATACTATCCTATCTTGACATACATACATATGTAGGTACATTAACCTTACTCTTGAAACTCGAATCCGATCCCGATTTCAAATTTTCATTTAGAACTTACCTATCTGCCGCCTGCGTACATTCAAATGAACGACTATTACTATTAAAACATACCTACCTATCGCATTCTTTCTCCGTTACAAAGGTAGGTTCTTAGCGAGTCGGATCGTATTGGGATCGGATTTGCAGTGGAGAGTAAGGCCGCATGTGTTGTATAGAAAACAAAATATCTGACAATATTCAATAATTTGTTTTTATGGGTTTATAGTTTGGTACATATTCTTCAACTATACATACTATCGCTATCGACAGATGGATCTCATGTGTTACATGCAACTAGTAAGTACCTATCTGATAAAAGAAAAATATTAAACTTGTCCAACTGTCGATTCTCTTAATGAATCGACATTATTAAGCGAAAATGCGTGTACGAAGGAAAATTTTGTATGGTGTAGTGGACTTTTTGCATGCTAATAACACCAATTAGAGGCCTCGAAGCATATATGTTCCAATTCATGGATTTACTCAGAATTCGGAGTAGAACATTTTATGTGAGTTTTGTGTGTGTGTGTGTGTGTGTGTGTGTGTGTGTGTGTGTGTGTGTGTGTGTGTGTGTGTGTGTGTGTGTGTGTGTGTGTGTGTGTGTGTGTGTGTGTGTGTGTGTGTGTGTGTGTCTGTGTGTCTGTGTGTCTGTGTGTGTCTGTGTATCTGACGTGTCTGACTGTCCCCCCCTTATAACTTTTGATCCGCTCAATTTACAGAGCCCAAATTTTCAGAATATATAAACAGTTATAGGCTTGAAAAACTTTTATACTCAGAATTGTGAATTTTTGTTTCAGTCAGGGGTTATCAAGTTTTGAAATTTTGGTTAATTTTTCCATATATCTCAGAAACCATAAAAGCTAGAACGCTAAAAATTGGTATAAACATAGAAAAATACAAAATCTCAAATGAGTTTTTTCAGAAAAATTCCAGGGTTTCTCAAACATTTTTTTATTAAGAAAAATATTTTTTTTTATGATAAATTTATGAGTTTAACTGCCTATATTTCCAAATTTTTTAAAAATATCGAAAAAAGCCGAAACACCCCAACTAGATAATTTAATTTTCTATAAAAAATATTAACATTGTATTAGCACATCCCAATTTTTTTTAACAATTTTTATAAAAATTGAATTTAGTGACGACATTGCTTCATACAATTTGTATGGCAGTCGCTTATACACAATATGTAAGAAGACTTAATAGTTTGATAGGTACTTAATATCCAAACATACATACAGAACCATCATGCTGTTTTCATATTCCGGGTAGGAAAAGAGGACTGACCTCCATACTGTCCTATCTTGACATACATACCAACATGTGTTAAAATTTTCAATAACTTGGATTTATGGGTTTACAGTTTGATTCTTATTCTTCAACTATACATACTATCGCTATCGACAGTTGGATCTCATGTGTTACATGCAACTAGTTTTATACTCACTTGCTTCCATTGAAAGTATATAAAAAACAAATGAGTTGTGGCCAACACTATATTCTTTACTATGCTTATAATTTCAAACCGCTTTTCATAGTCCATTATTTGAGACGGAAGGGAGGGGACGGAGGGAAGGACGGATAGGACTAATTTTTTTTTAAACTTACTTGTGTATGTTAATTTTTATTTATTGATATTTTTTACTCTTTCTCAACTTATATCATAACAAATAAACATTTAAAAAAATACAAAAACGATTTTCTTGATGAGTTTGTTAATTGCTTAACATTTACCTTCCCGAGCAACGCAGGATATAAAAAAAACAGGAATTTAATAAATTAAATATAAATACATATTATATGGCGTACTATGAAAGTTTGTGTTCTCTCTACAACTCAAACAATAAATTCGATATAATTTTATATCGAATGTGTTCTCTCTACAATACAAACAATAAATTCGATACCATATGTCTTGTTAGCTTAAATAATGAAATTGAGAATTGGACTTTCACCGGCTGTTCGATATTTTAGTGCGTTGTGAAAACGTTCAACCTGGCCAATCAAAGATCCCTATTATTTGACCAACCAGAACATAATGCAACTATAAATATAGTGCTTTCCTAGCCCTGTCTGTCCACCTGATGGATCTGTGTGAAGCCATGCTGATCCCTTCTGCCTGTCCACTGATTCCGTGATGTAACAAGATTCCTGATCCACTGATGACAATCCACGGGTCTGCGCCCTTCGCACCCAATCAACTTCTAGCTACCATGCACCTGCTAACCTGCATCTAACATCTGCCAGCATCCCTGGATCTGCTGACCTGCATCGCCCTTCGCGCCCGATAATCTGCTAGCAGCCCTGCACCTGCCTCCGTGCTTCCAGAGCTGCGCCATTCGCATTATTGTCGTATTATTAGTATTATTTAATTAGAATTAAGATGTTGTTAACATTAAGAACCATTTTTATATATACCTTTTTTCCGGAATAAAGCCACTTATTGTTTTATTATAAATTTAAAAATAGATAACCAAAAAAAACAACCGGAATTTTCAGTGTTTCGCCCTCTTGAACCCCGAAATAGATTTATAATCAGTTCAGCCTTATTTCCGGGCGTATCAATATAATGTTCTTTTGGGATATGTATACCTAAAATATTTTAATAATTTGGTTAAGATAATGTTATTCTTAGTCACCGGTCTGTTACATTTTTGGTTTATGTGGCAATTCACCCTATTTAGAGTGCTATATGATCATGTTATTTTTAACTTTTAATAATGTTTGCTGAGAGAACATCACAGTTAATGTAGGAAAACTATAAAATGAAAGAAATTGTGTGAACGACTTTCATGTTTATTTTTTAAATTGTTTTTTCTAGACTTTAAACTCTGAAAACCCACCGGATCAAACGAACGAGAACAAAGCTAGAGATGAACAAATCGGATCTTCAAGCAATAGATCGATACACGATGAAACAGTGCTACGGCAAGGAACCAAGAATGCATCAGAATTTATTCAATCACCTGGTCCAGAAGAGCCGGTGGAAAATAAAAGAAAGGAAGGTGTTTTAGCTTCAGCGGCCAATTCCTCACAGCCCATAACGGATTTGAAATATCAAAAATATGAAAAGGATTCCAAGTAATTGTTAACCTTTTTTTTAATTTCATGTTCTTAGATAAAACGAAATATAATGACTCAACGCCACGGGGTCTAGTATGAGCAATGTGAAAACGTCAGAATTGATACCTTATAACATATTATAATTTTTTTGTGACAAATCCGAAAAATTTCGCATTGCTCATATTAGATCCAAACATCATCTTTCAGAGCAACAGATTGATTCACTAACATTTGATTAACTTTTGAAATTTTATTTAAAGATTTTGAACATTTTGGAATTAATTTCAGTTTGAATCATAAACTTAAATGTAATTTTAACGGTCAGGCAGAAATATCCTGGATACTCTACAAATAACTGAAAATATGCAATATTTTCTGTGTACTTTTTCAAATTTTCTTTATGATCTGAACGGTGATATATTTTCCCTAATCACGATGGGAAAATATTTAATCACAATGATGAAGTAATATTTTTAGTGTTAAAAATTTCTCTTAAATAATTTCAAATTTCATAACAAATATAAAAAAAAACATTGAAAATGATCTGATACTATGTTATTTGTGATTTGAATAAGAACTTTTATTTATTTATTTACAGATCAATCGAAATGATCAAAAAAGCTTTGAGCGCAAATGATTTCATAAAAAACCTTATGGATGAAGAAAGATTGAATTCTGTTGTTGAAGCTATGAGTCCACAATTATACGAACCAAATAACTTTATCATCAGAGAAGGAGAAACGGGATCACATTTGTATGTTTCAGCAGAAGGTCAATTTGAAGTTATAAAAGGATCAAACGTTGTCAAAAAGTTCGGCCCAGGCGAAGCATTTGGTGAATTAGCAATTTTGTACAAGGCTAAACGTTTTGCATCTGTAAAAGGTATAATCTTTTTTTATTTTATTTTTCATCTGTAAGCCATCATTGTATCATCTATCCTTTGCCTCTGAGGGGTTTTATTTAAAAATAATTATTAAATTTCAGTGTCCACCCAAGCCAAAGTATGGGTTTTAGAAAGAAGAGTATTTCAAAAGATAATGATCAGAAGTGGTAAACAGGAGCAGGAAGACAATATTAGATTTTTATCATCAGTTCCAATCTTAGAAGGCATCAGCCATGACAATTTAGTTAAAATTTCAGAACTTTTGAAACGCGTAAGTATTACACATTGCAATATTGTTTTATAGATCTGAAGCACGAGCTAGTTCCACTTATTAACTGTAATGAAAAACAAATCTGCTTTATCTTTCAAATTATGGTTGACGAGATAAGGATGACTCTATGTTGTTCCGGGAATTCTGAGAAACTTAACTGAACAAATAAATAGAACCACATATAAAAATGAGGAATTTTTTTGCATTCTAGGAATTTTTCTTGTCAGGAACCATGATAGTACGTCAGGGTGAACGAGGTGACAAATTCTACATCATCAGAGGTGGTACAGTTGTAATAACCAAGCGTCCCCCCGAAGGAGGCCCTGACCAATTTGTGAAGGAAATATCTCGTGGAGCATACTTTGGAGAGCAAGCTCTTCTTCATGAGGATAGAAGACTAGCTACAGTCACTGCCAAAGCCCCCGGTGTGGAATGTCTTACACTCGACAGAGAGTAAATTATTTACGTATTACTTAGTAATATCATTTATTTTTCCTATATTCACCGATGATGACTGATGACCCGAGAAATAGCTTACCTCCGTCTTGGGCTGATCAAAGGACTTCATTCATTGAAGATCCTGTAGCGGACACTGAAAAGTCGGTGTCGCCGGTGAGCGAACTATGAATCATCTAACCTCCACGCATGCTTCCCATTCGCATGCTTAGTAATTAAGATAAACCTTTTTATTTTGAAGATCCTATCTGTGGTTAATGTTATTGAATAGGATTTTATTGTTTCAGACCATTTCGAGAATTTTTAGGAGACATCGAAGAACTTAAAAAAAGACCGATAGATACAAGACCTTCAAATACAATCAAAAAGCCTGTTGTTTTTACATCTGGTTAGTAATTTCACAAATAGGTATTCATAATTTATTTGATTATATTCTGACTGACAAAAGTCTAATACAAATAACAAAATATATATTCTGACTTTTTTACAGAATTTGACCACATCCAGTTAGATGACTTAGTTATTTTTGGAACTTTAGGTGTGGGTGGTTTTGGTCGTGTTGAACTAGTTCAGTACACCAAAGATAAATCTAATACTTTTGCACTCAAATGTTTGAAGAAAGTAGATGTTGTTCAACAACAGCAACAAGAACATGCATACAATGAAAAGAGCATTATGATTAGATGTGATAATCCTTTTATTTGCAAGTAAGTACACAGGTATTCTAAAAATGTCCACAAATTCTTTCATTATCATCATTAATGGCTGTTGTGGACCTAAGCCTCCAGTGTTCATATAGCCATCTATTTCTATCTCCTTCTGCTGGCATACACTCTTCCTGTCCCAGATGCTGCACTCTATCCAGCCATCTAAGTTTAGATCTTTCAACTTAATATACATATCTTGGGGATTTATGTGGAATATATACAAATTGATTCATAAATAATAATATATTTTAATTAAAAACTCACATAAATAAGCTTATTAAGATTGATAATTTTAGAAGGCAATGGTATTTGATAGTACATACCTAAATATTATTTTTTAATCAGTTAACATCTTCATTTCATCAATGTTAGGTACTTTCCCCACCGGTACTGGGTGCATTTAATTCGTCTCTATCATAGAGTAAGGAGTTGCCTTTATGAAATAAACTATACCAACTTAGCATTTCTTCGTCAGCTGTCATATGTAGATGGCGACAGACACCAAGAATATTATATGTCTGAATCCTGAATCTGATCATATTAAAATAACAAAATTATCTAGGGAATAACTAATATTTTTACTACAAAATGTACCATTTTCAGGCTTTACAAGACATACAAAGATAATAAGTACATTTATTTCCTGATGGAGCCTCTTCTCGGAGGAGATGTTTGGACCGCTCTACAGAAGAAGCGATCTTTTAATGAACAAACTTCTCGTTTCATGGTCGCATGCGTAGTGGAGGCCTTTGAATATTTGCATAGTCTAGATATTATTTACAGAGATCTAAAGCCAGAGAATCTGATGCTAGACAGCAAAGGCTATGTCAAATTGGTAAGAATCAAAATTAAAATGTTTACGGTAATTTGTGTCCAAAACTTTTAATGTTCTTATGTGTAAAAGGTTCAGTTTTTCCTATCAACATAACGAAAAGAAATGGGGTTTACAGTGCACTTATTGATATATGTAATTGCCGTAATGCATAAACCGATTATTTTTTTATATATGTATACCTACATATGGCTTTCGTCACTCGGTGACGTTCTTAGCTAGTTTCAAGTTTAATATATAACAAATCATTCTTGCGTTCTAATTTTTCTAAATACAACATTTATTTTTTTATATGTCAGTTTGTACCATAAGTTTCTATATTACTTGAAAACACCTACATATATAGATGTGATTTCTCAACATCAGCTATACTACAACCATTCAGGATAATTCTCAGTATTGTAAAGTATACCGAATTTTATATGTCAGTTTGTACCATAAGTTTCTATATTACTTGAAAACACCTACATATATAGATGTGATTTCTCAACATCAGCTATACTACAACCATTCAGGATAATTCTCAATATTGTAAAGTATACCGAATTTTTGTATACCTATTAGAAAAAAATAATAATCTGTGTTTTGCCAGTTGATAAGGGCCTAGTAAGCCTAATCGGACGTCTTGATACAAGGAAAATATATATGTAGAACCAAAATCATTATTCAAAAACACCTAGATTCCTCAGGCATGTATGTAGGTTCTTAGAAATATCAGAATGAACTCTGAAATAAAAAAAACGTATTTTCTTTTAGTGTTAATGTATATGCTAAAAACATATTTATAGCGATTTCGGAATAACGACTGTATTAAAAGCATTGATAATAAAAAAATGCATTGTTTCTTTGAGCTCTAGTCTTAGTTACACATCATCAAAGGTGGTCATGGACATGGCGGAGAAAAAAGATTCATGCAATATACACTATTAAAATTAATATTATTAATAGAACAACCAGAAATAGACTTATTTAGACCATAATTGTTATTTTTTTAGAGTAACTGAGGGATTTTTTAATAATATCATCGCTATAGGTAAATATATATACAAATTGAATTATACGAAACAAAAATATTTATCTACAAATATCATATTTTACTTTAAGACATTATAAACCAATAAATAATCATCGTTTGAAATATCAACAAAACCTTATATTCTTATTCAATGGCGCTAGAGCCTATATAGAGCTTTGGCCTCCGTCAATCATCGCCTCCAACTGCTTTTATCTTCTGCAGCAACTCTCCAACTGCCCGGATTTTGGAATAGTTGAAAAGGATTCCTTCCAACTTCATCCTTCCATTGCAGCCGTCTAATATTATATTAAATTTGTTTTTAAGGTTGACTTTGGATACGCAAAATTCTTAACGTTTGGATCTAAATCTTATACCTTTGCCGGAACACCTGAATATGTGGCTCCAGAAATAGTCCAAAATAAAGGTCACGACAGAGCTGTCGATTGCTGGGCTCTGGGGATCTTCGTTCACGAGTTGCTCGTTGGTAAACCACCATTCAGAGGCACCAACCACATGAGGACATACAATTTAATTCTCAAAGGAATTGACGCTGTAGAGTTTAGTTCCAAAATTTCAAAAGTTGCACAAATATTGATCAAAAAACTATGTCGGCCCTTACCAGCTGAAAGATTGGGATATCTGAAAAATGGTATCAAGGACATTAAAAACCACAAGTAAGTTTAAGAAACATTTAGTAATTAAACATTTTAATACTTAACTTATTTTTAAAATTCATTATCATTATCATTGGCAACAGAATCGTGTGGTATTGTAATATTAATTCTTAAAAACCATGGAAAAGCATTCAAAATTGTTAGAAATTTGATTTATCGTGTTTCTATGTATATCTGCAAACATGTTATTTTTCCAAGTGTTTCTAGCAATTATCTTATCAACTCCTTATTTTATTTTATTTTGTATAACGTCACGGGCAACTAACAATTAGTACTACATATGTCAAATATTAATTTAACTGGCATTGAATAACATGTTGCCACATTCTGGAGATTAACGATATTTATCATCTCACAAATCCATACTGAAAACACAATTAGAAAATGTGTCTCCTCCGGGAATTGAACCCGGGACCTTTGGCTCAGAAGTCAGTTATCTAACTAACTGCACGGTCACGACAATTTTTTCATTGTGTTTGATATGTTCCAGAGATTCATAATATTAACCATTATTATTCCTCTTGTTTATGTGCACGTTTTAGTTTACTGTGAATATATTATTGTGTTTTGTTTTATTTCACTTTGAATATATTATTGTGTTTTGTTTCAGATGGTTTTTGGGCTTCGACTGGGAAAAGCTGAAATCCAGAAAAATGAATGCTCCACTAGTAATGCCGATAGCCAGCGAAACCGATCTATCAAACTTCGAGAAATATCCCAAAGATAAAATGCCGCCAGACGAAACTTCAGGGTGGGATGAAGATTTCTAAAATGTTTTCATTAATACATGACTTAGATGTGGACGGCATTATACAAAACAACTCGTTGTGTACCTTATTTATTTGATTTTAAATGTATCATATTCAAATAAATAAGTATTATCATTTCATGCATTTACGCAAATGTTGGTGTACCTATATTTAAAAATTCTATAAAAACACTGTAATGCAAGAGTATATAAGTAAATTTAATAATTCAAAATTTAATAATTATTATATACAGCCTTTAATTTTTTATATAGAAAATTATTAATGAATTTATTTAATAAATTAATCACTTGTTTGCCATAATCAAGAAATATCATGCCGTACTGGAGCCACATGAAAAGTAAAGTCAGTAAGAAAGATTTAAATTTTTTACGTACTAAACATTATAACTAAACAATGCTTTGTTTATATATCACTTTATTTTTTATGAATATTCGTCTACATGTTGCGAGAAAAATAAAATGGTGTATAAATAAATAAATTATTATTTTATTTTTTTTTACTTTTTTTAAATTAAATATGCTGTCACAAAGTGCCTTATTTATTCAAGACATAATATAGTGTATTGTAAAAATTACTTTGCACTGTGCAATTAACAATCACTTCCAATAATAACCAGTATAGATACCTATCGAGATAGGGTGTGCAATAATCTTTTACAATATAATGAGAAATACAAACACTTACCTATTACCTGATATTTAATATAAAATTATACATAAAAATATGATGTAAAAATATATCTTCTTATCTAATAAAAGATTTTACAAAAAAAAACAAAAGACCAAATAAATAAAAACTTTAAACTTTTAGTATTGAACATTTTAGTACCGTTAAATGGCATCAGCTTTTGTCACACTGTTAATTAGCGTTCTTTAAAAACCTATTTTGCGTGAAAGAAAGCCCTCCGAAAAAACATACCTCAAAATATATTTATATAATTAATTTTGGAATCGATTTTTAACTAAACGACAAGTTAGAGCTCTGAAATTTTCAAAATTTGTGTATTCCCGATTACAATCTTTATTCAAACTGTTTTCAGCTCGATTCATTTGATATTTTGATCAAATTATTAAATAATATTGTATTTTATACAAAGTAAACAATGATGGTATACTTATTGCATTAAACCAGAAGTATTTTTATGAATTTCATTTTACGTGAAGAAAACTTTGAAAAGGATGGCCTCATTTTTTTTAATTTCTTAGTTACTCGTCTGATACCTTTGTATGCTTTATCATTATAATAATAAATACGCCTGATCTCTGCAATATATAATAATAATAATAATAAATTTGGATTATTTTTATAGCGCCGTTTTTGTGATAACCTCACCTCAAGGGCGCTTTGAATATATTAGGGGTTATTGTAAGACTCGCGGAAGAAGTGAGTTTTTAGGTGTTTCCTGAATAGTGCTAAGTTGTCGATTTGCCTCAGTTCAGGTGGTAGTTTATTCCACGAGGCTGGTCCGGCCACAGCAAAAGCACGATCACCGAAAGATGAAGTGTTGACTCTATTTATTTCAGTCAACTTGCCAATCACGGATGTGGTGGCTGACCGAAGTGTTTGTTGTCGCTCGTTTACGGTGAGAGGGATGCAGAAGTCTGAAAGATACGTGGGAGCCATGCCATGGATCGCTTTGAAAGTCAACAAACATAATTTGTACTTGATTCTCTCTGGCACTTTAAGCCAGTGAAGATTTCGTAGATGGTGGGATATGTGTGAGAATTTCGCGGCTCCGGTGATAAGCCTAGCAGCAGCGTTGAAGACGGATTGAAGTTTGTTTAGCTCCAGCTTTGGAAGGTTTGCGTAGATACCATTGCAGTAGTCCAGGCGGGAAATAACGAATGCGTTTACTAGAGATTTCGTTGCTTCCGTAGGTATATTTCGTCTGATAGATTTTATTCGTCGTAAGTGGTAGAAAGCAGAGGATGTTGTGCTGTTTATCTGTTTTTTGAGACTTAGACTGGAGTCAATATGTACTCCCAGAAGTTTAACGGCGGACTTAGGAATAATGTCGGTGTCTGCAACAGAGACAGAAGTGTTGTCTATGTAATGCTGCCGGCGTAGGTAGTTAGTATAACATTATAGTATAACGTTAGTATAACGGCGTATGTAGGTAGTATAACAAAAGAACAACAAAAATGGAACATTTAAAATTTACATGTTATACTTATATTATTTTTGATTCATTTCTCAAACCTTAATTAAATTCTAGATTGATCGCTCCAATTAATTTTGTATACAATACAAAAAAAATTATCACACTTGATGAGACCTCTCTCCGACCACGAGGAAACATCAAAGCCAATGTGAGGAAGAAAAGGAGACAAATGATGGTGACACTATGAAATTGTAGTAGTACGGCGCATTTATTCAAAAATCATCATAGTTGGTCCATGGCAATTAAATAATAAAAAAAACAAACAAACACAACAACAACAGAGTACAAATAAAAAAACAAAACGAAGAATTACAGTCCAACTCTCAAACACAACCGAGCACAAAGAGACGCCGACCAGAAGGAGCAGCCCCAGGGTACAGTGACATCCTTTCTCCAGGCATGTCACTGTCTTCCACGTGGTGGCTGAAAGTCAGGCGGGGCCCAGCCTCTGCGTCAGGCTGGCAGGTCCTTGTCGTACTCGGCGTATAATAGTTCCTCTTCTCCTCTGCCAGACAGTCACCCATGGCTGGCTCCGTGCCACACGGCAACGCTATGAAGGCGCATCTCGACAGAGGTGGCAGGCCAGCTGGGAGCCTCACCAGAGGCGAACCGACGCCCCAGACGACACGGAAAGCTCCTCGTGGTCCAATCTGCGAGCCGCCGCGTTCCCTGCTGCGGTGGCCCAACACTGCGCCCTGCCTCCACGCCTCTGCCCTGTTGATGCCCTCATCTTGGCTCCGTAGCACCGGCAGCGTCCATGCGCGTGACGTGTCCTGTCAAAAGGAGCTCATGCGTCGTCGAAAATATGGCCGCCATCGGGAGCACATGTCGACCGATGACGGCGTCACACCAAACCGTCCATCGGCCACCAGAGTTGAACACCAAGAGAGCGCGTGCCATAGCGCGTGCTAGCTGCAAGTTTCGTTGCTCGCCCTCAACGAGCGCTAGCTGCTTTTAGAAATGTTGCCGTGGAAAAAAAATTAAAAATATTGTTTTTCGGCAAAATTTACTCTCGGGCATAACACACTATATGATGTATTCACGATACAAGCAACGAAAACGAAGTGCCATACACCATTTTTGCAAATACACTCATGGCTTCCTTTACATTCATGCATTGTTTTGATACTGAGGCTCGCTGTTTGATTGCTACAACTTTGGAGATGAATATACATACATACATACATACCATCACGCCATGTCCCTTACGGGGTAAGCAGAGAGAATTGAGCGCCATACTTCTCTATTTTTGCACACATTTCTGGCTTCCTTTACATCCATGCATCGTCTCATACATGCTCGTCGATTGTTCAAACTTTTTATGTTTCCTTCTTTCAAAATATCATTCACATGGTCATGCCATCCCGTTCTGGGGCGACCTCTGCTATTCACTCCATCTCTTGCACCCATGTATATTTTTTTGGTCAGTCGTTCATCGTTCATTCTTTCTATATGTCCAAACCACCTTAAAGCATTCACTTTCATTTTACATATAATATCCTTCTTTAACTTGCATTCTCTCCTTATGTCCTCATTTTTTATTCTATCATATATCGTTCTATTACATACTCTTCTTAGTGATCTCATTTCTACAGCATTTATTCTACTTTCATGTGTTCTTTGCCAGGTCCATGTTTCACTAGCATACGTCAAAGTAGGCACCACAATTGCATTGTGTACTACAATTTTGGCTTCCTTTGAGATGCTTGGGTCGGACATTACTGGTCTAAGTGCTCCGTTTATTCTATTCCCTGCCATAACTCTTCTTTCGATATCTTTATCGGATTGTAATATTCAGACTTCTATTTATAAAATGCCACGTTCTTGGAACATGAATTTATTACTGTTGGTAAGAAAAAAAATCAGTCGAGTCTGTTCATTTTGGAGGAGCAGCCTGTAAATCATTATTGCTTAGTCTCAATGAAGCCTTTCACCTACTTTACCTACCGTAAGAAAGTGGAGAATAGGATCACTATTTTGTGATGAAATTAAAATATAGTACTTAATTAATGTATTTTCTTTAATTTACTATTGAAATTCCTTGAAATTCAATAAAATTTATTACTTTCGAATAAAATTTGATATTAGTTGCTGGCTGGATATATAAATTTTTGATAGCCATAAAAAAGAAAATCTATGAAATATTAAATTTGCCTTGTCTATGACTTTCGTGTTATCATGAAGTTAGCAACATATGTTTTTGGTAATTAAGTAAAAATATCATTTATCAACAGAACATGGCGAATTATTCGGGAGATGTGGGAGTCTTTAATCGTGTTTTTTATTTTTATTTTGGGTGTTAGTGTTTGTGTCAGTAGAAGATTGATGGATAACAAATTGAAATGCAGTGCGGCGAGCTGATATATCATACAATTCCCACTATGACAAAAGGTTCTAGCAACCAAAATCGTCCAGAGAAGGAAACCATTCATTCTGGTCATTTTATGGTCTCACATTTTGAAGCTGAAGCCCAAGACGATGAAGATGATTTGGCTGTTGCTTTGCCTGAAGAGGACGAAGTTGATCCCAAATTAGCAGTGTTTGGTCAACCAGCACTAAGCATAAATACGCTTGCATTGGTGGGATCTAAAAAGGATGAAGTATCACAACAACAGATTTCCATTGAAACTTCTTTGAATAAACTCTTTCAATGTATGACATTAGCTTACAGGTAAGATATTTTTTTTATTAAACGAAGGATCATTAGTTCTTACTGTGTGAAATTTATTTTCTACCTTTCATATGTAACTATTTATAGATGATTTTCTTCACAGGTAAATTTATGACGTCAATATAAGATAAATAACATTACACTATCATGTATTTATTGATGAGACTTTGTTTAGTATTTCTCATTCTGTCATATGTTTTTTGATAGAGTTCACTGATGTGTTTTTACATTATCTACTAACGAATTTAATTTTAAATCCTTTTTCACAAATTTTGACAGTTCGTTTATATGTAAAATGTGCAATGGGAATAGTGGTGTTTTCTTTAAAAATCTTAAAATACATCTGTTCAACTTTGACTTTAGGGATTTAAATGTGTTGTCTTAACTTTTTATTGCGATGGTGACATATTTATTTACTTTTCTTACATTTCTATCATCTCGTGAGAGAACATATTATTTTATTACAATAACTGTAGTTGGATTTCATTTGCAAATCAAATAAGATAATACTTTTGTTAAAATATGTTGTAAATAAAACAACATTTTAATGACATTCATTATGCCAATAGAACTGATAATGTGAGGGGCCTCAATCAGAGGGTGAACAGTTTAAATTATTTAAAAATATGTGGGATGAACATAAATTCTTTCTAATGAAAATCGTTTTTAGTGTATTTGTATGTTGATCGTTTACAATGAGAGTGAAAATAACAGTTTTAAGTACCTAACTAAAATATATTGATTTTCAATTTAAATTTTTCTTATTATCAATCATATATCTGTATTCATATCACCGCTCTTTGGTTTATAGCTAATTAATAATTAAAAAAAAAATAATCCTTGGAACGATTAAAACTCTCAGTTATGTCTTTGGTTACTGGAATTTTCTCAACTTTTTCTTCATGTGATCACAATATACACCTGGGGATCTTTCATAAGTTGTAAAACACAAGATGCAATATCATAGTTTATTGAAGCTGATGGAATCAATAATAACCTTATATTTTAAATATTTATTTTAATGAGCGGTATAAAACTCTGATAGTACCTACTTGTTTTGAATCACTTTTTAGAAATTGTTATTATTCTTACCAGTTGTCACATCAAGAGGCATCTATTGATTATTACAATAAATATGCACCATCAGTGAAATAATGATCTCCAAATATTAAAATGAATCAATAACAATGTGTGTTTTGTATTTAAAAGAACATCCACAAACTCAACATGGACCTTTTCAAAGTGAATATGAATCCGTCATATTTTTACTTTTAAATAGTTCATTTTTATTGGCGTGAAATATATGCACTAAGTGGTTCATATATTAACCTTGTAAGAAATTATGGTATATATATACTCTTTAATCGCCAATTCTACCAAGTCTGCCTCCTGGAATTTTTTTTTTTATATTGTAAAGTTATATTTGAACCATAAAAAAAATCTTGTATTGAGCCTGATGATTTCAATTGTATCAAACAAGTGGCAGTAGCGTAGGTTGGTTATTTTCTGTCCAAACGACCATTCAACAATTGAACCTTTCAAAAAATAAAGATATGCTTATAAGCCAGCTCTAATTTCTAAAAGTGCCTACATAAATTCATTGTTATGTGTTTCTACAATGAAACTCCATACTAATAAGTACATTTGTATTTATAATCAAATCTTTTTATCTAGGTAATTTCATCAAAAAAATCAAGATGTAAATGTTTTGTCTTCCTATGGGTCGAAATCAGGCTTTCTTACAGGCTCAATCTTTACTTAATTTAAGTAAATTGTTGCACTGAAATTCTAGAAGACATGTGCTTGAAAATTTGTAATGTTTTTGTAATAAACATTAATTTCAGAGCTACAAACAAAACAGTCTTAAAATACGGTTACGATATGCACATAAAACAATGTGTATCCACTTGAATGATATTTGCATACAAATCGAACGCCCATTGAGGCTTGAGTGTTTGCATTTCATGTTATTATGTGTGATTTCTAATAGCCTTTTGTAGTAAATGTAAAAATATCACCCTTTATTCTATAATCCTTCATACTGTAGCTGACATTTTAAAATGGCAATTTTTCACTATTTAAAGGCTCGTTTCTGCAAAAGGTACCAGTACTCAGGGTTTATAGTATCCAATTGTTACCTGCTGTGGTATCCTTACATGGAAAAATACCAACTTTTATACTATGACGTAAGTCTGGCAGTCATTAGCCCTTGCTTTATATTAAATTAAATATCAATTTGTTTATACATGCTTCTACACTAAATTATCTTTGTGATAATGTATATATTTTGGTAACAATTTATGGTATAGGATTTTCAGCAAAATGCATTTGTATTGATTCTAAAAAAGAATGTACCGATACATTAAGTCTTTTACATTTGAGACTGGGTTCTACCTATCTCAAAGTCTGTCTTAGCATAAAATGTTTCAAATCAGATAAATATTAAGCAAATATAATTTAGACAAAGAATACTGAACAGTGTCCATTTGTGTCAAACCTCCATTACATTTTCTAAGTAATTTCATTTGTCAGCCTCTGTTGCTCAGTTGGTTCAATATCTGACACCAAATGTCCTTGGTTAGATTCCCATTGAAGACACCGTGTATAATTTTATTGTGTTTTCAATCTGGATCTGTGAGGCGATAAACATTGTAAGTCTCCAGAATATGGCAACTTGTTATTAGATGTGTGTTAAATTAATATTTAACATAGTACAGCTGTTAGTTGAGTAGAATGTGTATAACACTGTTGATTCAGTATCATTTTGATAGCACTGATCTTCTAAAAACAACCCTGGCTGTTCATTTTGTGTTTAAATTTTTCTTTCTGTATTCATATGAACTTATCATTTATCTCTTGCATTGACATTCCTTTCTATATTCTACCTTTTACTGAGATATCATCATCATCATTGGCCCTAAGCCCGTTGTGGGCCTTGGCCTCCTTCAGAATCCGTCGCCATTCCTCCCTGCACTCTGCGGCTCTCTTCCAGTTGGTAAGGCCCAGCGCTCGTACATCAGCCTCCACATCGTCCAGCCATCTTATTTTTGGTCTATCTCTGCTTCTTCTGTCTGGTGTGGTGTTTAAAACCTTGTTGGGAGTACGATCATCACTCATCCTGTGGACATGGCTCAACCATTGCAGTCTTCTTATTTTAATGAACTGTACAGTGTTAGGTTTGCCATACAGTGCCTCTAATTCGTGATTGAATCGTCTCCTCCACACTCCATTTTCGTTGACAGTCCGGACCAAATATCTTTCTGAGGACTTTCTTTTCAAATATCAGAAGTATGTTTCATATCTTTTGGTCATTACCCAGCATTCGGCGCCATATGCAATGACTATACGGAGGAGCGTTTTATAAAAGGTTTTTGTTTTTCTACCGAGCAATTTGGACCTTAGGTGCTTATACAACCCATAATAGCATATGTTTGCTGCTGATAGCCGTGCTCTAATTTCGGTACTGTAGTTATTGTCATGGGTGATTTCAGTACCCACGTATTTGAAGGAGTTGACGCTTTCTATGTGGTGTGACCTTATGTCTAATGGTGGATGTGTGTGGTTTGCCTGTGACTTGCTTGCCAGCATGTATTTGATTTTGGATGCATTTATCCTGAGTCCCATGTCATTTGCAGCAGTCTCTAGTTTTAGGAGATCTTGTTTCAATTGAGGAAGAGTTTACTGAGATATATAAATTATATATTATCTTCTTCCATACACAAAATATACTTATATACGAAAGGGTTGTATTAAAAATTGCTTTGCTAATGCTCCATACTTCCTATTTACGCATTTATAATATTCTCAAGTAAACATTAGGTATATTTTCAAAATCCTTTTTTACATTATATCTATTGTAGAATATATGGTTTGGAATAAGAGTTTTGTGCTTCACATATTTCAACCATTAATTTTATTGTTACATAATAATTAGGCTACTCGGTGATTGTTCAATATTGTAATTGATAGTGTATCATACAGGCATCTGTTTTCTTAAATTGTTGTTCAACACGATGGATTCTATAATATATGTACTATATTGACTGCATTGGCCAAGTACTATGTTTGTTATTATGTAGGAACTTATCTCTAGGTATAGCTAAAACTGTTTGTATGTTGCAAACAGTTTTATCATTTACGACACATGGATTAAAAATTGTATTATCTTTATATCGTTTCTGATGTATCTCCTCCATACCTTTTATAAGTTTTTGATAGCCATAAATTCTTGATCCCTATTTCTTCACTCTAATGAATTATTTGCTGGCTGGTTGGATGTTTGATTTTGTCTGTAGTGTTGCTATGTTTTTATGGATAAAAAAATACATATGTTTACAAATAATAATTTTTATAAAATTAGTATATATTCCAAAAAAACTTAATGTAACATCTATCTCAGTGCTGTAATCAAAATATTCTATGGATATCGGATGTTTTTTTTTATTAATTGGCATAAGGAAATTTCTTACAACTAACCAAAGCAATGTGAAGTAGGCTGAACTGTCCACATATGGAGAATCTTTTTACTCCTCACTAACCCAAGGGGATATCGTGGGGAGTTATTATTTCGAAATTTCTATGTTTTTTTTTATTGCAAATTATCAACTAGTATCATGCTGAGATTGTATTCTGAAAGTTTCATCACAATGTATCTGTATGTGTGTGTGTGCTGTGTACTATGTGCTCTGCTATATTATATTTTACTTTATTGATTATAGACTAAAGTACTCATTTCAAATTTTGCAAATTTGTATATATAATACTCGCTTAGACCCCATTAGAATTTGAAGGATATCTGAATAGTGCTTCTCAATTTTTTTAACTGTCAAATATTTCGAAGTGACTCCAAGCTCCCTTTTTGTTTTCAAATTGGTAAAAAGGCACATCACTTTTTCATGAAATGGCATCGAAGAATTATCAAGCTTTCATAATAAAATATTTAAATAAAAAATAATTTAATAAACTCATTTCATGAAGATGTTGAATATTTTCCATACAAAATTTGAATACCTACTTTATAGAATAACTTGTGAGTGAAGAGTTTAGCATTGGCCACAACCTACTCGTTTTAAGATGTCTTAGGGAAAGGGGTTACAAATGTACCATATGAACATTGATAATAACTGCATTTTACCTACTTTTGTAGGATTTTTTTTTCAAAATATAAATAAGATATTTCATTTTTTCAAATTTCAATAGCAGGTTCAAATAACAGAATAAAATTCAAATTTATAAATAAAAGAAGTATTTGCGCAAAAATATTTTATTTGTATGCTATATAGCTAAGAAAACAGCATACATATTGTTAAGCCTAACATTACAACTATCATAATATGTACACTTTTATGTACCTAATACAAGATTCAGACATTTTAATATATTATTAATTTTACTCTCAATAATACATGTCATGCATTATCTATACAACTATAGTACCTCATTACATACATACTTCTTATTTAATTGAGAACACCAACATAATTTATTTATGAATACCTACATAGTAAATATTTAGGAAAAACATGTACTTAATCATAAAATGAATTTTGCCATTTAAAAATAATGAGAATATGCAAAGGACTATGATGATAACCAGTGATAGGGCAAACTTATTTTCAATAGGACCTAAATAATTTATTAAAAAAACTCACAATCCTAAATATCATTTAAAATATTGTTTTTATAAATTAAAATGTAAATAGCAAAATGGCAATTGAGTAAATCCTTATATTTTTATTTATTTAAGTGGATAATTAAATACACATGCATCCTATTAAATTAACTATTGCTGCGCAACTGACATGTATCCCGAAATTGAAAGACATTTACTCCCTATCAAATCATCGATTGACGAGCGACGCTCTAGAACAGAGGTCCCCAAACTTTTTTTGTCTCGTAGACCACTTGCTATGTTTTTAGATTTTGGGTAGACCACCTGCTTGTGCGCAGATTAAGTTGGAGGTCTTACTAGCTTAAGACACAGGCACAATAGTACACCGCGGATTTTTTTTACAAAATTAAAACTTACACGAAGAATAAATAAAAACGTTGAGAAAGTTTATAATTTATATACTTAGATAGTTTGATACATATATTTATAATCCAACTGTCGATTCGTTCATGAGAATTCAATTCTCTGAAAGAATCGACATTATTAAGCCAAGATGCGTGTACGAAGGAAAATTTTGTATGGTGTAGTGAACTTTTCGCATGCTAATAACACCAACTAGAGGCCTCGCAGCATATATGTTCCCATACATGAATTTACTCAGAATTCGGATTAGAACAT
The DNA here is from genome assembly GCA_963576475.1 of Molanna angustata. Taxonomy (NCBI): domain Eukaryota; kingdom Metazoa; phylum Arthropoda; class Insecta; order Trichoptera; family Molannidae; genus Molanna; species Molanna angustata. The sequence continues at coordinate 22,232,868 of OY754970.1, forward strand.
TTTATGTGAGTTTTGTGTGTCTGTGTGTGTGTCTGTCTGTCCCCCCTTATAACTTTTGATACGCTCAATTTGCAGGGCCCAAAATTTCAGAATATATAAACGTTTTCATATTCTGGGTAGGAACAAAGGACTGACCTCCATACTGTCATATCTTGACATACATACCAGCATGTGTTAAAATTAAAGTCAGTGCTTATGAGATCCAATATCGTTACCCCCATTTTCATTTCATGGTCTCCCAATTTTTTTTTTCGCTGACATATGGACATATGACATATGATAGTGGTCGACCCCTATAGATCACTTTGGGAATCACTGCACTAAAACAACACGTAATTATGCACTTAAAATGACATAATTTTTCAAACTTATATATTCTATGTATGCAATAACCATAAATTATTATGTTCATATTATTAAACTTTGAACACAAAAGATCGATTTTTACATGTAATATTTTTTTTTATTATTGCTTACATTAAAAATATCCAAATACGTAAATTTGTGACATCTTTTTCAATAAAATTTCATTATTTACAAAACAACAGCGAAGCTTACGAAGAAAAAGATAAATTACAAACTCAAAGGGAATAATTGAAGAACGCAGAATGGCTTTCTTGAATAAAATAATTAATGGTTAGCCGTTTGACTTCTGTCCTGGGTTTGATTCGCAACGGGGGAGAAATTAATTAATAACTGTTACTCTCTTAACTGTTACTTCTGTAAGCTGTAAACGATTGTTGATTGGAAGAAATTACTATCTGGCAATAAACTCGCTATTTAAAGGGGGGATCGGAATAAATCGAATCTCGAAGATTTCCACAAATTATGCCTTGATCAAGCGCCTACCAGCAGCCTCACCCAAATAATAATACTAATGAAACTGAAAGTCATATATAAAATCTATCGTTATTTTACCGTCATAATGTTGTTTACAATATATTATTATTAAACTAAATAAAGTAGCCTCTAAATAAGAAAAATATTATTCATTTGTAGAGACCAACAAGTGAGAGAATGCAGGCGACATTTTTATACAACATTGTTGCAGAGGCAAGGGCAAAAGTAACACGCAATACGCTACACAACGTCGAGCGTCAACTGATTATTGGATGATTCAAATCAAAATACATATATCCCTTTACTAAAATTGGTGTGTGGACAGGCGACGTCACTCATATTCTTTCGCTTAGCGAGCTGTAATTGAACGTCAATGGTGGTACATATAACATATATACTCTGAAGAACTACACCCGTTCAAGGTTGACAGCCTCGTGTCTTAACTAATCTTACGTAATTAATTTATCTTTGTCAAAATTACTGCCTAACATTCTTTCGTTATATTATTATCATTTTATTATAAACTACATCGTTACTTAACAAATTAAATAATATTGTAGTTAGATACATACTGTGGCATATTTATATGATTGGTACTCACCCAGGGCTGCTTCTGGTACTGCACTGTGTAGTGGTCGTAGTGGTCACTAAACAACTGGTTCTGGATCACATCTCTAGCCCTAAGGACATCTAAGTTACCCCCACTTAGTGGGAGGAGCTAACTTTACTTAGTATACATACTTACCTTTATACAGTGCATATGCTACATCCCTTTCTTATTATATTTTATTTTTATTTAAAACTACTTCTTATTTCTTTATATCTTTATTCGTTATTTGGTTAAGTGTGATCATTCAAGTTCATTTTCACTAATTGAATCTTTATCCCTATCTTGTTGTTCTTCATCTTGTATTGATTTCCACTGCCCATGTATCTTCTTTAAGTGAATCACGTTTCTTCTATAATGCTGTCCTGTTTCGTCATTCCGGATGTCTATATCTCCCCCTTCTTTTCTTTCCACTGTATGGATTGTTGGTTCGAAATTTAAACTCAATTTATTATTCTTATTTGTATTCTTTATGTACACCTTATCTCCTGGTTTCAATTCGTTTTCTTTCGCCTTCCTCTTTTTATCCGCGTATGTTTTTCCTCTCTCTTTTTCCTCTTTATCTCTGTCTCTAACCTCCAGGTCTCGTGGTTCATGGCTAATGTCACCAAGCATAGGAATTTTATCTCGAAATTGTCTTTTGAAAAATAGTTCCGATGGTGTCTTCCCAGTCACCGAATGAGGTGTACTATTATACATTATGAGATATTCGAGTAAGCACTCTTTCCAATCCTTCTTTTCAACTTGACTAATCTTTAAACGCTTTAAAATATCTTTATTTTGACGTTCCACTTCTCCATTCTGTTGTGGCCAGTAGGGTATTGTATTATACAATTTTATATTTCTTTCTTTGCAGAATGCTTTAATTTCTTCACTAGCAAATTGTCTTCCATTATCAGCTGTTATAGTGACAGGATATCCGAGCCTACTAAAAATTTCTTTGAGAAGGGAAATAATTTCTGTAGTGGTGATTCTACGACATATTTTGATTTCTTTATATCTACTAAAATAGTCCACCACTACAAATATATAGTCATTACTTGGCAATGGTCCCATTAAATCTATGGCAATATCTACCCATGACTCCTCTGGCAACTCTCTACGTTTTAATGGATTCGGAGGATTCGGTGCAGATACCAGAGTGCACCCCTGGCATGATTTGACAAAATTTTCAGCATCTTTATCGTATCTTGGCCACCACACTTTTGTTCTTAGACGTGATTTCATAGCTACAATACCAGGGTGGCCTTCATGGGCTGCACTCAAAACTTGATGCCGTAGCTTTTGTGGAATTACTATTTTTGTTCCTCTGAGCAAAATATCATCATAAAAGCATAATTCACTTTGAAATATTTTGTAGGCTTTTACCTCTTCCTTCCAGATATTATTATACAATCCTTCTTTAACTTTCAATATATCTCGATCTTGTTTGGAACAATCTGCAATTTCTTTCATAGGTACAGCTACTGGCCTGATATACTCAATAATTTGGTGAATATAGCTTTCACGTACCTCTGGTAAAATTTTTGGTACAATACAAAGTCTTGATAAAGAGTCCGCTATGTTATTTTTTCCAGGTCGATATACTACTTTATATTTATAAGATTGAAGACGTAATATCCATCTTTCTATTCGTGCACATGGTTTCGATTTTGGGCCAAATATTATTTCTAATGGTTTATGATCTGTTACAAGTTCAAACTCCTTGCCATAAAGAAAAATATGAAAGTGTTCTACAGCCCAAACCAATGCTAAAGCTTCTTTTTCCGTTTGACAGTATCGTCGTTCACAGTCGGTAAGAGTTTTATTTCCGTATGCAATTATTCTAGGTCCATTCTTGTCTATTTGAATTAATACTCCTCCTAGTCCCACTGGGCTTGCATCGGCAACTACAATAGTTCGATCTTTTACATCATAGTATCCTAAGGTAGGGATATTTGTGAGTGCCGATTTTAATGTTGCAAAGGCTATTTGTTGCTGTATATTCCATGATTTTTGTATTTCAGATTCTTTTTTTCGAAGTAATTCTTTAAGTGGTTCAGTTAAAGTGGCCAAATTCGGGATCCATTTGCCCACAAAGTTGACCAAGCCAAGGAAACTCTGTAGTTCTGCTATTGTTTTGGGTGGTCTAAATTCCTGAATTGTTGATATATATTTTGCAAGTGGTCTCACACCCTTTTCTGTTAATTCGTGTCCTAAAAATTGTACCTTTTTTACTTTAATAATACATTTATCATTCCTTAAAACTACTCTATTTTCTTCTAAAATTCTGATAACTTCTTTCAGCCTTGTATCATGTTCTTTTCCATCATTACCATACACTAAAATGTCATCTATAAAATTGATTACTCCCTCACAACCTAATAACATTCGTTCCAAAGTCTTTTGGAAAATTTCTGGTGCACATGTTATTCCAAACATCAGACGTTTATACCTATATAGGCCCTTGCTTGTAATAAATGTTGTGATGTGTCTTGAATTAGGATGTAATTCAATCTGGTGAAATGCATCTTTGATGTCGAGTTTACTGAAATATTTTGCATTACGCATCTTAGGCAATAATTTATCCATTGTTGGGAGTGGATGATTTTCACGCATAATGGCTGTATTGGCTCGTCTCATATCCACACAAATACGAACCTCTCCATCTTCTTTTAGAACGGGAACAATTGGCGATATCCATTTTGAAGGACCACGAGCTTCTTCAATGATATCTCTTTTCATCAGTTCTGCTATTTTGGCATCGACCATTTTTTCCAGGGGTATGGGAATTCTTCTATATGGTTGTGAAATTGGTTGAATTGACTTATTAATAGGAATTTCAACCAATACATTCCTAAATTTTGGAAATACCATAGAATCTATTTGATTTACTTCTAGCCCGATTTTGAGTATTCCTAATGACATAGCCGTTGCCTTTCCCAAAAGATTCCTTGTACCATCAGTGACGACATAAAATATACTTTTTGTGGATTTTTCTCCTATTTGGAATTTTGCCTCAAAAGATCCATCTAATTTTAATGGTATATTGCTACCATAAGCTAGGAATGTTTTGTTTGGATTCTTTATTTGATTGTATACCACAACTTGGCTATTTTTCATCATTTTCCACGTTTTGTCTGTGATTAAATTATGTTTACATCCTGAGTCCACTAACATTTGTACTTTTACCCCTCCAATTTTGCATTCAAACTCATTATCATCAGCATCTATGTGGAAAACATAGTGTATTTCATCCACTTTATTCGCATCAATATTTAAATCACGCCGAAATTTCTTCGGATTCTTTTTATATTTATCTTCATTTTTTCTTTTTGTCAAGTCAGTTTTACAACATTTTCTGAAGTGACCAATCAAGCCGCAGTCATTACATTTTTTTTCTTTGGCAGGGCATTGCCAATCTTTTGTGTGATTTCTATATCCACATCTTCTACATAGTATATTCTTGATTGGCCAAATTTTCTTTGTTCTTGTGTCTATTTTATTAACACTTTGACTTGTTGTACACATTTTGTCAAATTCATCCATCTGTCGGCTTACAGCTTCAAGTGCATTGGCTTCTGAAATTATGTTGTCTAATGACATAGCATCCCCAGTTTGGAGAATCTTCTTCCTCAATTCAATAGAAGAACACTTTTCTGTTATTTGGTCAATAATATGTTCATTTTTGTCATGAAATTGACATTTGTCTGCTTGTTGTCGTAAACGGACTAAAAATTTCTCAAACTTTTCATTTGTTTCTTGTTTGAGTAATCTAAACAAATGGCGTTCATATACTTTGCTTTGTTTAGGTGCAAAATAAGCATCAAGTCTTGTAATAGCCAGATCAAAAATATTCACATGGTCAGGTGATTGGATATTTACTTCAGGTATATTATAAAATATTTCTTGTAGCTCCAGACCTCCAAAATGCAATAAGGTCGCTCTCTTTTTTTCACTGTTATCAATACTCATAGCTTCAAGGTATATAAAGAGTGCTCTCTTCCATCGTTCCCATCTCAACCCTACTGAGCTAGGGTCACCTTCACACTCAAATTTCTCCAATGTCAAAGACATTATGTGGATTTTTTTTCAACAACCTGGAAAAATAATTTAATTAAGGCATACTTACCACATGGGTGATATCATAGTCAAAGACTTTATCTCTTGGTCAATAAATGACCATCAGGATATCAGTCAAAGACAATCAAGATATCTATCACTAGTTCATGACCTTCATAATATCACGGTCATTTATTATCACGGTCATTTATTATCACGGTCATTTATTATCACAGGACATCATAGTGTCATTTTATTATCACAAGACATCATATTATGTCATTTTATTATCACAAGACATCATATGTCATTTTATTATCACAGGATATCATAATCAATAGACTCAAAATCTTAATCAAGGACTTTGAAGATATCATAATCTAAAGAAATTCAGGATATCATATTCAAAGACCATCAAGACATTACAGTCCATAGACCCTCCAGATATCATATCACATAACATTTTCCAAGGATATCAGTCTAAAGACCTTCAAGATATCATATCACAGTAACATTTTGTTACATTCATCAAGGTATATCCCACAAAGTGGAGTAATCAGCAACAGGTGTGCATTGCCTTATAAGCGGAAGCACGACACATGAGTGCATCCCTACACACCAGCCTTGTCTTACCAAAGAGGGCACTATATTCAGAATGGGTGGTGAACCCCATTACTGAACTGTGTAAAATATTATTTTGCCTCATGTTTTGAATTACATCAGTTCACATAACATTTAACAACTCATTGTAAAATTATGCTTTGAAAAATTATTATAGCTTTTAAGAAATATGAAAATCACTATTATTTTAACCTCATTTGTCATATTTTGGAATAACTTTCACAAAATAAATCATTTCATAATCATTTTACAATCATTTCATAATCATTGTGCAATAATATTATTTATTTAATTTGTTTAAAGAAAACTGTACTTTTTTATTCTTAAAGTAAACTTGTTTACTTTTTCTTAAAAGTACCTACATTTTCTTACATCTAGTAAAGTAAAATAAAAAAATTGATGCTATACTGTTTCACAAATGAAACATTCAGAGGATGCATTGGCAAACAAGTCATCCAATTTGTTTAATTTTTTATGAACATATACCAAATTAAAAAACCATTTGATAAATTGCACAATATTAATCAAATATTTTCAATAGGAAATAAAGTTCATCCTCGTCGCCATTGTGGCATATTTATATGATTGGTACTCACCCAGGGCTGCTTCTGGTACTGCACTGTGTAGTGGTCGTAGTGGTCACTAAACAACTGGTTCTGGATCACATCTCTAGCCCTAAGGACATCTAAGTTACCCCCACTTAGTGGGAGGAGCTAACTTTACTTAGTATACATACTTACCTTTATACAGTGCATATGCTACACATACTATTGTATATATTATGTATATTTTTTATAAAAGAAATAATGTTAAAAGTACGCGTACATCTTCATACATTCCCTAAATTAAAAAGCTGTAGTAGGCTAAATAGTAAAATTAAAAAAATAATCCTCAGTAGGTAATCTCAAAAGTTACGTATTGAAATAAATAACAGCCCTCTTAGACAACGTGTCATTTAGCTCAAGAAAAGAAACAAGAAAAGATAACTCAATGTATGGAAGTGACAGTTGCCAGTCACGTGACAACTGTCACTTCCATACATTGAGTTATCTTTTCTTGTTTCTTTTCTCGAGCTAAATGACACGTTGTCTAGGGATGCTGTTTATTTTTACATCTTTATTCTATTGCGTGAGTTTTATGAAATTTGAATTTGTTTGATACCTAGTTTTCTTGTAAAATTAGTTTTGATATAACCCTTTTTTAACTTTTTATTTTGACTAACTAAAAAACTACAGGCCCTTAAGTTTTTATATAGGTAACCCTTTTTTAATGTTTTTATTTTGAGTAGATTTTTACTTCAATCGAAAGAGTATATGAATATTTACCGGCTGAGTTTTTACTATTTTAATTACTTTCCTGGTTATTTAAAAAAACATCTCAGATTTCCCAAAAAGAATTTCAGAAATCCCAGATTTGGTGATATTATTAGAAGGTAATTAAGTGTGCATATTTGTGTACATTCGTATGCCCAAGGTATACATGGGCCCTAATGTAACCATGAGTATAAAGGTTCGTGCTAAAGGCAAACGGTTTCGGTCGAGGCAACTAGGGTAGGGTTCGAACTCACCATCACTGGATTGCTAATCCAGTGTCGTATGATATACATAATTGGTCTGATAACATATTTTGCTTCTAAAAGCATTTAAGAGGTTTCCTGCTGCCAGTGTACCTATTTTTCCATCATTACTACTAATTGAATCATTTTTAAAAATAAATTATTTAGATAGTTTGGATGGTAACAAAGAAAAATATTCTAACCTTTAAATTATATTCTATATATATTTTTGTAGAAAAATTAATATCATATCCCGATTTTTGACCTTTATCTTATATATCTAATGAACTTTAAGGTGTAGACTGTGTAGAGTAATGTAACTAGTTGCATGTAACACATGAGATCCAACTGTCTATAGCGATAGAACGTATAGTTGAATAATAAGTACCAAACTATAAACCCATAAATACAAATTATTTAATATTTTAAGATATTTGGTTTTCTATACAACACATGTACCTAGGTATGTATGTCAAGATAGGATAGTATGGAGGTCAGTCCTTTGATCCTACCCAGAATATGAAAACAGCATGATGGTATGTATGTATGTATGTTTGGAGATTAGTATCAAACTATTACCTAAGTCTTCTAAGATATTGTGTGTAGGCTACTGCCATACAAATTGTATGAAGCAATGTCGTCACTAAATTCAATATTTATTAAAAACTGTTAAAAAAAATTTGGGATGTGCTAATACAATGTTGATATTTTTTATAGAAAATTAAATTATCTAGTTGGGGTGTTTCGGCTTTTTTCGATATTTTTATAAAATTTGGAAATATAGGCAGTTAAACTCATAAATTTATCATAAAAAAATATTTTTCTTAATAAAAAATGTTTGAGAAACCCTGGAATTTTTCTGAAAAAACTCATTTGAGATTTTGTATTTGTCTATGTTTATACCAATTTTCAGCGTTCTAGCTTTTATGGTTTCTGAGATATATAGAAAAATAAACCAAAATATCAAAAGTCGATAACCCCTGACTGAAACAAAAATTCACAATTCTGAGTATAAAAGTTTTGTAGGCCCTATAAATGTTTATATATTCTGAAAATTTGGGCTCTGTAAATTGAGCGGATCAAAAGTTATAAGGGGGGGACGGACACACAGACACACACACACACACACACACACAAAACTCACATAAAATGTTCTACTGCGAATTCTGAGTAAATCCATGTATGGGAACATATATGCTGCGAGGCCTCTAGTTGGTGTTAGCATGCAAAAAGTCCACTACGCCATACAAAATGTTCCCTCGTACACGCATCTTGGCTTAATAATGTCGATTCATTCAGAGAATTGAATTTTCATGAACGAATCGACAGTAGGAAAATTGTTAAAAAAAATTAAATGTACTACTACAATATTTATATTTATATAGAAAATTAAATTATGACATTTTTAAAAACTTTGGAAATATAGGCAGAAACACATAAATTTATCGTAAAAAACATATTTTTCTTAGTTAAAAATGTTTGAGAAACTCTGGAATTTTTTTGAAGAATTAAATTTGAGATTTTGTATTTGTCTATATTCATACCAATTTTCAGCGTTCTAGCTTTTATGTTTTCTGAGCATAGAATTATAATGTATAATCTAAGTTTCTGAGATATATATGGAAAAATAAAGTAAAATTTCAAAAGTTGATAACCCCGGACTGAAACAAAAATTGAAAAATTCTGAGTATAAAAGTTTTGTAGGCCTATAACTATCTATATAATCTGAATTTTTTAGCTCTGTATATTGAGCGGATCAAAAGTTATGACGGGGGGGACACACTAAATGTTCTACTCCGAATTCTGAGTAAATCCATGTGTGGACATATATGCTGCGAAGCCTCTAAGTTGGTGTTTTGTTTTTCTCCAAAGTTGGAGAAACGTTGAAAAATATAGACCATGCATACAAATCTCGCGTATCCTGGCTTGAAACTTTGTCGATATGTTAAGAGAACAAAGTTCTCTTGAACAAATCGACAGTTGGATAAAGAACATAAAAATATCGGGGAAATATGTCTTAAGATTTGCATTACCTTTGCAATGGTGCTGAATGGGAAATAAATTTAAAATTAATGTTTCTTTTACTAATCTTATCCAACCTTCCTTATTTATTTATTTTTTCAAAATCATTCGATTAGAAGTACCTACCTCATGTTGGAATATTATGTTGAAAAATAGGTACCTAGCTAGAGCAGTCTTTAGTTTTCATGCTAACTTTTTTATTTTAAATTCGTGCCAACATGTTTATTTCAAATATAATAACAACATGTACTTTCGTTTGTTCATAATGTTGTTTCAATTATGTACATAAATTAAACCAATTTTACTGCAGGTATAACATACATAATGAGAAAAACACCAAAGATTTTAATATGAATTAATGAGCTAATGTCATATAAAAGTTCAATGTTACCTGTTTATTTAAAAATATATATATTCATTAAAACTTTCAAGGCTTATGGAATATATGCGTAAACACCACGTATATAATATGTATTCTTTTTCAATGTGAATTGTTCAAACAAAATCTCATTTTGTTATGAACTATTCTGAACACAACGGGAAGGTTTTGATTTTTTCCATTTGAATTAAAAAGATTCACGAACTTTTATACTCAGAATTTTGAATTTTCGTTTCAACTTTTGAATTTTTACTTTATTTTCCATATATCTTAAAAACCATAAAAGCTAAAACGCTGAAAAATTGTATAAATATAGACAAATACAAAACCTCAAATTTGTTTTTTCAAAAGTTTCTGAAACATTTTTTACTAAGAAAAACATTTTTTTATGATAAATTTAACTTTATATTTTTATGATAAATTTAATTTTTGTTTCTGAAATTTTAAAAAATATCGAAAAAAGCCGAAACACCCCAAGTAGATAATTTAATTTTCTATAAAAAAAATATGAACATTGTAGCAGTAGGTACATTTAATTTTTTTTAACAATTTTTATAAAAATTGAATTTAGGGACGACATACTACACACAATATCTAAGGAGACTTAATCTCCAAACATACATACATACCATCGTGCTGTTTTCGTATTGCCGGTAGGAAAAAAGACTGACCTCCATACTATCCTATCTTGACATACATACCTACATGTGTTGTATAGAAAACAAAATATATTAAAATATTCAATAATTTGGATTAATGGGAGATAGACCAACTTGTTATACGTTCCTTGAAGCAACACCAATTCAAATCAAAACGAATTTATCAAAAGGGCATGTCATTTCTATAATACAACAATAATACTTCTGTACAGTGACAACTGTTTAATTTTGCTCCTAGCTTTTTTACAAATACTATATTTAGTACCAATTTTTTCAAGTCAATTAATAAAAAAATAGTTTTAATAAGTGATTGTGACCTGGTTCTGTGATAAATTTTGGTTCTATACTTCATGGTTTTTGTGTAAATTCATCAAAACTGGAGGTTTCTTATATCCTATTGTTTTGACATCTGTTTTAATTTATTCCTACCTACTGACAGTACTACACAAATACAAGTACATTTTCAATACTAGCTGTCAAATTGAAATAATCTGAAAGATGAGTAAAAGGATTGCAGCCCAATCAGGCAGCGACTCTCCTATGAATATAACGGATATGCGAAACATGATAACTAGTGCAGTGAAGGAAGGGAATAAAGAGATCATCATGGAAATTAACGATATCAAAGGAACTCCACAAGAAATGAGTGATAAATATAATAGTTTTCATGCAGATCTCTTGGCCGCTAAGCAGAGGATTGTTGAGCAGGAAAACCAAATATCTCAATTGGAAGGTTCAAATCAGGAATTGAGTGAAAAAATTATGACTTTGGAGTCGAAGATGGATTCTGAACTTGCTGAATTGAAAATTTGTGTTGATAAACTGGAAACTTATAGCAATAATCAACAACAATCTCTTTTGACTTGTAATTTGGAGATCTTTGGAATACCAAATGACAAAAATTTGAATCTTAATAAGGAGGTCATTGATATAGCTGCCTCAGTTGGATGTGGACTTGTAAATGATGATTTAATGTTTGTTACTCGCAAGAAATCGGCTAATCCACAGAGACCGGGCAGTGTTATTCTGAGACTAAAGGACAAAGGGAAGAGGGACGTATTTCTGGCAGCGGTAAAAAAACACAAAGGAATTCCATCGAGTCCAAAAGATGTATCTGGTAACAGAGGAAGAGTCTATGTGAACGAACATTTAACTTGGAAAAATAAACAGATTCTTCATGCTACAAAAGTGTTCAGAAAGGAAAGTGGATACGATTTTTTATGGGTCAGAGATGGGAAAATCTTTCTGAGAAAGAATCAATTTTCCGGCCCCATAGAAATCACAAGCATAAGGAAGCTGCAAACATTGACTCAAGATTAATTTTATCGGCTTACCTTTTTAATTTCATGACTTTTTTTGCTATAGCTTATTACATATTTTATTTTCCTCTGTTCTTTTATTTTATCAGCTTATTTGGTTTATGCGAAAAAGTACATTTGAGCATATACTCTATTTTACTCTTACTGTTTATAGTGGCAATTCCTGCTTTACCTTATCATTTAATTATGTGGTCTATTAAACTGGTTTTATTTGGTTATTGGCGCGGGCGCTGAGCGGATTACGATGTTCTATCAGAACGTGCGAGGTCTACGGACTAAAACTAATGAATTTTACCATAACGTAACACTAAATAATTTTGACATAATTCTAATAACAGAAACATGGTTAACTGACGGTATATACGATGGGGAACTGTTCGATGATCGGTATGCAGTATTTAGAATGGATAGAGATAGTGTTTCATCTGGTAAATCAATAGGAGGTGGTGTACTTATAGGAGTGAAGAAAGAATTAAAGGCTTATAATAATGTTAACTGGTCCTCTTGGGTAGAGGATACATGGATAACATTAGATAATATACTTAAAAATAAATCAATTCATATCTGCTGCTCATATCTTCCAGGTGTCAGTGCTAAACTCACAACTTCACAAAGATTAGCTCTTATTACTTCCCAAACAGAAATCATCAGAGACAGAACAACACAATATCCTGATGATATATTTATTATTATTGGCGATTACAATATGCCAAATATTCAATGGGATACTCTAGGTAACAGTACTTATGACATGTGCTCTAAGGAATTGTTAAACTGTGTAACATTCTCAGGTCTTAATCAATATAACAAAATAAAAAATCACTGTGATAATGTATTAGACTTGGTACTGTCAAATATTCCTATAGAAGTTAATGGGTCAGACACCTTCCTTGTACGTGATGATCCCTTTCATAAACCTCTGCAGTTAAATTTTCAATTGTCTAACTTAAAAATGAATGGAGGGTCCTCCATATGTATAAAACTCTTTAAACAGGCTGACTATAAGTTGATTAATAGCAAGCTTAAAAACATTGACTGGTCAGCTGTAATCGACTGTGATGATGTGAATTTAGCCACTGATAACTTTTACTCAAATGTACATAAAGTATTTTTTAACAGATTTTTAATTATCTCAATAGAGACGAAGTTGGAATATTTACTGTAGGAGAACCGGGAAATCAAGGCACCTACAGGGCTTACGACCTGTCATCGGCTGGTTTACGTGATCACTTTATGCGCTTGCGCAACGTTCACCAATTATGCCTTTTAATGAGATCCCTATGAATTCAATTTTGAAAGTTCTATATATTGTAATACTGAAATTCTTTTCGCTTGAAAATAAGGAATTTTTACTATAGCCATCTATGGGTGAAATTATGAACAACAATCTTATTATTTTTATTTATTTTGTTGGAACGCCATCTATTGAGAGAATTGGTTTTTTGTAAATAATGAAAGCTACAATTCTTATATCTGAGGTGACAATGCATTTTTCGCATAGAAGTCACCCCTGAATTGCGCCAGACTTATAAGGTCATTTTTGTCTTATTTACCTACTTGTACCAATGTGTAAGTAATCGAATATTTTTATTATTGCATATGCGCAAACATTGGATTTTTTTCCCTGTCGGGAGTCAAAGATATTTTTTAACAGATTTTTAATTATCTCAATAGAGACGAAGTTGGAATATTTACTGTAGGAGAACCGGGAAATAAAGGCACCTACAGGGCTTACGACCTGTCATCGGCTGGTTTACGTGATCACTTTATGCGCTTGCGCAACGTTCACCAATTATGCCTTTTAATGAGATCCCTATGAATTCAATTTTGAAAGTTCTCACAATCCTCTAGATTATCAAACTTTCGCTCTTCTCCGTAAAAGACAAAAAGGAATGTCAATTAATGCTAGGGAAAAGTATTTCAATAGTACTGAAAACTCCATTCAATCAAACGTCAAAAAATTCTGGTTTTATGTTAAATCAAAGAAACGTAATGCTAACTCATTTCAGTGTTTAATTAATGGTGATCGTACTGCTCAAAGTATACAGGAATCTGCATATTTCTTGTCAGATTACTTTGCCTCTGTTTTCAATACAGTCGATTCTTCTACACCATATTGTAGTGAGGAGGTTGCAGGGTGTCAAACTATAGCAAATATACACTTAGACATAACAACAGTATCTAAACACCTAAGTTCAATCGACATAAGAAAGAGTCAGGGCAGTGATGATTTACCAGGCATATTCTTGAAGTACTGTGCCAGCTCCTTAACCATCCCAATTTATCATATTTTTAAAAAGTCACTATCCAACGGTACATTTCCTGATAAATGGAAACAGGCATTAGTTACTCCTATACCTAAGAGTGGGAACCTGAAAGATGTTTCAAATTACCGACCAGTTTCCAAATTGCCCATTTTGAGTAAACTCTTGGAAAAGATCGTGTACGATCAAATGTACTTTGCGGTCAAACTCCATTTAGATCCTAAACAACATGGTTTTGTTAGGGGACGTTCTACTAATACAAATTTAAATGTCTTTCTAAACGAAATTCATGACAACCTTGATAACAAAAGACAAACTGACGCAATATATACAGACTACTCAAAAGCCTTTGATAAAGTGGACCATCTAATTCTGACTAAGAAACTAAAACTTTTGGGTATTCACGGTGATCTTCTTAGGTGGCTAAAATCATACCTTATTAATAGAAGCCAAATAGTAGAGTACGGTGGTCATCTATCGTCTGCAACACAGGTGCCATCGGGTGTACCTCAAGGTTCCCATTTGGGGCCTCTCTTATTTAATATTTACATACATGACATTGGATTATGCTTCAGGAACAGTAATTACATATTATACGCTGACGATATGAAAATCTACAAAACTGTTATAGACATTACTGACTGTGAGGACTTGCAACTTGACCTTGATAGACTAACTTCTTATTGTGTCTTGAATAAGCTGTTACTAAATGTAAAAAAATGTCACTCCATTACATTCTCTAGGAAAAAGAGTACAATACAATACACATACACAATCAATAGGGAGGCGATTGATAAGAAATCAGACTGTAGAGACTTAGGTATACAACTGGACAGTAAACTTTTATTTGACAAACACATTGACACAATTACACTGAAAGCTTATAAAATGTTGGGATTCCTGATGAGAGTATGCAAACCATTCACACAAGTGAAAACATTTATCTTACTATATAACACAATTGTTAGAAGTCAATTGGAACATGCATCAGTCATCTGGAATCCACAATATAATATTTATATTAACAATATAGAACGAATACAACAAATATTTTTGAAACATATGAAGTACAAATTTGGTAATAACTACAAACATGAATTGCAGACTTTACAGACAAGACGAAGGACCTCAGACTTAATGTACCTTTATGACATAATAAACTTCAATATTGATTGTACAGACCTTCTGAAAATTATTAACTTCAACATACCAAACAGACGAACAAGACACACCTCAACGTTCTTTTTAGACAAAAAAAACACTAATGCCGCTCAAAATTCGCCATTGTACCGATGCCTTACCACGTATAATAATTTGGAAAAGATCAGGTCCGTGGACATATTCTGTATGTCCATGACTCTTTTCAGGAGCCACGTTAGACAGGAATAATATTTTTTTTTTTTATTACCAGTAGTGAGTACAATGCACCATGAAATCAAAGGTGGGCTGATTAAGTTACAATTACTTATGTTGCTTACAATTACTTATGTTATATTTGTTAAAAAAAATATTATTGTACGTTTGCCCATTTTTTCAAATAAATTAAAAAAAAAAAAAAAAGAAAAAATAATGTCAATCTCTCGGGCAGTATCCCACATTCTGATGTATTCACTGCTAGTCATGATGGCTACAATAATTCTTTATATAGATGCTTAGCGGCGTAAACCTGTGTATTGTTAATTAAAAAAAAATATGTACTTATTTTGATTTATGTTTTTATCTATCAGATTCTGTTATTTTTCACAGCACTAATAAATTAGGTCCTTCTCCCTTCCTTTCCCGTCACGAGCAAATGTGTGAAATATATGAATATGTAATAATTTTAAGTATATTTAAATTTATTTTTTGTTGTATTGTACATAGATACAAACTTCTATGATTATTTAATATACATCAATTGTGGACAAAAATAAAAAAATAAATAAATAAACCATTTATTTGTTGCCATTAATGTTACATCAAACAACAACAAAAAAGAATATATATATATACAATTTTGAACTACAATTGACAACAAAAAGGCAATTGCTCAGCTGCGCACTACCAAGTATCCCTGGAGTGCTGCTGGTTTTCAGCAAAGCCTTGGGACAACACAAAACATTGAGGACAGACCACATGTCATAACTTATAAAAATCTAATAGTAATTAAAAATAAAATGTATTTCTTCCTTCTCTTTTTTTCACTGCTGGCACCCTTGTTGGTTCAATAACCATATCTTGCAGTGTTTCTTAAAACTCTGCAAAGAGTTCATCGCACGTATGTAATTGTAAAGTAATTGTTCTGTCTTTTTTTAAATTTTATAGTGTATTTTTTCTGTTTATTTATAAGACTGTATTTATCCCTTAAATAAATAAATAGTTAGCTACGTATTCTTCAACTATACATGCTATCGACTGTTGTATCTCATGTGTTACATGCAACTAGTACTAGTGGTTTTGAATGTCCATGATTCTACATCATGTATTAGTATGGACCATACATAGCAATTAACCATTATCTGTCGGACATTAACATCACAAGTCTTTAAAATGTTGCAACTTCTAATTTGGTGCGTGTTTAATTCACATTTAATATAGTACAACATGTTACTTATTGGTTGCCTGAAAAGCAATATGAGGACTAAAAAAATTGAGTTGTTATAACCCTTTCTTAACCGATGATTCCAATTGGAATGATTAATGTATTTTACGTATATCTCAATGAAAATTGTTATCAGCTGTGTTATTTCTCTTCTAAATTATTAATCACAATATTTTTGATCGCTTACAATACTGAGAATGTGAGTTTTTTTTTGTTTTCTAGCATGCTATATTTTTTAATTTGGTAATTATATTTCCTTCGATCTCTAATGATAATTAAAAATGAAAGATTTTTTATTTTATGAAAAGTATATAGTTTTAAATATGAATGATGACAATAGAAATTTTTTTTTTTTTTTTTGACACTTTGAAAATGGTCACTGGATGACCGAAACTAGTCAGTGTCATTAAATTAGTAGAACTGAAAACTTTGGTTTTATTTTACCATTCCAAATTTATTTATTATTTACAATAGAAATTGTTAAAATTTCCAAAAAAAGGAAAAAGAATCCAAAAAAATTTCAAAATCTCTTTATAATCACATCTCTAATAATAATTAAAAATGAAAGATTTTTTATTTTATGAAAAGTATTTGAATGCTGACAATTGGAATCGTTAAAATTCCAAAAAAAGGAAAAAGAATTCAAAAAAATTTCAAAATCTCTTTATAATCACATATTTTGCCCATTTTTTATGAAACATATTTATTTTCATAATGCTTTCATAATTCGGTTAAGAAAGGGTTAAAAATTGAGTAGTAGGAAAAAATATATTTATACTTAATTATGTCACTCGCTAACATGAACTTGACATCCATAATTCAAAGTCTTGGTGTGATGTTTAAAAAAACATTTCGTATTTTTGTTTACGAAATACATCTTGACGTTAAAATATATTTCGCGTTAAACGCAAGTTGCCCGATATAAATAATTTTAAGAAATTTTCATTCGTTCAAAATAAATGTATATATGTATTAATTATACATTTCGATAATCGAAATCCATTTATCTGAATCAACAACGTTCTTTATCTCGGGGGCGGTACTTTTATCATTTAAGCCCTTCGAAAATTGACAGTATCATTTGTTTAATATAATATTATTATCATTACTTGTATGTTAAAATTAATCAATATACCTACTTGTAGTGTATAGGTAAATATAATTTTGTGATTTTGGTATATGTTCAGAATATTTATTGATCTTGTAGGGATAGAGTTCTCTTTGCGTTGCGTTGAGAAAAAATGATGTATTTGTTGCTTACTTTCTCTTTATATTTGTTTTACTAGTTGCATGTTACACATAAGATCCAACTGTCGATGACTATAGTATGCATAATTGAAGAATACGTACCAAACTATAAACACTTAAACACAAATTTATAAACATTTAAAGATATTTTGATATCTATATAAAACATGTAGGTATGTATGTCAGGATAGGATAGTATGGAGGTCAGTCATTTTTTCCTACCCAGAATATGAAAACAGCATGATGGTATGTATGTATATTTGGTGATTAAGTAGGTATTGTGTAGTGTATACTGCCTTACAAATTTTATGAAAAAGTTTGAGATGTACCTACTACAATGCACATATTCTTTTATAGAAAATAAATTATCTAGTTGGGGTGTTTCGGCTTTTTTCGATATTTTTAAAAACTTTGGTAATACAGGCAGTTAAACACAAATTTATCATGAAAAAATGTTTTTATTTATAAAAAATGTTTGAGAAACTGGAATTTTTTTGAAAAAAGTCAGAGAGCTACTTGACACTCGTATATGTTGGTGTGCATGCGAAATAATTTTACTCTAACACATTACCTATATCCAAAAAAATAGATATCTATCAGTTTGAAAGCAATAACGCCATAATTAGAAAAAAATGTATAACATTGAAAGCTATAGGCATCGGCAAGTATTTTGACATGTTTTGGCAAAAAGGGGAGCGGTTTGAGCAACAACCAATCAAACAAAAAATCCAAATTTGTGTTATGCGCAGGCCACGTGATTTTCACGTTGTTTTTTTTCTAGAACTTAATCTACTACTTTCATATATTATGGGTGAGGTAGTGTTGTTACAATAAAATTTAATAATTCTTCTACCAAATAGCGCCAAGAATGCTATTTATTTTGTAATATTTAAGTGCCGTTTTTTTTTTGCGAAATTTATTTTATGAATTTTACAATTATTTAATTGCGTTTTAAGTTACAACATTTGAAGAGTAAAATATCGTATCACGTTGCAAAAACAAACAAATTTTATTGTTTGTTTTGGTAAATATTTACAAATATAAATTTATTATTAATTTGCTATTAATCATACCTACTCATCAAGAATTATTATTGTCCATTGAGATGTCAAATACTACTTACTTTTTGTGCGACTTCGGCTTTTAGTGCGCCTTTGGCTGCGTCATCTAGTTTTGTTCTTCTACATTCTTGGTTCCCGTTCGGTCAGCCACTTCACAGCCTCTGCATGGAGTCGCTCTATAAATGTCCACCCATTCTTCTTCATACCTCCGTATCGGGCACTCCTCTACTAGATGCTGGATAGTTTGGCTGCTTGCTCCACAGTCGCATTCCGGTGAATCTCTTTTTCCCCATTTCCACATTTGTTATTTGCAGTGTCCTTGACCTGTACGAATTAAATAAATAAAATAAATAAATAAAACATTTATTGACACGAATAAAAGTTTACATACAAATACATAGACATATATCAACAAATAAAAAGAAAAACAACCTTTCCGGCTCAAAAGGACCATGCTCAAGTATGTTGCAGAAAGATAAGCCCCCCAGCAGCTGATTTTTTCAGCATGATCCTGAATTCTGTTTTGCTGAATCCAAACTTTTCTGAGATTATAACCTGGGGCCCTTTGTTTAGGGTAGGATGGATAATGTGTTTATTTAATACCAAGTCTGCATCATTCCACCTCTCTCCATACTCTAGGCAAGTTGAATTCGCCGAGTTGCTTCGACCAAACAGGCTTTCTGGACTTCAGTCGTTGTCTTGGTGTTAGGAATATATCTTGAAATGCGGGAATTGCGAGTTTTCTAGCTGTAGCCTGGCTTCTGCGCAAATCAGGAGCAATTCTCTAAAGCACAGAGAGCCACGGGAGTGCAGTTGGCCTTACGCATCCAATGACTGTCGTCATTGTTTTATTTAATTCGACATCAAGGGTTTTGCAATGGACGCTTCTCTCCCACAACCGCTGATGTACGCAGCACTTCAGCAGTGCTGCCCCATGTTGTTCCGGTGAGCTTCATAATTATGTTGTTCCTAGCCTTCATTTTGTTTTTCAGCGCTTGCAAGTTAGGACCGTAAGTTAGTGACCTATCAAGTTTTACTCCGAGATACCTAGGATTACGGTCGTTTGGGACTTTTTCATCACACATGAAGATATTTAGTTCCTTGTCTGCTTGTTGGTTATTAAGGTGCAGAGTTGTCGCAACTGTCTTTCTATGGTTCGGCTTCAGGTCCCATTCCTCCAAGTATTTTTTGCATAATCTGTAGGTCAGCATTAAGTACGGGTTCCAATTCATCAAAAGTTCAATTTTTTGCATAATCTGTAGGTCAGTATTAAGTACGGGTTCCAATTCATCAAAAGTTCAATTCCAATTCCAATTCATCAATTGTGCGCCACGATCGCTATATCATCTGCACAAATAAACTTTCTTGGGTTGGTTATTGGGATATCTGCTGTATACATTTTGTCTCCAATTGGAGACATAACTAACCCCTGAGGCAATCCATTTTGAAGTATTCTCTTTCTACTGACCTCTCCCCTCAAGAAACCTTCGATGCTCCTGTTTAAAATGCATATTGTTTAAGAGGGCTATAAATGCTCAGCTCTCAATCAATACCCATTGTATTTTGCAGAAGGCCTCCTTTCTTTACCGTGTCATACCGCTACCCTTAGCAATCTTTCAAAGCGCGTGTAGTTTTCTATACTGGGTTTAATCCTGTTTATGGTCAATACAATCGAAAAGTGCCATTATCGTCTGTGTATCCCCATTGGGTACATTGGGAATTAGAATCCCCAATGTATACAGATGGATGCGGGCATGATTTCATCACAGCCTGTGTCCAATTTTTTGACGGGGACTTAGATGTCAAATAAAGATAAATAATAGATGACGGAGATGTCAAATAAAGACAAATAATAACAGCAGTTTTCCCCGAAACACCTACTTGTCAAGAATTATTGTCCGTTGAGGTGTCAAATAAAGACAAATAATAACAGTTTTCCCCAAAACACCTACTTGTCGAGAATTATTGTCCGTTGAGGTGTCAAATAAAGACAAATAATAACAGTTTTCCCCAAAACACCTACCTACTTGTTAAGAATTATTATTGTCCGTCAAATAAAGACAAATAATTACATATTTTCCCCAAATCTCTAACTCGATCTCTTTAGGATGCTCGCCTTGTCTTTAGGATGTGAATTATTTGTTATATTATTACAATAATAATGTCATTTGTTATCATCCAAAGGTCTGCGCCTCGGGTCATACGGGATGATAAACTAAGGTCGCCGGTTTAAAGTGTTTAATGCACACCTAGCATTTCGTTAAACTTTATATTAGGTATCAATACTATTCTATTTTTGCTCTGAATTATCTATTACCTATCATTTTACATCTCTTTATATTTCGTCTCATAATTTCATGCTTAAATGTCTAGATTTTAACTACTTAAATAGTTCCCAACTCGCTGTTGTATTTACAACTGTCGATGAAATTGTTTTGCAAAAATATTTAAATAAGTCTGTAGAATAAATAAGTATGGAACATACAGTGCTTATGACTTGCCTTGGGTTTGTTATCTTTCGTGTTTTTACTTTCCACAATCAGTTAATTATTCAACCATCGGTCAATATTTTTTCATGATCAATGTGGCTTTAAAAATTGATGTGAAAGCTTGACATCTATCGATTTTATTGTATATTATTTTGACCATCTTTCCTATGTCAGTCGTCGTATTTTATCAGTTAAATAAAACTTTTGCCTACAATCATAAATACATTGAGTTTAATATTTTATATTGCACTTATTACGATATTATTATCTCTCTATGAAGCTCTTTCAGACGTTGTTGTTTCCAGAATTAAATGTTGCTGTTTTTTACACACTAATTAATTCACCTGTCTGTCAGCACTGGAATTTTGCTATTGATTTTTAACTACCTTCCCGACCAGTTATAGATCTGAAAATTTCAGAATTTGTGTATTATTGATAACAATAAATGTTTCCAGCTTGATTCATTTGATTAAACTGAACAATTTTTTATTTAATGCACATTGAATTGTTTAAGTGCCATTTATATTCTGTATTTGAATATAAAACAACTTCGTTTAATATTATGTGTTTGAAATTGGCAGTATGAATATAAACAATCTACTGACTGGCCTGAAATATTTTTTATTCTTCATTTCAACTTCTCAAAATGTTTTTTTTTAATTTACTGGTACGATTGTCTTTTTTTATGTTATTTAAAGTTAAACTTGTTATCTTCTTTATATATAAATATATAATTCTTCTGTACGTGTGTATGTCACTGAACTCTTCCTAAACGGCTGTACCGATAATGATGAATTTTTTTGTGTGTGTTTGTGTGAGTCCCTGAATGGTTTAGATTCGCAAAATCGAATTTTAAACATTAAAAAATAAAGAAAATGAAAAACATGATTTTTTATAACTACAAATTATAATAGGTGGTGCTAATGTTGAATTTGCAATGTTCCCATCTGACAACACTAAGAAATCTGTCCAGACCATTATATTATGCTGTATTGCAATTATATACGAAATGACGATCAATCTAACCCCAAAGTGTTTAGCGGCTCATCGAACAAAAAAATGTATGGGTCGATGGCAGAGCGGTTAGCGCGCTGGGCTAATAATCCAGTGGTCGTGAGTTCGAATCCTGCCTCGACCGATTTCGTTCACCTATATCACAAGCATTTATGCTATTATTTTAGGTAACGTAGGAAGATTTATATGTATGTACTTGTTTAACAAGGACATATTAATTTTTTTTAAATGTAAGTTTGATCAGCGAATAATAACATCCATATGATTCAAATATATGTTACATGTATTTTTTTGTTTCACAAATAGTTCGGGCAGGACAACGTCTGTTGGGTCTGCTAGTAAATAATAAAATCCAAATTTCTAATATAGCGAACTTTGAATGCCGGTTTTTCAATATTAAAAAGTGTGTCTTGTGTGCGATAATATTACTCTGTTTTCATTATTTTTTGCAAATTATTCCCTACTGTTATCCGTAGGTACATAATATGTGACTCTTTGGTAACATCTATTTTAGTTGGTTTAATTTTGGGAATGAACAGGTGGTCGATTATTTTATACTAAGTCTCTGTTTGAAGAATCTGACATTATTATTATCTCTATTGTCACAACAACTTTTCCGCTCGTTTGTGGTCGATTTCCGATTACGTTAACAAATATCTTTCTATCTATATCTATCTATCTCCTTCCTTTCTTTGTTGTTGTGATATTACATTTAGTTATGTTTGGTTTGTTGTCTCTCTGTTTATTTTTTATGTTACCTATAAATTTAATATATCTACCACTACACTGTTAATGCCACCGCGTTCCGATGGTTGGTTGGAAGATATTGCCTTATGGCAACAAACCCGTCATTTATTTATTCATTGAAAAATCATAAATCAAAAATCATAAAAATATACATCACTAGAATAAATCTGTTCTTTATGTATGTATGCAAAAGGCAATTTATGCCGTTTATGAGTAAATAAATAATAATAATTTTGGAACACCAATTTTTAAGTTATTTACACATAAACCTTTTTTTGCTATGATTTTTTTTGTTAGCGTAATGTATATTTTCTTTTTTTATTTTCGCTTTCCTTCTTTTGTTGATGTGATGTACCTACATGTACAATTTTATCTTACTTTGTAATATGGTTGGTTGGAAGAAATTGCCCAATGACAATAAGCCCGCCAGTGTGCATTATATTTGTTTCTATTATGGACAAAAAGATAAATAAAATAAATTAAGAATCGGAAGAGTAACAAAATAATTTTCCAACTGTCGATTTATTTATATAAGAGAATTAATTTTTCTTAACATAACGACAAAGTATAATGTCAGCCCCCCTAGACAACATGCCATTAAAGCTAAGCGTTATATCGCTAAGCGATAGAAATGTATGAAATTTGTGGCTGTCACGTGTTGTCATAGCGACCAATTTCATACATTTACTATCGCTTAGCGATATAACGCTTAGCTTAAATGACACGTTGTCTAGGCCCCCTGCCCCCCTAGACAACATGCCATTAAAGCTAAGCGTTATATCGCTAAGCGATAGAAATGTATGAAATTTGTGGCTGTCACGTGTTGTCATAGCGACCAATTTCATACATTTACTATCGCTTAGAGATATAACGCTTAGCTTAAATGACACGTTGTCTAGGCCCCCTGCCCCCCTAGACAACATGCCATTAAAGCTAAGCGTTATATCGCTAAGCGATAGAAATGTATGAAATTTGTGGCTGTCACGTGTTGTCATAGCGACCAATTTCATACATTTACTATCGCTTAGCGATATAACGCTTAGCTTAAATGACACGTTGTCTAGGCCCCGTCATTTGTCGCGGGTTTTTCTTCTTTGAAATCAAAAAACGATTTTACTGAATTCCATTCTTTCGTAGTGTCTATGTATCTTCAACTTCTTCCAATGGTGCCACCACCTTCTATCCTCCACCGATATCTTCCAGTCTTACACATAGAGCAGTTATCTTGTGTAGTACCTATATATGTATAGTCTTATCTAATTATTATCCCACCCTGGTATAATTGGGAAAATATGACTTCGATATTAAAATTTTCATCTTTATAAAAATAGAATTATGTTTTTATAACATTGAGTGAATATACATATTTATAAACAATAACAATAAAAAATAATATTTTGTGGATCATCCCTTATTTTTTATGACAGTTTAGAAACGGCACACGGCAAACACGTGAAAATAACGAGGGAATTCGTAAATCGTGATTTTAAAGGGTGTCAAATTGTTCCTTGTATGTGTAAAGAATGCATTTAACCATTTTTTAGGTTACATGTTGATCCTAAATATCTTTATATTATATTTATAATTGTTTTTGTGTTGTCTAATTAAATATAAAATAAACTATTTCGTTACGGCTTTTTATTTTACTATCGTTTCTCGGCCAATACTCTAACTATTAATTTAAAACGCTCCCAATAACAAGTTACCACTTTCTGTAGACATACAATATTTATCGTCTCACTGATCCAGACTGAAAACACTATTAAAAATTGTGTCCTCACCGGGTATCGAACCCGGGACCTTTGGCTCAGCAGTCGGACATCTAACAAACTGACAATCTACAATTTTTTTGTATTGTTTTATATTTAAATTAACATTCGATATATTCTACACTATACACTGAAAAAATAATGTTAATAGTAACAAAATTTCATGTTAAAACTAAACGAACTATAGTGACTACAAAACATTTGATTTTGTGCACACAGCCAAACAGTAAAGTCATAAATATATAAACCTTTATTACTGATAACAAAGGTTTGACTAAAACGCAGCTTGTCATAGTATTTTTTGCAGTGTAGAATTACATTTTTATAAATAGTGGATAAAACTAACTAAAGGCTTTATTATTTTTATTATTAAATTATTCATGAAAATTACCATTCTAGTCTTCTGTTTGATATTTTTATTTTATCTTAATTTATTGAAAACAAACGTACAGCCAATTAAGTACATAGGATAATACAAACAGGCAGTTATACAATGAATTAGCTAAAAATATTTGATTAATATTACTTGTTAAACATAAATTAAAAGAAAACATTGCTTCATCCTCAATAATAAAAATATATTTTGAAGGAATTTGGAAGGAAATACCGGCTTAGAATAGTGCCACCGGCTTAGAATAGTGCTTCCACTCTTTTCTATTATTATTTTCGAGTGTCCCGTAAAAGCCGGGTAATCGAAAATACATCAGGCAACAATAACATCTGACATAGTTCTGCAATGAGGTTCACCACCCATTCTGAATGTAGTGCCTTTTTAGGTGAGACGAGACTGGTGTGTGGGCATACACAGATGTGTTGTGCTCCCTTTTATAAGGCAATGCACACCCCCACACCTTTCGCTGGTTACCCCACATTGTGGGATATGCCGTGATGGTATGAATGAATATTTTGAAGGAATTTGGAAGGAAATAGCGGCTTACGGGAATGGAAAATTTAAATCTTGGATGATATGGGTTGAAGAGATCAATGTCATGAAAGATAGAATAATTTGTGCCACAAGTGGGATGTATGAATATATATTTTTTTTTCACATCGAATTTTTTTTTCTAGTTTGCCTCGTCAATATTATAAAATATTGATCAAACTTAAAAAAAATATCTAATTCGTTTTAAAGGAAATGTCCAGTTTTATAATGGGATGTCCATTTATTGCAATATGTCTTCATGTTGTGCACAAAATGTATGTATATATGTAATTGTTTTTCATCTTGCGATTTAATACGATGATTGATTTGTTATTATATACATTTATATTTTATAGCACTATCTGAACAATACCATATCTATGTATATATCATTCTTATGACGTGAACGTTTATGTAAACGTTTGACAATGTTTCCTACTTATAGTTTGTACGATAATCATTTTCATAACTCACAATAGATGTCTCCACTGTTTAATGTGATTTTTTTTCACATTCGGTAATAACTATTTCTCTTGATAAATATTATGTGTATCAAAACGCACTCTTTAAGATGGCATATATACGAAACAATTTAAAGTTTAGTTTGTCGATCGACGACAATTCTTGATAGAACTCCTTCATTTGTTTTATTCAACTGTACAATAACCGAGTACAGAAGTTTCCGTCATTCTCAGTATTGTAAGCGATCAAAAATATTGTGATTAATAATTTAGAAGAGAAATAACACAGCTGATAACAATTTTCATTGAGATATACGTAAAATACATTAATCATTCCAATTGGAATCATCGGTTAAGAAAGGGTTAAAATAGATATTTGTATAAATTCATTTTGCGTTATGTAACTTTTCAAAACCAACTGTTTTTATACCTGGGGGGGCAAGTCTGGTTCGACCGGCGAAATCAAAACCCTAGTGATTACCCATATCATGGATATAATTATCATATGGAGTTCTATAATATCTTTAGATGTCATAGAACTCCATATGATAATTATATCCATGATATGGGTAATCACTAGGGCTTTGATTTCGCCGGTCGGACCAGACTTGCCCCCCTGGTCTGTAAAATTTGTATATTTATTTATTTATACGGCTCTACGCCTTTTACACGAATAAAAAGTACTGTATATACCTAACCACTAGTTTTAATTTTTTTTAAATTTCAGTTTTCTTATCGATAAATACATATCCCTTGCTGAGGATATGTATTTATGGATATTATGAGTCCATTTCAAAGTAAAACTTGATAGTTCAATTGATTTTTTAAAATATATGTAAGTATACAAAATTCAATACTTGAAGTTCGAAAATTTGATTCCTCTCTTATTAATGTCCAGTGTTAATGTTAATGGGACGAAATATATTTTTTTTAATTTCCATTCTCATTTTTCTCAGTTTCATACTTTATGGATATTTAATACTCTAATCCTCAGCAAGCGATGTATCCCCAAATTTTTAATCACATTTACCCCCCAAGAAGACTTTCACATGAAAAAAGGGTCGTAATCACAGACCAAGAATCCGTAAATCATTTTAAATTTGTGTAGTCTTTCAATAGTTGGCGGTGCGAAAATCTATTAACATCTGTATTACGCATCTAGAGAATATACCACACTCAAATGATCGAAAAAACAGGTAAAACAAATAAATTGAGGTCTACATACATATGTAGATGACGGTCTGTGGCAGGACAACGTCGGCCCGGGCCCTCTATAAGGAAACAATTTAATGGTGTCATTTTCTATAAAAGCGTGAATTCTCTGGCACCAAGTGTACCTATCGGTGAATTATTTATTCCACCCAAAGGTCCATTTTCACTAAAACCACGTTCATAGTAAGCTGCATTGGTTTTCTTATCACAATTTATAGTACTCGGTCTGCGGCCTTACTCTTGACTATCAAATCCAATTCCTATTTCGAATTTTCGCTAAGAACCTACCTTTATAATGGAGAAGAAGGCGGTGAGTAGGTATTTTCTAATCGTAATAGTTACTCTTTCAATAAAGAATAGGGCTACAGGCAGGTAATTTCAATAAGCTTAGATTGAAATTGTATTTGGAATCTAGTTTCGAGAGTAAGACAAGGCCGCTGGAGACTTCAACTTTTAGTTCATTAAGAGGACTCATAACGCTAAATTTAGTGCCTGAAAACATGATATATTAAAACCTAATAACCTCGCCATGATTGACGGGCATTCGCGTTTGTGGTTGGACAAAGTGGTAGTGGTATGAAATATGCTCTTAGTGGTAGTGGTATGAAATATGCTCTTAGTGGTAGTGGTATGAAATATGCTCTTAGTGGTAGTGGTATGAAATATGCTCTTAGTGGTAGTGGTATGAAATGCTGCTCGGGAGAGCCTGAAACCCCTAGAGAGCGCGTCCCCAGGTGGCGGATAGGGGAATGCCCGCCAGATATGGAGGGTAGGAGGGAAATAAAATACCTCCCGCGGACCAAACAGGCCGGAGAAGGCAACTTCGTTAGCAAACCCTCTGTGTAGAGCTCCTTCAACATATTTGAAGAAAAGGATGCAAAGACGCTACATACTGGGCAGGAGTATGTAGAAGGGATGGCGGCGGATGAACCTAAAAAGGCCAACGGCGGCTCCCGAGTCTTCCAATGAACACTACTGTCTTGACGTCAGGTGGCAACCGGTCGGAAAAAATTTAAAGCCAAAACAAACAACCTCTAGTACATGATGAATACAAGAAACCAAAGTAACGATAAAAGGACTAGGGCGTCCCCCCGAAGCGACGTGAACATGCACCAAGCAAGAGCAAACAAAACCAACGATATGATTTCTAGGGCGTACCCCCGATGCGACGCTTTCGACAAGTTTACTTCAACGCACACTATAAATAAAATCAAATTAGCGACATGGAATATAGGTTCACTTACAGGACGCAGCGAAGAGCTCAGTAATGTTTTAAAGAAGAGAAATATAAATATATGCTGTCTACAAGAAACAAAATGGAAAGGTTCAAAATCGAGGGACATCGGAAACGGTTACAAGCTGATATACCATGGGCAGGAAAATACGAGAAATGGAGTAGCTATAGTTATAGATAGCGTATTTTCTAATAATATCGTAAATGTAGAAAGGAAGAGTGATCGACTAATATCAATCAAATTGGCAATGGAGGGCCTTCCACATATAAACATAATATCTGCATACGCACCGCAAGTTGGGTGCACGGACGTGGAGAAACAAACCTTCTGGGAAGACTTTGATGATCTCGTGCAAAGAATACCACAAGCAGAAAATAAATACATAGGTGGTGACCTAAATGGACATGTAGGTACAGAAAACAACATATACAAAGAAGTCCATGGGGGCTTCGGTTTTGGAACATTAAATAAACAAGGAGAAAATATACTAAATTTTGCTTCTACATATAACTTAGCTATAGTATATACCTTTTTTAAAAAAAAGCCAGAACACTTAATATCATTTAAAAGCTCTAACCACTGCACACAAATTGATTATATTCTTGCTGACAGAAAGTGTCTCAGATACTTTCGCGACTGCAAAATCATTCCTGGTGAAGCACTAACATCTCAACACAGACTCCTGGTATCATATTTCCATTTTCCTAAGCCACTGAAAATCACCATTGATAGAACACCTCGCATAAAGTGGCACAAACTCAACAGTTCGGCAGGTGAAGCTCTAACACAAGCTCTTATAGAATATTTGCAGAACGACCCAAATGACTACGATAATCCAGATAAAATGTGGATGAAATTTGAATCCGTATGTTTAGAAAGAGCCAAATCCATATTGGGTGTATCAAAGGGTGGCATAAGTACAAATAAAGACCCCTCGTGGTGGAATGTTGAAGTTAAGGAAATACTTAAGGAAAAGAAGACACTCTTTAAGAAATGGCAGAATACAAGACTTGAGGAGGATTACCTAAACTATAAAACTGCAAAGAAAATGTCTAAACAAAAGGTAGCACAGGCCAAAGCTGGAGCAACTAACGACTTTTATCAGAAACTTGAAAATGCTAACAACGAACATGAAGTATTCAATATTGCTAGACGAAGACAATATAACACAAAGGACATCAAATGCAATAAATATATTAAAAATAAAGAAGGTCAACTACTAACATCAAACAATGATATCAACTTACGGTGGAAGGAATATTATGAAAATCTGCTAAACAAAGAGTTCCCCAGCAAAACACTTCCAAGACTAGAACCTACATTTGGCCCAATCCCAGAAATTAGCCAAAGTGAGGTTCAGCTCGCTATCTCCAAAATGAAAAATAATAAATCTGTAGGGCCAGATGGGATCCCGGCTGATATTTGTAAAAAGCTAGGAAACGCGGGTGTGAAATGGCTAACCAATCTATTAAACCTCATAGCCTACTCCCGAAAAATACCTGAAGACTGGCGACACAGCTACTTATTACCTTTCTATAAAAATAAGGGAGACATCGGAAGTTGCGAGAACTACAGAGGCATCAAGCTGACCTCACATACACTAAAGATTTGGGAAAGAATTTTAAATGACCGCATATGCAAGATATCCAAAATAACACAAAATCAGTTTGGTTTCACTCAGGGTAAATCTACTACAGATGCAATACAGGCTATAAGAATATTAATGGAAAAACATCGTATAAATCGCAAAAATCTCCATCTTCTCTTCATCGACCTGGAAAAAGCATTTGACAGAGTCCCACGTCGTCTGGTCTGGCAGCACCAAGAGCACAAGGAATACCCGAAGAATACATTAAACTGATACAAGACATATATTACAATATCACCACCAGAATTAAAAGCCCAGCAGGACTTAGCGATAACTTTAAAGTCAAAGTGGGAGTTCACCAAGGGTCTGCTCTCAGTCCCTTCCTTTTTAACCTGGTCATGGACTATCTTACAAGAAATGCACAGCAATCACTGCCGTGGTGTATCTTATATGCAGATGATGTGCTCCTTATCTCAGACTCGGCCATCCTATTACAGGAGAACCTTGATACTTGGAGAAGAGCTCTAGAAGATAATGGTCTGCGGATAAGTCGTGATAAGACAGAATACATGGTATGCGAGTTTGAAAGAAGATGCACTGAACAGATATGTATTGAGGATAACCCAGTACCAAGAGTAAACCAATTCAAGTACCTTGGATCGATACTCACAAGTGATGCCAACGTAGATAACGATGTATCACACAGGATAAACGTGGCATGGTTGAAGTGGAGAACTCTCACTGGGGTACTCTGCGATAAGAAAATGCCAGTGAGAACAAAGGGAAGGGTATATAAGACAGCTGTCAGACCGGCGATGTTGGATGGAGCTGAGTGCTGGACCGCCAAGAAATGCCACGAACAAAAACTCCACACCGCCGAAATGAAAATGCTTAGGTGGGCAGGCGGTGTTACAAGAGTTGATAAAATCAGGAACACCTATATTCGAGGAAGTTTCAAAGTGGCACCGATAGTGGACAAACTAAAAGAAACAAGGCTGCGTTGGTATGGCCATGTTATGCGTCGTGATGAGAATCACATCGTGAGAAAGACACTAGACATACCAACTATTCAGCGGGGAAGAGGTCGTCCGCCGGCAACTTGGTGGTCTAGCATTCAAAAAGAACTTCAGGGGGACCACATCGATACCTTGACGACCCAGGACAGAGTGTCCTGGAGATTGCGTACCAGGAGGGCCGACCCCGACTAACACGGGACTAAGGCAAAGAAGAAGAAGTGGTAGTGGTATGAAATATGCTTGATAGTAGTGCTTGTTCTGTCCGACGAGCAGCAGCTTCGGGGAGGAAAAGAACTGTACAGTTCTAAAACTTTCCCTATGGAGTGGGGTAGGAGACTGCGAAATCATCTCAAAACTTTCCCTACGGAGTGGGGTAGGAGACTGCGAAATCTTCTCAATACACTCTGAAGTTACATGTTAGTAAGGGTAACTATCGCGTGTGCGTTAAAAGGGCTTTATACGTTATTTAAATTATCGGAAACAACTGTCGTTGAAATCTATTGCCGGAAAGTATCAGAGATGCCCCTTGCTTGATAGCATTCATTTAGCGTCTGAGGTCACACTTTTTATCCACATAACCACAAATTCACGTCTTTTCCTTTTATCCCTCTATCCTTTCTCCTCTCCTATCCCCCTTCCAATAGACATAGTGTTTTTTTTTACGGCGCTGGCCGATTTACTAATGATATTAATAACAATTAAGCACTACAAATAATAACACTCAATTATTATTACTACCATTATACACTTCCTCAAAAGAATTAGCAGATCAATGCGTAAATTGTAAATTATTTAAAAGAGCAAAATAAAATGCAACAAACGCATCATCAAGCTTTCAATTGGGAATAGTTCACCCATCCAGATACTTAACATATCAAAGGATTAGGCTCTGAGGAGGTCTCTATACCTACTACCTAACAACCCTACTGATTCCCGAATATTAACGTTTAAAAAATCTTTAACGATTCTACATGTATTCATTATTACCGTTTTTTGCATTTTTATTATTAAGTTTTTCGATAAATCTATAATTTCTAAATTACGAATTAACGATTTTGGAATAATGCCAGTGGCTGAAATAATGAACGGTAATATAATTATTTTACGAGAATGCCAAAGTCTTTTAATCTCGTTACCTAAAGCGGTGTATTTTCTAATTTTTTCATCAAAAGTTTTTATAATATTACTAGAATTTGGAATAGCCACGTCGCAAATATATGTTATTTTTTTTAATTTTATCATGTATTATTAAATCGGGTCTGTTATGTTGAATTGACCGGTCAGTTAATATTGTTTTATCGTAATAAAGCGAAATATTATTATTTTCTAAAAATGAAATCGGATCATATTCATAATATGGTTTTATGTTTATCGCGTCAATTAATTTATATTTAATAGCTAAATTTTGATGTATTATTTTTGCTACTTGGTTATGTCTGAATGTATATTCTGATTTCCCGAGAAAATAACAGCCCGATATTATATGCTCAATTGTTTCCGGAAAAGCCAAACATTTCCTACAACTATCATCAACTACATTTATGTCTTTTATTATATATTTTTGATAGTTTTTAGTTTTTATTACTCTATCCTGAATTGCTATTATAAAACCTTCTATATCCGCGTCCAAATCACCAATACTCAACCATTTGTTTGACCAAATTTTGTCAACATAAGGTTGGTTGAGAAATTTTGGTTGTATTTTTAATTTATTATTTTTTTATTTGTATTATCTTGTTAATTATTCCAGTAACTGATCGTATTTACTATGGTGGTGACTGGTAGAAATTATAATAAGTCCGCGCCACGTTGTTTATCACAATAAAAGTTTTTAATTATTATTAGTAGGTACCTATTAATAAACAAAACTGGTTCTTGAATTTGTCTTGTTGTGGTACGTTTTAACTGTTTATTTTCTTTTTGTCACCAGACAAAAACTCACCTCACCAAAATGGAACAGATTCAAAGGGATCAAATTAAGATGGAAGGACAAGATACGATTGAACAACGTTATTTGGAGGTGTTGGCATATGCAATGTAAGTACCTTAATCTTATTTACCATATTCTCTAATTCTTGAATTATTATTCTCTAATTCGCCAAACATAACCAGGTTGTAAATTGTTTCAAATACAAATCTTCTAGTTTAGTTACAGAATTAGTTGTCATTTTATGATAGTTTTTTTTTTACTAAATTTGATAACATTACACTTGATGAAACATTTGAAACTTTAGAAAACAATAGATACATGGATTAAAAACAAGGGCATAATATACTGTGGAAACATGATCAATTAACAATCTTTTAAATTTTTATTTAATTAAAGGTGTGATATTAAAAAAAATAAAAAAATTCAAAATTATTTTTCTGCCATGAGAAATTTTCTGCCTCCTCGGGACAGGCTCGGTCTAGTGAGGTGGTTTATACAAAATAAACCTGATACTTATATTATTATTTTTAAATTTTATTAAATTGTTTTTATTACTTATATTTATTGTTTGTATTATGTATCTATTGTGTAGTTTGGTTTTTGGTTTCAATAATAAAAAAAGAAAAATATTCTTAGATGTCAATATATTTATTCTCCTTGTTTTATTCTATGAATGAATCGTTTTGTACTTTTAAACAATTTTCAATCATTGTATTCAGTATTAACTTTAAACTTGGTCTTTCGAGGCTGCGCCGAATAAAAACGTATTGTTTTGGCAAAACGAAAACTACAAAAAAACCATGTAGATATTATATTTTGGAACTGAATCTGAACGAAACAATAACTGTTCAAATGACTGATAATAACCGATATATTTTTAATGCTTATTATTATTAGGCCAGGCATATTAGGATTTTCAGACGCAAATTTTGCTATAGTTTTTATTTTCTCACACTTTATGTTTTTTGGGTCGCTGAATACGAATTTGAAGTTTGCGGGCATAAATTTTGCCCGGAACTTTGTTTTTTTTTTTTACACTTTTAGGCACTTTTTTCGGTTTTCGGCCTATATCGCAAAAACAATGCATTTTTTCGACAAATTGTACAAGACAGAATTAAAGTAGACAAAATTTACTATATTTCTCGTACAAAAGTTTTTTTTGTAAGACTAACCGTTTCGTCGCTAGAGTCCACCCAAAAGAGGCCATATTTCCATATCTAGTGAAATTCACCGTTTTCGCGGAAATCGCCCTTGCTGTAATACTTGACTGTTGTAACAATTTATTACATTATATCATTTGTATAACAGTACATTTCTCATAAATAACGTTTTTCTTTAGAAGACTGACCTATTGATTTTCAACCACCGCGCCGCGGCATTTTTGTGTGCCGCGAAATTCTCAAGGTGTGACGCCAAATTTTAGAAATGTATATAATTAGTAAAAAATGGCCCTCATGCCCTTCTCCCACGCCTCATAACAATTTACCCTCTCATCACCAAGAATGCTTGTACCCAGAGAAAATAATTTAGGGCTCTGGGAATGGAAAGTGTTCCTGCAACCACGCATACATCTTGGCAAAATCCTTATCATCCCGAATAGAGCTTGCACTTCATAGGCCATGATGTCAATGAGAAGTTTCAAATGACACACCACAGTAGCTTTCTATTTACTCACAAACATGTAAATGACATGGTCCATCTGGTTTGAATACTTTCTTGTACCCCAGGTCCATGAGTCAGGCCTCCTTGCACCTTCAGGCTCCTCATTAGAAACTGCTCAATGACCATATCAGTCCACATCCCTGACCAAAATTTGTTAGCGATCTGTCATACCGAAAAAAACCTTCAGATGTAAACTTTTAATATACATCGGGAAACATTGTTACTTTCGAGTTTATCATTTCCTGGAGATACAAGTGAGCGCATTTTGAGTAACGGGAGTGTCATGAGGCATGAAAATACGGCAGCATTCTCCAGACTGCTTCCAGGTGCAACTCCCAATTTCCTGTCCTCTCAGCCAGAATGAATACTTTAACAAGGTTGACCATTTCGATATACTGGACCCAGAGCTTGGCGGTAGGACCACGTGTTTTTAGCTGTTCTAGTTGATTAAAGACCTTCTTTCTGATTTCTCTACATCGCTCTAGATCAGTGATATATCAAAATCATATAACACTTTAGCTAAATTTGATTCTAAGTCTGGGGAGAGAGTTATCGTTTTCATTACAATTTTCATCATTGCAGTGTGAGCTAAAATGTGGGCTCTGACTGCTCTGTAATATAGGCGTGACCTGTCATCATTTTTTCGATTGAATTCATCGAATAGCAGGTGTTAACCAAATCCATCCATCCACTGCCATCCATTGAGTAACAGACTGACCCTAAGTAACGCATAAGTAGGTGAAATCCGCCTAGTCGAGGCACCACATATTTCAGCCTGGGGTCGTTGCTGTTAGATGCAATGAACCTTGCCTTTAAGTACAGGGGTCGGTCGAATGTTATGAAGCATCACGTCTGACCTTTTGCACGACACTTCTCAACAGATTCCAGCATCGCGGTGTAGATTGTGTCATAATCAGAGGGAGGAGAGTTGATGAAAGGAAGGCAAGCAGTGTACGTTTTTTCGAAGAGGAGGTCCTTTGTCTCTTGCTCCATAAATCCACTCCATCCAAGAATAATGCCGAATTCCATGTGTTTGCTGTACAGCCACAGAACTTCAACTGCTGAGGGATAGGTGCTCGGTGATGTTTGAAATTCGCTTGACAGGTCTTTCATCTTGATTTCCTTCAGTCCATCACAACCCTGTTTCGTCTCAAAATGTTTCAAAGTCAAATGACCAAATCTTCTAAAGACCTCTGCAGCTCGTATCTTTGTTTCAGGAAATGGTGGCATCTGTAGGAACTACAGAAGCTGGGCCAATAGTATACATCCCTCCCATGACATGCTGGAATGTGTTGTATCCATCTATCGTGTGAGTGTTGTAATCTGCGTTAAATGAACTGCATAAAACCCTCGGCACATACTTATGATTCTGTTTTTAGGGTGGAAGAAAAACCCCAGCGAACTCAATACATCCAATAATTTTCGGGATCCAAACTTTTTATAGTAATGCTGCTAACCCAACATATAAATTAGACAAAAAGGATCTAGGTCTTACAGCACTAATGATACAATGAGAAAAGGCGAGGCTCCTATTCTTCCACTTCTCCTTGTCTCTGCCCTTTTTCACAGACATGAAAATATAGCCCCATTTACTAATTATATATATTTCTAAAATTTGGCGTCACACCTTAAGAATTTCGCGGCACACAAAAATGCCACGGCACGGTGGTTGAAAATCAATAGGGTAGTTTCCAAAGAAAAACTTTTGTAGCATATAAGTTGTATAATTTAATAAATTGTTACAGCGCTTTAAGTATCACAGCAAGGGCGATTTCTGCGTAATCGGTTAATTTCACCATATGAAAATATGGCCCCATTCGGGCGCGCTCTAGCGGCGAAACGGTTAGTCTTACAAAAAAATATTATGGGTAAGAAATATAGTAAATTTTGTCTACTTTAATTTTGTCCCGTATGATTTTCCGAAAAAACGCTTTATTTTTGCGATATCGGCCGAAAAATGACAAAATGTGCCAAAATTTCGTCAAAAAGTGCCCAAAAAACCATATGAAAATATGGTCCCTTTCGGGCGCGCTCTATCGGCGAAACAGTTAGTCTTACAAAAAAACGTTATGAGTAATAAATATAGGAAATTTTATCTAATTTAATTTTGTCTTGAATGATTTCTCGAAAATTTGCTTTATTTTTGCGATATAGGCAGAAAACTGAAAAAAGTGCCAAAATTTCGTCAAAAAATGCCCAAAAAACAAAGTTCCGGGCAAAATTTTTGCCCGCAAACTTAAAATTCGTGTTCAGCGACCCAAAATACATAAAGGGTGAGAAAATAAAAACTATAGCAAAATTTGCATCTGAGACCCTATTTTTTGCTTATATGCCTGGCCTATATATATGTAACAACTTAAGCAAATTAAACAAGTACATAAAAACATAAGGAGGAAGAAAAAACATTACATTTGAGTAAATTGTATGAACATTAATCAAATAATTCATCAGCCAGTCTAGGTAGAGATGTATATTTTATGATGTTATATTTGTTAATGTCAGAATTGATTAATTGTCGATGTGTATGAATACATTTTAGTATAAAAATATATATTTAGTAGGTAGACATGTCCGATTCACGTGGTTTTCACCATGTTGGTCCGAGCTGATATATTAACTTCTAATTGTGGAGTGGTTCGTTGACGTACACAGATAATTTTTCATACACGTAGGAATATTAATAACAATCTATATTTTTTTCTGATTTACTATCTATACTTAATAATGTTTCTGTATCAGAATACTTGTGATATATGCAATTATCTATATACCTTCGTTTGCTTTTCCAGATTTAAATCTGCAATATAATATAATAGTCAGGTCTCTAGTGCGATCAACTAAGTATTATAAGTAGAGTATCAGACAAACCCTCGCTTCAAGAATAATGAAAGCTATTCTACCCACAAACTCTAACGAATCTTCGCGTCAATCACACGAACATTTCATAAAAATCCTTTAACAATATTTAAATTTGCTTTTTTATAAACGATACGTTAAATTAATGTTCTGAAGAAAAATAATAACTACCCCGACATTTATCTTATATTTCTAAAAAACTATACAATATAGAAAAATATATCCTTTTTTAAATTTTTAAAATTGCATCAGGTTAAGTAAATAAACCAAAAAAACTTTTATTTCGAAATGGCGCTGAATGGAAAATAAATGTTTGTTCATGTGTCTTTACATTAATGCAACGCCACGACATATTTTTCCAGATATTTTTGTCTTCTTTAATTTAAAAACAAATATTGCTCTACGCCTTATAGTTTATTAAAATATAAGATAAACGTTGAAAATCGGGGTATGCCATTATTTTTCTACAAGAATTTATACAGAACATTATCAAAAAGTTAAGGTATATTTTTCTTTATTAATACACAAACCATCTAAATAATCTTTTTCAAAACGATCTGATTAGAAATAATGATAGTATATAAAATTGAAAAATAGGCACGTTGGCAGCAGTCTCCCCCTTAATGTTTTAATTTAAAACTATACTTTATTTTCATTAAAAATGCGTTGGTAGTTTTTGACTTCTTAAAACCACACCGCCTTATATTTTATTGAAATTATATGACATGATAGCTCGCGTTCTCGAACCATAAAAAATTGTATCTGAATTTCCTAAAATTTGTTAAATAATAGCACGTGTAAGTCTCATGCGAGTAAATATAATTTAGGTAAAAAAAAATGTTAATAATGATATCGTGAGATAGCAAGTTGCCCGCGCCACATAATTTGTAACTCCCCTCCAATATCGCCCGACACTCTCCTATATAAAATCATTAACGCCGCCATGTGATAACGTACTACTTAACCGTCGTTTTATTATTATATACATAGATGCGATCCATTGACTTTATTTATAAATTTGTCTATACTCTGTCTATCCCGGTTGTGTTTATTACAAATT
Organism: Molanna angustata; assembly: GCA_963576475.1. Classification (NCBI taxonomy): domain Eukaryota; kingdom Metazoa; phylum Arthropoda; class Insecta; order Trichoptera; family Molannidae; genus Molanna; species Molanna angustata. Next base: position 22,272,026 of record OY754970.1, read on the forward strand.
AATCGCAATCATAACGACGCGTCAATTCCGCCATAAGAAAAGTGTACGTAAACGGCGCGAAACTTTGAACACATACCGATCAATTGTTTCGTAAAATTTAAAATAGAGGACTCGGCAGTTAGTTAAAAGTTCAGCTCTGAAGTATCTGAAGGCGGAAATATTTTGCATCCGGAACTCTTTACGCCGTATAATGTAACCCCGTCGGACTAAAGTCGAATCGAACTCTGCGGACGCGAAAACGGGAAGAGTTTTAAAGTTTGTTTTTTCCGACGGATAATTTTATACGGAGCAACTTCGGACAATCGAGAGCGACAGTTGAGTGGAAGGGTCGGACGTTAATGAAGGGCCGGGCTGAAGCGACAGGGCTGACTCGCCCCCCAATATGTACAAACGGTTCCAGCTGCCCCGGGTGTCTTGGGGTCGCAAGTCCAAAGTCAAGGTGTAGGGACCCGACCAACGGATGATAGGTGTGGAGTGACGACGGCATACTGTCTCTCACTCTCGAAGGAATGCAGAATATGCATAAAAGCGCGCGATCGATGCCGTCAATTGGACCCATTAGTTTGTTTCTGTTTCAGTTATCATGAAGCAAAGCACCCTGGTGTGCCAGTTTGCATCACCCTTGGACGTCGACACGCACATCAAACCCGAGGTGAGTTCTTTCATGTTACTCTTTTGTTTTGTCTTTGATTTTGTATTATTTCAGCTACAGTTACAACAATGTTCTTTATTGTAAGTCTCGCTGAAGGCGTAACGGGGCTTTCTTATATTCGAACACTTGCGACAGGCCCGTATCCACTATAGGTTTGATTGGTGCACTTGAACCATACATAGGTTCAAGTGGTGTAACATTGGCTCAAAAATTTTAATAGTTAAGACATTTTTATTTTGTAAAATAAACTTTCATTCTTACATCCTCAGACCGTTCTCGTGATTTATTCAGAATCTTTCCCATTAAATTGGTAAATATTTAAATTGTAGTCGTATTCCTGATTTGATGACACACGGATTTTATCCTTTGTGGTTTATCTGTATATCGTTCTTATTTTATTTTATTCTGGGAACATATTATAAAAAAAATGTTGTAAAACACAAGACATAACAAAAGCATTAAAGCTCCCTAATTCGTTTATACAATCCAATAAGTAGCTAGGCTTACAACGTACAAACTTCTATTGAACAGGAAAAGAAAGGAAATAGTGGAATAGGAATAACCTCCAAGATTTTTCAATTTACGCCTTAATCAATTACACCAACAACAGCCCCACCTGGAACTTAAATTTACCAATGTCATCATGAAAAATATCCAGGGTTTGTGAACCATTTGATTTGCTGCAGTTAGTTGAGCGATTTCACGAATGTATTTTTTTATGAAATTTTTCGTTATTGGTTCGATTTGTTCTTGAACTAATTTAAAATTTGGAAGGGAAGGGAATCATACTTAGTCTATTTACGGACTAATATCATCGTTGTTATAACTAATACACTTCTTTACAAATTTCGATTACTTACTGCATTGATTTCTAGGTTTCTTCTATCAATCACATTCCATTAATGTCACCGGAGGTTATCAACTAAATTTATAATCACCCATCTTTGTGTCTGTGCATTCATTGTTAGTATACATAGTTGATGAAAGTTCAAAAGAAACATTCTTAATATTCTACATAAGTTGAGATACTAACATTATCGTAATACGTAATTGTTGTCATTAATAAAAATTCACTCGAAATTTAGAAAGATCTCAACAATTATTGAACCTTTTTAGGGCCATAATCATATTTTCGATTCAGTTAAAAATAACTAATACCGTACAAAAATACGATCTCTCCGAAAAATACGAAGAAGTATTGCGGTAAAATAAAAAGGCAAATTATTTTCTAATTGCATGAAAAGATTCCCAGTCAATTTGATTTAGGGTGAAGCTAGATTAAACATAATATTCCAGTTTTTGTCAAAATTATACAGGCCTTTATTTATTCGCAAATCGTCGATTAAATCGGCGCGATTCCGCGTTATTTTATTCTGATAAAAAGTCGTCGAATTTACATTTTTTTTCAAAGATTAAAAAGTAGAATATGTTTTTTTATGTTCTATCAGAATTGTTATACTAAGCAATTAAAATTTATAGTCAAAATGTATCTTCTTTCCATATTTCAGCTTTCGAAATACACAATATATCATGTATGTAATTACTTTGTAGCATTGTCGTTCTTAATCCCAGCAGGGATTTTGTCGTCGCAATAAATATACACAATTAGCATAAACCAGATAACACAACACTATTATTTGTATTACATATACTAACAATAAATGTAATTATATTTAAACATCTTTATGTCCTTGGGTAACTCTAATGACTCAGTTTTTAAATTATAACAAGATTATTTTACTTTAGCACATAATACATATGTTATACTTATCTATCTACCTTTGGAATAATTAATATATATGTAGATTGTTTACTGCATCCAAAGACTATATTTTGTTTATAAGTGAAGTTTTGAGACAAAACAGGAACTCAGGTCAAGGGAAATTAAATTGTATACAACATTGTTTATAATAATGAAGTACTTACTCCAGATTTAATTGACACGAGAAATAATTAATCAATTATAACCAATCGTGTAATCAATTTAGAGTTTTTGATAAATTTGAATTAAACATAAGAACATTGCGTTATAAAGACCATGTTCAATCAAAATTATCTCATCATACATTCCGATTTCAATATCCTTTTAATATTGCATTAGTATGAAAATAACAAAGACCTTATACTACTTTAGTATATAAGGTCTTTGGAAAATAAAGATAAAACAAAGTGCATGGTTGCTGGAAGAGAGAAGTTGACCGCAAATATTGCTCTGGGTGTCACCACATTAAAGCAATTGTATATCTGGGCAGCAGAATATCTCAAGATTGAGCGGCGTCAAATGCAGAAATAATAAGTAGAGTTTAATAGGCAAAAATTGCCTTCAACAAAAAAAAATTTTTTTGAATCTCCCAATATTGTTGTCAATATTAAGAAGACCTTGATTAAAGGAGTGTGCTGCTGTATGGAAAAACGTTAATCCATTGGTCAGATCACATTCCAAACGACGTGGTACTGAGCAGATTCGGAGAAACGAGACAACTAATGAGGGTTGCCCAACAACGATCCAAATGGATAGGCCATAACATCAGGCATCCGGGTCTGCTTGTTACTATCGCCGAAGTAATGACGGAGGCCAGATACTAAGAGACATATGGACCCTGTGATCAGTGACATGCGCTGTAGCAACTACCAAGCGATGAAGAGGCTGGCGGACAACAGAGAAGAGATACGTGAAGTGCTTGGCGTAAACTAATCCTAGGATTGTGACAATGAAGAAGAATATTGCATTTGTTGGATCGGTGAATAAACGATAAGGGCGCTAGACTAAATACAGCGAACCCGAGTTTAAATTCATCCTCGACCGAGTTGTTTAATTACCTTATTATAGTTATAGCCAAACATCTTCAACTTCTAGCCGAGAAGGGAGGCGATTTGCACGTAAACCAACGAATCAAAATGACACAAATTTGCGCTCTGCGCCACCGGTGAAAATTATACACCTTATTTCATTCTTGTTAAAAATATTTATTTTCTATGTTTTCCAATAAATAAAAAAATAAAGTTCGTGCTGCAATTTTGAGATATAGGTATCACTCTGTAATCCATGTTCAATGCAGTTATTACGTATAAAACACATAGTTCATTTGTTTTTAGTAATTAATTTGATATTTCAATCGAACTGTCTTATCGTAAGATTTTATTTGAAGTTAGAGGTTTGATTTTAAAACTGATAGCGATTAACCAATCTACAGCATGACATCTACAAAGATTAATTATTCATCATATTATTACATTTGAGTGATTTTTTTCGACTTATCAATTGACATCATTTCAAATTTATAGATTAATACTTTTTGATAAAATCTGCCATGAAATGTTTTCATTGTCCATCAGTCTATGTGGAATTTTTGTTTTCTATAATACCTACAGGTTTTTTTTAATAGATCTGAATCCTTTAACTTTATGGTCTTCGTTTTTTTTTCAAATTATTCCCGTAAATTTAACAATACCTAACCAAGGTCTGCGAGCAGAATGTTTCTCATATTACTATCAGGATTTTATCGCTATTTCACTGGAATATTTCTATTTATCGTAGTGTCTGCGCTTTACAAGGAGCGTTGTACAAATTATATCGAAATACAGGATAACCTTTTTAAATACCTATATTTATGAGAGGATCAATTTGAGCTCCTGCTCAAATCCGTACATGAAACGTGCTTTCAAAGCTTAGTTTACGAGTAATAACGTGTTCAATTAGAACCTTCACAATATCGAATCAAGTTCGACGTACGTAATAAATTATTTGTTTTCGTGATAAATAATTTATTTCTCTTATATTGGTTAATTTGGGTTGACAGATTTTGTTATTTATTATCGTGATTTTTTCCTTATCGCGTTAAAAGGCTTAGCCGTGATTTTCAATTATACATATAACAATATAATATCGCCGGCTAATCACAAACATTTTCAATGAATTTTATTTACCACATCTTCGACAGTCACGTTCAGGAACATGATAGAGGACTCAACTGCATCCGGTCATTGCCATAAGTTGTCATCTGAGAGTATACGGCTCCAAATATTTTCGTGCTCTTCAAACCCACCAAGTGTCACCGAGATTTTCACCACTCAAGGGATTCCCTCGTCATGCAAGTTGTTTGTCTTTAGAAATTTTTTATGTTTCGTTGTATTGAGAAATATATTTTTCGTGTGATTTTTATTTTCATTTTTCCGGATTATGTTTTACTAAGTTGTATTTTTTTCTTCATTTCCTCAAATGGTTGAATTCAATAGTGTGATGAAACCTCTCGCCTTGCACGTGGAAACATCAAAGGGAATGTGGGGTAGGAAAGGAGACAAATGTTGAAAGACTGTTGTCCATGGAAAATAAATAAAATAAAACAACAGAGAACAAAACACGTGGCATATACGTAAACTACTGAACTGTTAAACACACGCGAGCACGAAAGACGCCGACCAGTAACAGAGTATCGCAGTCTCCTACCCCACTCCACAAGGGAAACTTTTAGAACATTTATAGTTCTATTCCTCCCTGGAGCGGCTGCTCGTCAGACAAAACAAGAACTATAATTTTCGCCAAACATCATGAACGAGCTTCCGGTTGCTCAGAGCGCAAATTTGTGTATTTTTGCTTCGTTGATTTACGTGAAAATCGCCCCCCTTCTCGACTAAAAATGCAAGTTATTTGGCGACAACTTTACTATCATGCATATTTCATACCACTACCACTAAGAGTCCAACCACAAACGTGGGGGCCCGTCAATAATGGCGAGGGTTTCCCACCTAACAGTGCCACGGTAACACGTGACTAGACAAGGAACCTTCACCACGCCTGTAGTACTTTCAGTTCTTCGATTTCTACACCAAGCGCAGCGTCGGCTACACCTGTGTTGGCGATTTACAGGAACCACACCACTTGGACAGTACTATAATTTCTTCGATTTCCACGTCCAGTGAACGATACAGGTTGGATCCTCGCCGCGTGTGACGATTTGCCGTCGAGCGAGACATTAAGACATCTGCCCTGATCTTCCATAAGTGAGAATTGAAGGGAGCACCGACCTGTTGCCCAGTATCTCCTAGGATGGGGCTGCGGCCACCCCCAACTTTACTGGCTAGGCCCCTATGTCCACATCCTAGCCCTAGGCCCTAGACGCCGACCAGAAGGTGCAGCCACAGGCTACAGCGACATCATATCTCTAGACATGGCACTGTCTTCCACGTGGGGCTGTAAGTTGGCGGAGCCCAGCCTCCGACGGGCTGGTCCTCATGGTTCCCCGCGTGATTTTTCTTCTCCTGCGCGATCCTCAGGAACGTTACCCATAGCTGGCTTCGTACAATACGGTAACGCGATGACGACGCTTCTCTCTCCTCAGCGACAAAGGTGGCAGGCGAGCGGGGAGCCTCACCGGAAGCGAACCGATGCCCCAGACGACACGAAAAACCTCTCGCATTCCCTGCTGCGGTGGCCCAACACTGCGCCCTGCCCCGACGCCTTTACCCGCAGTATCGGCAGCGTCCATACACGTGACATGTGATGTCCCACAGCGTTCGAAAATGCGGCCGCCAGCTGGACGCATGTCGACTGATGACGGCGTCATCTCGACCATCCTTGTACCACGTGCGTCGAATGCCGAGAGGGCGCGCCGTTTTGAAGCTTCGAATTCCTCTCCTTTGCCGTGAATAAATTTAAAATTACCGTTATTCGGCATTTTTTTATGGCATAACAAATATTTCGTGAAAAGCGCACATTTTATTTTAATCGAATTTCGTAAAAATAACCCATTTTTTCGTATATTTTAGATACCTTTTATATAAATACTATTTATAGATTGATATTTTCAATATTATAGTTGTATACTTAACAATGTCGATGTCTATAAAAAATGATCTTGCATGAAGGATTTAGAATTATTTGGCTTATTTTAGTGGTTGAAACCAGCTTATATAATATGTTTTAGATAATAAATATGTACATACATATATTTTGATACATATGTATATTTTGTCTCAGTAACATTGTGTAGGTACATTTCATTCAGTGATTGAGAAGCCATACATGTTCAACCGTAATTCTTCTCATTACTCAGTCAAGTCAGACTTTTTGTCTCTGTGGTAAAAATAAAATGAATAAATGTCCATTGAACCCAGTTATTTTCTACTGAGTTTTCAGTCTAGATTATAAATAATAAACGCTTCTTTACACCCTGCGCAAGTGACAAGTTCATTGCCTTATGGCATTTTTTTCCAAACAACCATTGTTTTCAGCCCAGAGAGCAATATTTGCGTGAGAAATTAATTTAAATAAATTTCTCCTCTTCTGGGAATCAAACTCAGTATGTCCTCACTGAAGCCAACTGGATAACCAACTGTGCCACGGTGATCCACAGTTTTCAGTTTGCTATTGTTAGTCGACATTATTAGTCTCACAAATGTGGCTGTCTGTTATTGGGTGTTCTTTCATCAAAAAATAACATGGAAAAATAGAAGTAATACAATAAAATAATAAATTGTCTATATATTCAACGTTTTATTGGATTCAGTTCTATCAATTTAGTGATCCCTGAATTTTTAAGAAATCATCATGATTATAATCATTAGAAATCATGTTAAATTACACAGAAAAAAACATTGTCACAGATCTCACATGTCATCAAATCCGCTCACTCAATAAACTCAAGAATTTTCTTCCACTTTATTGTAAAATAACCTTTGCTCAATCACTTCTCCTACCGTTGCTTGACTATGCTGATGTTAGCTACTTGGATGCAAACGAGGAACATTTCAACAAACTTAAACGCCTTCAAAATGTTTGCATCCGTTTTATCTTAGGACTAAAAAAATTCAATCATATTTCTCTTTACCTTAATCTTCTTCTTTGGCCCAAGATACGACAATGATGTAATATACATATCTTGTCATTACTATACAATGTCTTTTTAATCCAAATTTACCTCAGTATCTCAAAAATAAATTCACTTATCTTTCAAGCTACAGGCGTCCACTTTGATCTGCAGAACGTACTTTACTATCTATTCCTATTCATAGTTCTGAATTTTTTAGCTCTTCATTTGAAGTACATTCAGCTAGACTATGGAATAGTCTAAGTCCTGATATTACGTCGTCTATCTCACTAAACATCTTCAAAAAAAGGCTTAAGCAAAATTATGTTCTATCTTCTTTGTTTTTTTTTTTCCTTTTTTTCCGCTATCTTTGTTTACTTTTGTAATTTTGATTAACTTATTGCCATAGAACACACTGTTTTGTATATTTAACATTAACTCTGGTTGGTTGGAAGAAATTTCCATTAGGCAATAAGCCCGCCAGTGTACTAATTATATGTACAGAAAGATTCAAATAAATAAATAAATTGTTGTATTTGTAGAAAATCATTTGAGACTATATAGCAGGGTCACTTTACATAATCTGAGAAATGTTCAAAAATTTGCAGACTAAAAAAATAACATTGGGTGAATTGTTGGTTGGCTTCAATTTCCTTAAAATAATCTATTCTGAACAAGTTTGCTCTTCGCATTCATTATAAAATAGGTTTGGGAGTTTGCGAGGATTGTAAGAATGAAATGTTTTAATCACTGTCTCTATAATGAAACTTATATTCTTTATTTTTTTAGGCAACTATTCTGGAAGGGAAGTATTGGAAGCGAAGAGCCGAAGCGGTGAAGGCTGAATATAAAAAATGGCGAATGTACTATAGAAACCGTGCCTTAGGATGGGGCAATAAAGATGTCTCTGATGTTGTAAGTTAATTTAGTTCCTTAAATATTTTATAATTTAACATAAAACATACTCAACATAACTTTCATGAGAATATTTTATTTATCAATGTGTATGAATTTTTTGAGTTCTATAATGTTGTATGAAATTTTTCAGATATCAGATATGGACGTTTTGGATTGGCATTCGCAAGGAGACGATAATTCACATATGTTAGTAGATGAGGATTACATTGAGTTTATGAGTGATACACTATTTTCTACAATTACCTCTAATCAACCATTTGCATTTCCTGATACTAGAGAAATTGGTAATTCTCATTGTTTTTACTAAGCAAAATTAATCAATCAAAAGTAACTGAATAAATATTTTACATATTGTGTTGTCCAACTGTCGATTTGTTCAAGAGAGCTTTGTTCTCTTGACATATCGACAAAGTATCAAGCCAAGATATGCGAGATTTGTATGCAGGGTCTATATTTTTCACAGTTTTTCCAACTTTGAAGTCAAAAAACACCAACATAGAGGCTTCGCAGTATATATGTTCTTTACACGGATTTACTCAGAATTCGGAGTAGAACATTTAATGTGTCTGTGTTTGTGTGTCTCCCCCCCTTATAACTTTTGATCCGCTCTTTGAATTTAAAGAGCCAAAATTTCACAATATAGAGATGGTTTTAGGCCTAAAAACTTTTATACTTAGAATTTTGAATTTTTGTTTCAGTCAGGGGTTATCAACTTTTGAATTTTTACTTTATTTTTCCATATTTCTCAAAAACTGTAAAAGCTAGAACAAAATTATAATTGGTATACATATATAGACAAATAAAAAGTCTCAAATTTGTTTTTTCAAATAAATTCCAGATTTTCTCAAACATTTATCAAGAAAAACATTCTTTTTATGATAAATTTATGGGTTTAACTGCCTATATTTCCAAAGTTTTTAAAAATATTGAAAAAAGCCGAAACACCCCAACTAGATAATTTAATTTCCTATAAAAAATATGGACATTGTAGTAGTATATCTCAAACTTTTTTTAACAATTTTTATGATAATTGAATTTAGTTATGACATTGTTTCATACAATTTGTAAGGCCGTATACACTACACAATATCTACGGGGACTCAATAGTTTGATACTTAATCTCCAAATATACATACATACCATCATCCTGTATTCATATTCTGGGTAGAAAAAAAGGCTGACCTCCATACTATCCTATCCTGACATACATACCTACATGTTAATATACAATATAACTGATGATAGTTATCATAATGATTTTTCTTTCTGTAGCAAGAGGTGCGAGTTTAGCTGACTTTATTCAGCCCAGTCTGGGACCTCTACAACCAAATTTAGATGATTTTATGGATACTTTTGAACCATTACAAGGTACATTTTGATCATACATCAATAAATTGTAATTTGATTTATTCTCAATAATACTTTTATTATCTTTTAAATGACAATTTTGCATTTAATTTTTCAGAATTACTTTCAGTTGCTAAACTACCCCCTGTGCCTGAAGAGACCATAACATCAGATGACAATGCATATCGTAATACATTCTCGCAGGCACTTATGGACCCAAATCTTCAACATGCTCTAGAACAAACCACACATTTTCAAAATTCACAAATGGATACGCAACATATGCAACATTTACCACCCCATGATCAGTTGATGGCGCAAGAATCTCTATCGGAAATATCATCAGTCAGTCAAACCTCACCCAATCTAGAAAGCCATCAGTCTGCCCACGGTGGCAATATTTTGTCCAGACAAGGACAGAATGCAAATTTTTTGGCCCAAGTGGGAAACCATACAGGGAACAATCAATCACCGTCTAATATTATTGCCAACATGGTGACGCAGTCTCAGGCTTTGATGATGCAGCCACCAGCTTATGGCATTCTCACTTCCAACGTCATCAATCAGCAGAATGCTGGTACAGGAACTATGCTCGGGCAACAAAACAGTCTTAGCAATTCGCCACAGCAACAGATGCAAAAGAATGCTCAACAATATATGCAAAATCAAAAAATTTACCCTCATGTGCCTATTGGAGGATATCAAGATAGAAATTTCAATGTTACTCCAGGTGATTTAATATAAATATATATAATTTTTTAATCACCATCTAATAAAAATTCAACTTTATTTAAATCAAAACTAGCAATACTAAAAATAATACTAAAAGTAGCAGGTTATAAGGAAATAAAATTTGTTTTAGGTGGATTTTTTTTGTAAACTAAGAATAAATTGTATCAAATATACTTACAGTTATGCATCAAAGCCGAGTGGATTCAGTTTATATCACTCCAAACAGAATTCACCCAAACCCAGGGAGTACAGGGTTCAATCCAGAAAGGAGTCGTCGTTCACTCGCTCCGGCCCTGGCACAAGCATACGGACAGTATGTGACAACTACGGCGCAGCAGTTGACTGACAAGTCTTCATACAATGAACAGTGCATGGAGAGAAGTATCAACGTAACTCAACAGCCCCAGCAGATTAGTCTGAAAGCCAGCGCTTATGTCAGGCCTATCCAAGATCAGAGTGTAGCTGCCAACTTGTCCCTGGGAAACACTGCCAGATTCAAGATGCCATCACCACCTCCACAAGTTTCCAGTAATTCCCAACAGAGGGTATTTATATTGTAATAATACCTATTGTATATTTATACATTACCACATACTTTTCTAATAGTTAAAATGGGACAAAAAACAAATCTTCGGCATGTCTAGTTTTTTATTCTAATAAAGATTTCAAATACAACTAAATGAACATGAAATTGCAAAATATTTTTCAAAAAGATATTTGGATAAGTAAAAATTTTTTTTCTTCTCTTCTTTTGCATAACATAGTTCTAGCAAAATGTAATAATAAAATCTGTTTCTTGCATTAACCTGTTAACCGGGAAAATCCCTTTTTAATTACGCACCATATAACAGGCGCAAACTCTTTCACTAGGACGTGTCAGTACGTCACGCCCGGAGTATGTAATTTCATATTATTATTTTTTTTATTTATGCTTAAAATAAATGAAAAGACTATGAAATATATTTTTTTTCGTTTATTTATATATAAAGCACATAGGAAAATACAAAATTACAAAGAAATAGAAAAGAATACCAACAAAAAAATGGATGACTCCGATGACATACTCTACGTCTCCTTTTTCTACCTGCCGGTACATTGATTTCGTCATCGCTTTCATTCATTTTGATGGATACTTATAAAAATGTTTTCTAAAATAAAAAGGTTGGAAATATAAAAAAATATAAATAAATAATATATAATATGAAAATAGCTATGTAAGTGTATGTACATACCCGTCACTGCTCACGCAAAACACGTTAACCACTCTCAATAGCGAAATGATACTAATTCCCTCCTCGTCTTGAATTCATGTCAAGAGATGTATGGATGACTAATACCTTTGTTGCTCGAAAATATACGTCCCGCCCGTTCCAGGGCGCAACATATATTTCGAGGACGTATTTATATGTCCTACCCGTACCTGATATTGTTTACGTTTGATGTATTTATATGTACCGCCCGGTTAACAGGTTAATTTTATATCCAGTGATGTTTTCCAACAATTCAAGACAGAAGATTTAATACGGAAGAATCAGAATAGATAATGTGCATTCATTGATTCATGCCAAAATTATAGATTAATTAAACTTTATCGTATGCAGGTGTCGCAGCAAAATCAAAAGCAATCACCACAACAGCAGCAGCAGCAGCATCAACAAAAACAAACACAGCAACAACAGTCCCACCAACAAGTGACCAAGACACAGCAGCCCATTAAAACTGAGAACTTCCGAAGCAACAGTCTTCCATTGGGCGCCACCTTGGGCTCTGTGCTGGGAGTGGCAGGGAGCAGTGGAACTAGCGGAGGAAGTGGTCAGACAGGTCGAGGAAGACGTGCCAGGAGTGGCTCCTGTTCTCCCGCACCACCCCAGAGGCGGGGCCCCGCACCTCTCCTCACAGCAGCCAGTGAACCATTGCTCAAAGAGACTAGTGTACTGCTGGCACATTTGCTCAATAAAGGTAAGAAGATATTCTTTTCTATTATCATCGTTTTTGTGTGTCCCGTAAGGGCCAAGTAGTCAAAAATACAAGAGGCGAAATAACATCTCACACAATTCAGCAATGAGGCTCACCACCCATTCTGAATGTTGCCATTTAAGGTGAGAGGAGACTATTTGTTTTATAAGGTAATGCACACCCGTCACAGATATTAACGGATATCTATGGAAAAATAATCAGCTTTAAGTTTATGCACTTTACATATATGATATCAATATGAAGTCAATCGGACAAATAGTTTGGGCTGTAGAGAGGACACAAAAAGAATAATCCGTACGGCGCACGCCATATATACAAACATATCACAACGAAACTCATAGTGTGCACTCTCGCATTCTCATTAAGAAAGAGCTCAACGCCTTCATGGTGACAGAGTTCTGCAATAAAGACATCATAGTGCTGGCAGTAGAACTTCAATCCCAAACCATATGGATGGTTTCTGCATACCTAGCACATGACCATGAAGAACCGCCCCCCCCGAGTATCCTTCAAGAAGCTATCGCAAAAGCAGGCAATGTGAAGATACCAGTGGTCATAGGTGCGGATGCCAATGCACACCACACGATCTGGGGCAGTACGGACACAAATGAAAGAGGTGAGTTACTTTTTGAATATATCATGTGTAATAACCTTGAAATTTGCAATGAAGGTGATTCTCCAACCTTTATCACCGCAATAAGGCGCGAAGTTCTGGACATAACGTGTGTCAATGAACAAGCTACCCAATATGTAAGAGATTGGAAAGTCTCAGATGACCATTCCTTCTCTGACCACCAGTACATAGAATTCAGTCTGGACCTTCAGAAGCCGGACAAAATTAGGTACCGTAACAGAAAGAAGACGCAATGGGATAAGTATAACACTGCCCTCAGCGAACTTCTATTAGAAATACCGCCCAGACCTTCCACAATAGAAGAACTGGACGATACGATAGAAACCTTTACCAATGCTTGTAATCAGGCAACCAGGGTATCATGCCCGGTTCGCACGGTTAAAGGAAGACAGAGACCACCTTGGTGGACAAAAGAGATCATTACCCTGAGAAAGGAATGTCGGAGATTATTCAATCTAGCCAAGGTAACCAACAATTGGGAAAACTATAAGGCTAGTCAAAGAGTTTTCAAAAGCAAATTAAAAACAGCGAAAAAAGCCTCCTGGGAAACTTTCTGCACTATGATTGAAACAATCCCTGAGGGAAATAGGATTCGCAAAATCCTAGCAACGGATCCAGTAATGCCCGAGTACATAAAAAGGCAAGACGGCAGCTGGACCACAAGCAGCTCTGAGACATTAGAGCTATTAACTAAAACACACTTTCCTGGATGTAAGCAGGAGTTGCCAAGAGCAACAAACCAAACCAGGAAACAAAGAAGCGCCCAAAGACTTTTCAGAAAAGAAGCAATTTCTTGGGCTTTATTTGGGTTCGAACCTTACAAATCGCCAGGTCCGGATGGAATCATACCGGCGGAACTACAGGCGGCCTCAGAGATTGTCATACCTTGGTTGGAGACAGTCTTTGAGGCATGTATAGAACTCTGTTATACCCCCAAAATATGGAGGGAAGTAAAAGTGGTGTTCATACCCAAAGGAGGTAAAACATCTAACGCTACAACCAAGGATTTCAGACCAATAAGTCTATCCTCGTTTGTCATGAAAACGCTAGAGAGACTCATAGAGACACACATCAGGAGTAAAATTGAACCTTCAATGTGGTCAGAGTCCCAGCATGCATACAGTAAAGGGAAATCTGTTGAAACAGCCCTACATACTCTAGTACAGAAAATTGAGAAATCGATGAAGTACAAAGAATATACATTGGTAGCCTTTCTAGATATAGAAGGAGCCTTTAATAATATTAAATACGAAAAGATAGCTCAGTCCTTGGAGAAACTAGGGATAGAGACTTCGCTTACAGAGTTTATCGATCATATGTTGAGAAATAGGGTCATAAACTCGGAACTTGGAGGCTCAAAGATAAGAAGATACCCAGTGAAGGGTACACCCCAAGGGGGTGTTCTATCACCTCTTCTATGGAATTTAGCCTTAAACGAACTGTTGATGGAATTGGACAACATTGGCGTTACGGTAATCGCGTATGCGGACGACCTCGCCATAGCAGTGTCGGGGAAGATTCCCAACATACTCACATCTCTTTTACAGAGAGCATTAGGTAGGATAACTCGATGGTGTAACAGCAGTGGGTTGGGAGTCAACCCAAGGAAAACGGAGTTAGTCCTATTCACAAATAAACGGGTAATCCCGACCTTCACGTTGCCAACCCTGGAGGGAGTGACACTAGAGATCTCAGCCCAAGCTAAATATCTGGGACTAATTCTGGATAGGAAGCTGAACTGGAAGCCCAATATGCAGGAGAGAGTACGGAAAGCTACAAATGCGCTGTACACCTGCAAAAAGATCGTGGGAAAAAGCTGGGGAGTGCACCCGAAGATAACCCACTGGATGTACAAGGCGGTCATAAGGCCAATCATGATGTATGGGGTGGTGGTATGGTGGCATTCCTTGAAAAAAGGGGCACACCTTAAGGAGCTGGCAAAAGTTCAAAGACTAGCTGAAGTGACAATCACTGGCTGTCTAAGAACTACACCAACTAAAGCTCTTGACACCATCCTGCACCTGATTCCGCTTGACCTCCTTGGGAAACAAATGGCGGCAAACGCTGCCCTAAGAATGAATAATGTTAACCCTTGGAAGGGGACTCATATTGGGCACTCCATGATTCTTCAGGAGTACAAACAACCATCCGAAGGTATTGACCACACCATTCCCAAACCCTTCTTCGAGAATGGGTTCTCCACCCAAATCCCCTCGAGGGAGATGTGGAAGGAGAACGCAATTCACCATGGTGAGGCCCAGATGGTGATATACACAGATGGGTCGAAACTGGACGGAAGGGTGGGTGGAGGGGTATTTTCGGAGCAACCAAATATCAATATTTCATTCAGGTTGCCAGACCACTGCAGTGTTTTTCAGGCAGAGATCCTGGCGATTCAAGAAGCAATAGGATGGATACAAAGGGCCGCAATGCAAGGCAGCGAAATCCGTATCCTCACAGACAGCCAAGCAGCGATCAAGGCTCTGCGAGGCGCATTAACGACCTCTAAAGTTGCCCTGAACTGCCGCATAGCATTAAACAAAGCAGCCGAGCGGTTTAACATACTTGTTATGTGGGTACCAGGTCACAATGATATAACAGGTAACTGTAAGGCAGATGAACTGGCCAGGGCAGGTACCCTGTTACCTTTAGAAACAATAAATCATCGACCCGGGGTTCCCATGGCAACATGTAAACTCCGGGTCGATGAGAAAACGATAACTCGTGCCAATCAAAGATGGTCTGAAGAAAGCACGTGTGCCATTGCCAAAAAAACATGGCCAAAATATGATCTCAAGAGAACAAGGGAGATGCTCTCGTTCAGAAGGGACTCACTAGCCAGAGTCACATCGGTATTAACAGGGCACTGGCTCATAGGAAAACATGCCAGAAGGCTTGGTTTAGAGGCATTTGATTATTGCAGAGCATGCCAAGATGAAGAGGAAGAAGAGACGGTAGTCCACTTCCTCTGTCAATGCCCTGCTCTCTCCAGAAATAGGAGGAAATTCTTGGGAAGTTTCTTCTACGATGACCTGATGGACATAGCGTATGCTGACATTAGCGACGTTCTGACATTTATTAACCACTCAGGCTGGTTCAATGTGGTTTAGTGAAGGGGAAGGACAACCCCACTGTGGTATCACAAAGGGCCAACCGGCCTAAGTGTGTTCTCCTTGGAGAGCTGCCACTCAAAAAAAAAAAAAAAGTTTATGCACTTTACATATATGATATCAATATGAAGTCAATCGGACAAATAGTTTGGGCTGTAGAGAGGACACAAAAAGAATAATCCGTACGGCGCACGCCATATATACAAACATATCACAACGAAACTCATAGTGTGCACTCTCTATATGATACCCGTTAAGAAATTGATGTAAAAAATATGCTTAAAAATTGTGAAATTATGACCCTCCACTATTCCATAGTGTGGAGAGTAAAAATATTCATAATTAGAATTGAAATATTTATACTATTACTAGCTGACCCGGCAAACGTTGTTTTGCCATATAAATTATTTCTAGTGAATAATTTGGTAATTAAATAAAAAAATATAAAAATATAACTTATTGTAAGTATGTGGAGATGGGGTCTATGACTGAAAGAGGAATGGAGCGCTGTTGACGATGACGGCCTATAAAAATAACAAAACACCAACCATTCATTTTAATAATTCAATGTACCTACTTCATTAACTTAACTCACATATTTAAAGTTTGATCTCTTAAAAGTTAAATGTAAATTAAAAATAAACCGATACATTTTTTTTATCTTAAATTATGCCAATTAAAAAAGAACAATATCAATCTCGAAGAGCAGTGTACAATGTATTTTGTCTGTCCGTATTTAGCCAACACAAACAAACTGGATGGTTTGCCCATGCCACGTCTAATTGTCCGTGTGAAAAGCATGGTGTGCCCAAATCTAAGCCATAAACAGACATAGTTTGGTCTTGTGGCTTATTGATTGTCATTGCGAATACCAATCTAATTTGAAATTGAACGCGTTTTAATTCAATTACCACTTCTGTGGTAATCATTGAGATTCGTGACAGCAATATATTTTTGCCTCGGAACTTGCCATTCAAAATGCTGGTTTCGACAATG
The DNA here is from genome assembly GCA_963576475.1 of Molanna angustata. Taxonomy (NCBI): domain Eukaryota; kingdom Metazoa; phylum Arthropoda; class Insecta; order Trichoptera; family Molannidae; genus Molanna; species Molanna angustata. The sequence continues at coordinate 22,289,198 of OY754970.1, forward strand.
TTTTGCATCAATTTTTTAATGACACACAGCCATGGTAGGTTCAGATTCCGAAGTAAAATAACCGGAGATCCAACTTTCAGTTGTAGATGGTGCGGTGACATGCCTGGGAAAACCAATGAGTTCATATCTCTGTTGGATAATTTACAGCTTCGTTGACATCGCCAACTGTATCGATCGATCTGTATGACACCAAGTTGCCTGGCATCAATTATTGTATCATTAGCGTCCACATTTTTTGCTGCCAAAATTCATGATTCATGTATTATGTGCGTACAACGGGAAATATGCTATCGATGAGAGTATTTTGCGAATTAATGATGTGCAGAAATTGGTCGGCAATTTTATGCATCCATTATTTTCATGGACAGCAACTTTTCCATCGCCGATATCTAACAATTGTTTAGAGAATGTATCAGCTGATGGATCTTGAAGCATTTAAACGCGCATGTTTACTTTTAGCTGTACCATTTTTTCAACATTACGCCACAGTGGCGATGATTTCAAGCAAGCATTGATCTCATCAGCGTTCGTTGAACGTAGTATGAAGGGAATTGTTTGTCTGAAATCAGCTGAAAAGAGTAACAGAGAGCCGCCGAATAGTTTGTCGTTGTTTTTTATATCATTCAGTGTCCTGTTCAACGCCTCAAGCGAATGTTTGTGTGCCATAGTGCATTCATCCCAGATAATTCATCTCAGCTGTTCTGCCTCCATCCAATAAAGTTGCTGCAATGCCAGATGATGCAACGGCCAATGCGATGCCATTATTTCATCGTATTTCGGCGAGAATAAGCGTAATGAGAAATGTTTTGCCAGTTCCACCTGGTGCATCCAAAAAAAGAATCCACCTTTTCCTCCCAAAACTGCCTGCATAATGCGGTCGTAGATGATTCTTTGTTCATCAGTCAGTAGTGAGACATTACGATTCAGATTACTGCATGGGCCATGAATCATGATTGTTGTAACAATATCGAACAGTAGTTGATCAGTAGACGGATTTGGAATTTCCGCAGAAATTATACTATCGATTCTTCACTGATAGAATCGGTGTACAAACAATGGCCAAACTCTGTGTAGAGAGTGAGAGAAAGCTTATTGTGTGAGAGAGATAGGAGACCGCCATCTTTCTCGTCCCTACTCCTTGCTGTTTGCTGGTTGAGAGGTGACACTTGTATAACAATCGCACTTTCTGTTTTCACTAATACATGAAATGCCCCTGCATATCTGAAAGAAAGATTTCAACCGTTGGCCTCTCATGGACTCCCACTTCAGTCAAGAGAAGATAGAACCCTAGCCATCCCACCTCACGTTACAGATTATTATTCATCTTCCTTCACTATGTATTCATGCTACCCAGCTATAGAAAAATTTAGCATTTGATATTAGAGCTGGCACATCACTTCCAATTTTCAAATCTCGTCTTAAATGCTCACTCTTCCTCTCAATTCCATAACGAATATATATCCCAGTTTCACTTTCCATCCCTTTTGTTCGCTCCTCATCGTCCCTTTCTGATTTTCTTCTCCTTTCTGAATTTGTGTAATTTCTCACTTTTTGTTTTGCTGTCTTATACTGGTTGTGTTATTATGTATAAGCCGAAACTATGTTATGTACTTTTGAAATCAGATGGTTGACTGGAAGAAATTGCCTCCAGGCAATAAGTCCGCCATTTGTACTATGTAATTTAATGTATGTTCAAAAAAGTGTTAAATAAATAAATGAATAAAAATTTATCGTACGACAGTGATTAATCAATTGCCATCTTGTATCTCTATTGCGTATCTGTGGATAAAAGTAAAAATAGTAATATCGCTATTAAAAAATAGGTGTTAGTGGTAAAAGGGTGTAAATTTAGGGTTATAAGTATTTTTTAATGCCAATTCATAAAAAAAATAGAAAAAATTTTTTGGTCAAAAAATTAAAAAAAAAAAATTTGGGGAGGGCCACCCTTATCACCTAGGGGTATAAAAAATAGCCTACAACCTATTCTCAGACCTACCAAATATACACAAAAAAAAATCATAAAAATCAGTCTAGCCGTTTTGGAGGAGTTCGATAACAAACACTGTGACACGAGATTTTTATATATTAGATGCAATTTGGATTATTTGCTCTTATCTTCACGCAATGCGTGTAAATGGTGCTATGTGCATAGTACAATACAGGAGTTGAAGAAACAAAAAAATAAGGGAGAGGATATGGAGGCTGACTAAACAGAAGATGTAGTTTCTATTTAGTTTTTTTTGGCATACCCTGTTAAAGGACCCCTCGTATGCCACTGATATCTAGGTTATTCAGTCACGATATTAAATATTATTTGGTGTATCTGTGGGTATGAATTATTTTGATTTTTTCAGGTCAAGGATTATACAAAGCTGGAAGTGCACAAAATTTACCCACAGATAGTATACAAACTCATCCAGTCGCTATAATTCAAGCATCGGCTGTTTTGACTCCTGTTACTCCAACTACCACCAGTTCATCTATTCAGGTACATTTTTACATATATTTCTTCCAATATTGTGAACTTCAATATTTATCTACTTATATAATTACTTTGATATTATTTATTACCAACAATTGTATGAGTTTGATAGCTAAATGTAAAACTAGCCAAAAACAATGTATAATAATATTAATCACAACAATACTATCTGTCAAAAGTTAACTACTCATTAAGATTGATCCTGATTTTTTTTATTTGTTTCTCTAATAATTAACAGTATTTATTGTATTTTTCCGTGTAATCCTTGTACAGTGAAGTTAAGTGAATCTTTATTTCTCTACTATCAGTACTTTTTATGTAGTTATGAAGATTTATGTTTGAAGTTTGTCAGCTACAGTGCTAATCGGAATTATAATCAGTTGCTGTAAAAGTGTTTCATATGTAAATATATTTTCTGTTTACAAGAAAATAAAAGCATCAGTGAATAAATTTGTTTTAGTTATATTATTTGATAATGATCGGTAAAAAAAACTTAAACTAAGTTAAAAATTATTTTCTAAAACCAACTGCACTATAAACTTTGAGTGACATCTACGTATTAAGAATAAACTACGCCATATCGTTTTTGGAAGCAACGTGTGACGAGTCAATACTGAAGCCGTCCAATTTAATTTTGTGATTTTATTTTATATTTAACGCACCACATTACATTATCACGATGACATCTAATAGTGTGGTGACCAGGAGTCATCAACCGTCAGACACTGAGGACAGGGTAAGGAGAACGAATAAACAAGAAACAATTACAATAGCTGAATTGAAAGAATTACTGCTGACAACAATTTACAATCAAGATAAGAAGTTTAAAGAAATAATAAACCAAAATAAAAAAATGCTGGATTCCATCAACTGCATAACTAAACAATACGAAGACATCTGCATTAAGCTGAATGAAGCAGAGAAGAATAACAGCGAGTTAACAAAAAAGAACATGGAATATGAAAAATGAATAGCTAAGCTCGAAGAATGTGTCGAATTGCAAGAGAGCCTAAATAAAAAGAACAATTTTACCATTAACACTGAACATGAACAGCGTAACAGATCTCACAATATTGAAATTAAAGGGGTTAGACCTTGATCTGCGTGAGATTGATTACATCATTTGTATACGATGCAATTCTATCGCCACACCCAGGCCTATTATAGTCAAATTTATCCGACAAATGGCAAGGGACAATTTCTTGGCACTGATAAGAACAAAGAGAAGAACAATTACCAACAAGGATATTGGCATCACTGGGACCCCCCGAAACATTCTTATAAATGAATACCTGACACTATACAATAAAAAGATACTTTATAGAGCCCGTTTTTTGCCAAAGATAAGAACATAAAGTATTTTTGGATGAGAAACGGTAAGGTTTTTCTGCGACGAAACGATACATTTCCAAAAATCTTGATTTCTCGGGAGCAGGATTTGGAAAAACTTGTCATAGAATTTCTATTAATTAATTTTTGTAATTTTAATAGTCATCATCCCATGTTTGTGCTCATTTTCTGTCTCTCTTATCTATTCCTTTCCCAACCTCGCGATCACTATACCTAATTTCAGCCCTTCTTATCCTATTTTACTTCCTAATGTACATTGACCAACTGTCTGTTAAAATTAATCTCTACAATGTTGGTATCAAATTATTGACTTTCATATGTAGTTTACCGTTAACCCCAACTCCTATTTTACCTAAGGCCATTGGTGTGTCTCTATGTTTACCTGTTTTACTCGTACAAATGGTACTAGAAAACTATATATATAATACCAAAATGTAAGGGGGCTCCGAACTAAGACAAATGAGGTATACCAGAGTATACCTACTTTGTGGAAATTGTGATGTGTACTGTCTGTCGGAAACTTGGCTGAACAACTTTCTAAAATCTAAACTTTTTGATCAAAGATATGTGGTTTTTAGAAGAGCCAGAGACTCGTTTGTCTCAACTATGGATGGAGGAGTTTGTTAGCTGTTAAGTCAAACCTTAATCCAGTTCAGCAAATCTCATGGTCCTCTTCGTCGGAGGACTTATGGGTATCTATCCCATTAAGCCCTGCCACAAAACTACACATATGCTGCTCATATATCGCGCCTGGCATTAATCATTCTGCATGTCTTAAAACACACTTGGATATGGTAGAAAAGATATGCTCCCTTTTCAATGTCGATATGATATTGCAAATCGTTGATTATAACCTCCCCTATATCAGCCGGACGCTTGATGACGGCTCCTTGCCTACTGTCGATAACTATGTTAAAAATCCATCTAATACTCACTTCGTCAACTTTCTCTCGTTGACTGGCATGATACAGTACTGTCTGGTACCTAATACTTCCCACAGAATATTAGATCTCGTTGTCTCAAATCATATATGTGAAAATGTGCCACCTCAATCACACCTGGTCACTCCTGATCCCCACCACAGGCATTATTAGATCCATTACCTTGAATATATGTATAACAAGAAATAGTCTAATGAAAAATAACTCTAGAGATATTATTCTCTTCGATAGGGCAGATTATACGAAAATAAAAGGTGACCTATCGGCTTATGATTGGGAAAATGAATTATCTGATCTGGATTATGACTTAAACTTTACCTATGTCTAACTAAAGGTATATTAATAAACCATTTAAAATGTCCCAAAGAACTTGTTTGATTAGGTATAAATTTTAAAATCTAAAAACAAGGTTGGTAGATCGAGGTATTAGGTCTTTATTATACGATTGATTAGATATCTAAGTCCACCCTGCTGGATCCTGCAAATACCTGGATCCAGCGGGACTAAGATTGTTCAGTCCCACAAATAGCTGGATTGACATAGTCTTGCGGGATTACATTCCCTAAGTACAGTTACCTGTAAATAATTAGAGGAATTTATGAGAGTCCAAAATGTCAAAAAGGCCGTGATATGATGCCGCTTGCTACTATAGTAATCATTTGCAACAACTGAAACATTCTTATATAAAGATATAATGTAACTCATTTGTTTCTTTTTGTTCAGTTAATACCATTTACTGCCAGCCCCCCAGCTAGTGCTCCGTCCCCTCAATCCCCCCTATCACCGTGTGGGGGTGATGGTAGAGGGGGAGACCATAGAAGAGCAGGACATATACACGCAGAACAAAAGAGAAGATACAACATTAAGAATGGATTTGATCTTCTTCAATCACTTATACCACAACTTTCACAGAATCCTAATGCAAAGGTATAGAATTTTTTTTTTACCCTAGGCTGCACCTTCTGGTTTGACAGTTGATGTTTCCTCGTGAAAGGCGAGATGTTTCACAGTATTGACTTCAACAATTTGAGGATTTTTTTTTTATAGAATAAATATATCCTTGCAACAAGTACATAAACATCCTTATACATTCCCAAAACTAAGCATAAATACTTAGGTGAACAAAATCGGTCATGGCAGTATTCAAACTTGTGACCACTGAATTACTAACCCAGTGTGCTAACTGCTCTGCCATCACATATCTAATTATTATATTATTTCGGTTACTGAGACTCTTAACCCAATCAAGACGGGTAGGTACAAGTACTTGCATTCCGTACGGACGGACAGTATTTCGCGTCGTACACAGTTTTTTTTTCAATCTCGTTTTAATTGAATATAATAATGGTAAAAAAAAATTTAACGATGTAGATATATGATAAAAAGATCAAAGATAAACAAAAGATCACATAAACTCAATGAAATTGAACACTTCATAATATAAACATAAGATAAATGAAGATTAATCTCCATCGTGGTTATCTCCACGGTTATTGATATGTCACATATGCGCCGATTTTGTATTGTTAAGGATCGAATTCAAAACAGAATGTTGAGCGCGAAACAACAATATGAACTGACGCAGTATCCCTCTCTCCTACGCGCATGCGTATTAGATCCTTACAAAGCGCGGGAGAGTGTGAATTTCGCCAGCGAGGATCGATGAATTTCAGTGTTTAGAGTTTTTAATTTTTTAAAATAATTTAACAATTGTTTTGTTGATTCACCGACAGATGTCTTGAAGTCAAATATATGGGAGTAATATTCATTCAATTTTCGTCTCAATCAAGTATGAATTTACTGAGATATGAAGGTTCACAATTGTGTATAGCCATGAGGGCATGTATAGATGACACTCGGTGTTTAGGCACGCTGCCGGTGGGCATCTATACATTACGCTCGTCTTAAAAAGGTTAAAGTTGATATAAATCAAATGTACATTACAATATATACATTATCTTCTTCACGGTCACAAACCCAGGATTGGTTTACACACCGCACACTCCATCTCTCCACATATCTCTGTTGTCCGCCAGCCTCTTCATTGACCAAGTAAACAGAGATGTGCATTATTATAAAATGTATTTTCAGGTGAGTAAAGCTGCCATGTTGCAGAAGGGCGCTGAATACATTAAACAACTCCAAGCGGAGAGAACAAATATGAAGGATGAAATGGATCAATTAAGGCAGCAAATAGAAACACTCAATTCGTCTATTAGGTATGTCATATATGTAGTTCAATTATTAATTATTTGACAATACAATGTATTAAAAAGCCTAGAATAAAATTTAACAAAAGTAAATCCCATCTTGGTGTACACTCTATTTACAATTTATATTTCAGCAATTGTTTATCCCTGTTACCTGCAACTGGTGCTCCAGTATCACGGCAGCGTTCTGGGAGGCTTAAAGAAATGTTTGATGAATATGTTTCTCAACGTACCAATGAAAACTGGAAGTTCTGGATTGTATCCTTTCTATTATTTGTATTATCTTTAACTATCTCTGAACAATTATCTTATTTTATACTTGATTGTTTTATAAGTTATGTATTTATGTAGGTACACTGTACAGGTTGTTTTACACATTTCCATTTTAATTCACCTGTCTGTGTGTACTGGAATTTTGTATGGCATAGTGGTGTATAGTGTATGGTGAACTTTGGATATATAGGCAGTTAAACACATAAATTTGTCATAAAAAAATTCTTAGTAAAAAAGTTTGAGAAACCCTGGAAGTTTTTCATTAAAAAAATATTTGTCTATATTTATACAATTTTTTTCAGCATTCTAGCTGTTTTTTTAAATATCTGGAAATATAAAATCAAAAAAAAATCAAAATTCTGAGTATAAAAGTTTTGTAGTCCTAAGATTTTATATATTTTCTGAAAATTTGGGATCTGTGCATCAAGCAGATCAAAAGTTATAAGGGGGGGAACACACACAGACACTAAATGCTCTACTCCGAATTCTGAGTTCATTTATATGTATATGCTGTGAAGCCTCTTAGTTGGTTTTGTTTTGCCTTTGTTAGAAAAACCATGCAAAAAGTCTTCTACTCCATAAATGGGCATGATGACTAATTTTGAAAAACTATCTCATGATGTTTTTACGCATTCACTGTTTTCAAATATATATACATTTCTACGTAAAATAAAGGTTTAGTAGCAAAAATTGCCATTTTAAAATCAAATTTGACATTTACGCCAAAAAAACGCTTGTAGTATCATGGCGCCTGCCGACCCTGACGGTGACGTCACGATATTGTAAACTGCATATCACTACTATATGTAATATATGTATTCTAGGACGATTTGTGTATTTATAATCAATTCAAAAGTGCATAAGTGTTGTGCGGTCCCTAAATGTACAAACACGACGAAAAAAACACCTACTGAGGTATATGTTTTCGTCCCACGCGAAAAAAAAGAGAAATAAGTGATTAAATTTCGCACGGCGAGACACAAGTGTATTTTATTAAGTACGCGTTTACAATGAAGTACAGTATTTGTTCCCCCACTTTTAGCTCTCAATAATATAATATTTACCATTATTTAGGCAATAAGCATAAAAAGAACTTCATTAATGTCCAAACGTCAAAATAGGCCATCATACGTTTCCCGCGTATGTTTTTAGCTTATGAACACATAATGTAGAGAGAAGAAGGAGCATATTTTATCGATTTTCGAGATGTAAGTTGTATTTAAATTACAGATAAATAAAGTACTTATATGTACTTATTATTAAGTTTTTACGTTTCGAAATTCTGATGAACAAAAGTCTTTGTTCGACGCAAAGAAATATCCGACCATCAAAAGTTCCATTCTAGTTAAGAGTAGTTAAGACAGGCAGAAAAATAACTACTATGGCTGCTATTGCTAAAAATAACGATAGCAGATAAATATAGCTTGTTATGAACACAATACAAATAACGAGCGCTATGTAATAATTCGTATGCTGCTAAAATTGTAACGATGTTTTAAAACGCATGCTTCGCGTAATCGCCGTCGTTTCGCAAATCGCTTCATTGCATGAAAAAAATATAGCTTGCTAGTTTAGTTTGGCAGTGACCAGCATCATAACATGTCGAACGTTCGTCAGCTCACCATCGCGTGACAAAATTGTAGAATACTAAAACTAAATTAGTTTACCATACGTTGCGAGCGTTCATTATTTATTTATTTATTCAATAAAAACTAAGTTACATACAAAATACAATTAACATAGGCCCGATATTACAGTCGGCCCTCAACTCATTGAGTTTGCCAAACTCAAGATTAATGTTAAGGGGAGATTGAATCCATTTCCGTATTACAGTGCAATATGACATGTCAGTTACTAAATCTTCAATTATAGACATATTTCACTTTTTCTGTGGTTATTATCTGTCAAATTTAAATAACCTCAAATAATACGAAATACAAAACGGGACGCTACGACTTTAAATACCATTGTTTTATTATCCAACATGGTAAATTTAATTTTTTTCACCAAAATAATGCTTTTAAATGCTCGTGTTCGTTTCAATACGGCTGTCAGTTTGTTTTGTTGTGTGGCGCCACCTTCGATATAACTAACGCCTTAAGTGATAAAACACTGAATCTACACACGTTGCCTAACGCCTCTAGTGATAGAAACTGAAACTACACGAGTTGCCTAGCAAATGACAGTTGACTCACAGTTAAGTACTTAATCTGCCAGAAACGTTGTGTTAAATATTTGTCGTTTTAGTGACGTATTTGAGGGAAGATTAGGTCTAAACGGACACTGTAATACGCTATATTTTTGTAAAACTTGAGCTTAGCTCTTAAACTGACACTGTAATACCGGCCCATAGTGTCCCCCGATAGGTAGGCGAGTATCTAGGTAAATTGAAACTATTTGCTTTGATGAATCCTTGTTCCATTTATATTTTATTTGTTTTAGTTTTAAAATATTAATATATCGATAACACCAAAATAAACATAGTCCAGACCGACAATTAATGCGTATATTGTATTGAAGACTATCAGAAGAATTGACACGACCATACTATGACGTCGTGCGCTCTGATTGTTTTTTCTCATAAAATGGCGGACTAACACATTTTGTAGTTTTATATTTATAATATTATTATTATTCACTCCTTTAAAATGAAAATAAGTACATTTTTTAAATCTTTATAACCTATTTTATTTTTTAAAATCATAATTTCAATGATTTTTTTCTTACAGTTATACATTACATTATATTTTTTTAATATATTAATCATTATATGTATATGAATCATAACAATTATCCCATATGTATATCTTATTATATTCTGATCTACTAGATTCATCATAATACATACATTGTGTATTTCTATTTCAACCTCATATAACACTGTACAACTCCCACAAACATCATCATTACTGTACATAACAAAATCAAAGAAACAATATAATAACATAATTTTATTTTATAATCAAGCAATGAAAGCCACCAAGTTATTTATTTCTGAAACGTTAAATATTCTCCACCACGTTACAATACTCGGTGCGTGTTATAACAGATGCGTCAACGATTCAATAGAGCGGATAGCGATATTATTTGGTTTATTGTCCCAAATAAACCAAAAAATAAAAATAGCATGTTAAAAATAAGCAGCATATTCCATATAGCTTGTTATGAAAAAAATAGCCATTTCGAACAACACAATATGACAGTAGCAATATGGTGACGTCATGCGCTCTGATTGGTGTTTCACATAAAATGGCGGACTAACATATTTTGTATTTTTATTTTAATAATATTAATATTATTTGCTCTTTTAAAATGAAAATAAATATATTTTTTCAAATCTTTATAACATATTTTATTTTATAAAATCATAATTTCAATGATTTTTTCTTACTGTCATCACGCCTATTCTCTCACATGGGACTAAGTTTAATATATTCTCTTAAACAAATCGACAGGTGGATAATTTTTGGTTGAGGTATGTTTTGGTGATTGTATGGTTGTTAACATTTCTCATTTATTTGTATCTTGCATCAATGATGTAATTTGTAGTAATGATAATTAATGTGAAGCATTAGAAAATATGATCACAAGATAATGTAAATATAACCTTAACTCCAATTTGAAACAGTTCAGTCTATTGGTGGATCCCTTATTGACTTCCTTCAACAACTGTGTATCACCAGCGAGCACAGAAGAACTCAAAAGGTCAACATATTTGTGGGCGGAACAACACTGCTCGTTGGTAGAGATGAGACCAGGTAAATAATTTATTATATTTGTAATACCATTTACAGTAAGGCCAGCATATGAATGCGTTTAAACCCTACACTTCACCTCTACATACTTCCTTGTGCAATACCATTTACAGTAAGGCCAGCATATGAATGCGTTTAAACCCTCCGCTTCACCTCTACATTATACTTCCTTGTGTAATACCATTTACAGTAAGGCCAGCATATGAATGCGTTTAAACCCTCCGCTTCACCTCTACATACTTCCTTGTGTAATACCATTTACAATAAGGCCAGCATATGAATGCATTTAAACCGTCCGCTTCACCTCTACATACTTCCTTGCGTCTCACCATAAACAAAACATTTATCCAAGGTTGTCAACCAGTTAATTTTTTCCCACATTATTGTTATCTTGAAAATTTCGTTGGAATAGATAATTAAAAATAAATGAATAAATAAAACACATCAGACTACTGATTGAGGTATTGTGTGTCGATATTAGGATCACATTTTTTTATTACGATTGATGATGTTTACACAAGTTGCTTTTATAGATATAACAACCACATAATATAAAATAATTTACATGCTATTTATTGCATATAAAAGCGGCCTTGTAAATAAGCCTTTTATTTTTTAAATCTGAAATATATCTATTCACTGTTGGATTGTTTTGATATTCATATAAAAATGTAACTTGGGTGCTGAAATCGTCATCACTACTGCCGGAGTTTATTATGAAATTATTTTCTATAACATTTTCAATATATATGTCCTTCATACTTCTAGTCCTCGCTGAATAAACTTTCTCTTTTAGATGTTTCAATCATGAGGGGCCATTTAAAACTAAAGGTTATTATAAGCCCGGGGTGATTTCTATCTGAAGTTTATTTTGGGATAAATTACCTGACAATAATAAACATACAAAATTAGTCATAAGTCATAAAATGTATTATCGCCAGTTTTGTGTCAAGATTCATTTGGTAATCCCCTATAAATAGCAATGGTGACTTACCTACTAACAATGTAGCTATAAAAACTATGTTTCGTTAATAAGTACCTATTTGCAATTTAATATCCTCTTTAATCTACCTGCTGTACCTACTTATACGACAAGCACTGTATATGTAGGTATATAGGTACCTAAGTTAAATAAAATATTCCAAACAATTTCTTTGGTTGCCAATATCTGTCCACGAAGGAATGAGACCATCTTACCCGAAATGCATTCGTATACTGGCACTAGTATAATATAGATTTAATGGTATTAGAATATTTAATACGACCACTAACTCTAACATCATGGTCATAGCAGGTACGGAGAGAGCTTATGGTGAATTTAAGGCGCCATAAAACCGGATCGACTCTTCAAAGGGAAGATAACCCTTGAACAAAATATCTGGAGAAGGCCGCGGAAAACCACTCCAGTATCACTCCCCAGGAAATCAATATGAAGAGGAAACAACAACCAATGGCCCTGCGTCCCGGGTGACCCTTAAATAGGTCAGGGGTGCAAAGATTCTCCCGGCTTAACATAGTGACATCTATAATTAATTTTGGAACATGGAATTTCAGGGGTTTGGTTGTGGATGACAATTTTGAATAGATATACATATACTTGGGATCAATGAATTGAGACAACATGGAATAGGCCAAGTACATCATGAGAAATTTGGACACAAAGGCTTAGGCCAGAAAAATACAAGAGGTGATAAATTACCAGAATTTTTTCAAGATTCTGATATGGTTATAAGGAATACTTAGTTCAAGTTACCTAAGACACATCTATACTTGTATATCACCTAGGAACAACACTCATAACAAGGAAATCCTAAGTAATCTAATAGATTATATATTGATCAACCACAGATTTAAAAACTGTATCAAAAATGTCAAGACTTATCCAGGCATTTAATAGAGTGAGGCACACAGATTTTCTCAAAATACTCCAGAGCTACAATGTTGCCGACAAAGATATCAAATTCATCAAAAATCTCTATTGGCAACAAAAAGCTATAATAAAATTTGAAAATAATAGTTCTCAAGGTATTGATATCAAACATGGCATGAGGCAGGGCACCTTTCACCTCTTATTGTCTCTTATTCAACCTTTATTCGGACCAAATATTTAAGAAAGCTCTACATAATGTAGAAATGATGGTGAATGGAATTTATATCAATAATATTAGATATGCAGGTGACACTGTGATAATCTCCGATAATATCAGAGATATCCATTAACTTCTCAACAAAATAAACTCATTGAGAGATGATCTTGACCTGAAGATTGTTGCTAAAACAAAGATGATGATTTTCAGTCGACATGAACACGATGTATTATTGAAAATTAATGGCAAGCCGGTAGAACAAGTTGATGCATTTAAATATTTAGGGAGTTACATAACAAATAATCTCAACCCCAAAAAAGAAATAAAATGCTGTATCAAAATGGCAACAAATGTCGTGGCTGAGGAACATCCGAGATTGGACCAGTATTGGGACAATCGAGCAACTCTTCAAGCTGAAGTAATAGCCGATGTTGGGGGAATCTGACATGGTACTAGAATAAGAAACACAGTTTCAATCCTCGACTATGAACTTTTCTCACATTATGAAATAATAATTAAACCAATTTCTTAATAGATTGCGTTACAAAAAGGTTTCTTCGTTACTTCATAGATGGCAATGGTAATAATGCATTATTTTCAAATGAATTGTTACACATTATTTAAGTATATAGAACTTTCAAAAATTACATTGATAAGGGAACTCAATAAGAATGCATTGATCATGTAAACCATTCGATGACAGGTTGTAAGCCCTGCAGGTGCCTTGAGTTCCTGGTTCTTCTATACTATGCCAACTTCGTCTCTATTGAGATATTAAAAAATTGTCAATAATAATTTGTTAATAAGTAAAATATAAACTCTTTCAGCTGTCCTAAATTCATTACGTGTGTTGTGCACATCGACAGACATCTTGTCCCATCCTGAGAAACTCCCGGATGAAGCTCGAGCCGCAGTCAATAATCGGAAAAAAGAATCCGAAACATTCAACTTCAAGAAGTGAAAACCGCACAGCCAAATTATTACGTACCTATATTCAATGTAATTTTATGTTAGCTTATTAAGAATTAATATAATAAGATGTGACCAGATTTAAAATCTTAATCTTTAAGTGACCTGAAATAAATGTATGTCGCATGATGTTTGTGTTTTACCTATAAATATTATATTTTAAGATTGTATGCACTTATAAATATACTATATGTATATTTGAACACAGGTATTGTGTCATCATTGTGCCTATATAATATTATGTGAATATACACCTTGTGATTGTTATTATTTTGTTATGTACCTACTCGTGACGTTAAATAAAAAAAATGTGTAATCTTTTAAATTTGTAACCTTATCTTAGGGTATGTGAGAAAATATTTTATTTATTTTTGACCATTTTGTGCAATCATTGTATAGATAATTATTGATATATTATAAGTTAGTATTTAAGTAAATAAAAATAAAAGTTCATTGTGATCCCATTTAGTTTTTAGTATAAAATGAGTTATTTTAATTGAGGTGACTCAATTACATCTGCATAATTCAGTTTATTATTGTGAATAAAAAGAACATTTCATTATCCTTGGAGTAATTTTCAAATTTATATTTTTTCCTTACTTATGTTTAGCAAAATATTAAAAGAAATATGTCCATTATTGCAATTTCAAGTATATCAAGTGACAACTTTTGTTTCATCAAAATTATATTATATGGATTTTTCCTTTCTAAAAAGAATAGCAATGTAATAGAATATGTATTAAAATTACAGCGAAAATTTGCATTTCTTCCTCTAATAAATTCAACTGTATTATATTTATGTAGAATTATTTTTTTATTGTTCACTAATCATAAAGTGTTATTTAAATTAGGACATCTTCAATTTGATTTTAAAAGATATTTTTCTACTTAAATATTATTTTTGACTTTATGTATACGATTTTTCGTACAAATTAAAACTTGGGCATAGGTAAACCACATATTTGTGTATATTAGTAGAAATATATGTGAACTTATTGGCCATTTTTGTCTAGAACACTGTCTTCTGTGTAAAGAATACAGAACACACAAACATTTTTGCTGTACATAATCAACGAGACTTGACTGAATTAGTAATGCATAGTTATTGTTTCACAAATCATAATATTTTTTTAAGGTAGCTCAAGTTGTTTATTAAGGAGGTTGAAAATAAGTTTCCGACTTATCCAACTCCCAAAATTAACATATGTATCTATCAATAAAATTGATTAGAATGTATGTTTGCATATCATCACAAGTTTTTTTGTTTGGTTTATTTTATATATTATGTAAATAATATGGTTTCATTTTATATTCATATTTTTTTTTTGTTTTATAGTTTATTAATCAATTTTTAGAATATTTATGATACTGGCAATTGAAAGAAACCAACTTTGATTTTTTTATTTCGTTTCTTTAATACTTATGTTATTTTGAAATATTGTATGTTATGCTATCGACAATCTTCCATTCATATTATTATTTTTTATGTCCCGTACTCAAATTTAAGCAAATTGCTCAATTGAAACAAGGTTGCAAATGGATACATATTTTGAATTTTTACTTTATATTTTCTTAATGGAAGTGTTTTTTTAGACTAGTGAAGTAAAAAAACTAATGGGATCAAAATTTAGTGTAGGATTTTTTGAAGGAGACAATTTTGAGTGCATTGCATCTAGGATTTGGGTTGCCATATTTTTCTGTTGGGATATTTCGGTGAGGGAAATTTTTTGTAGGTGAAATGAATCAAACACTAATAGACAATTGGGAATATTTATTTTTTGATACAATTATTCATTTTTAAATTTATCATTTGATCTCACCTGGGACAATAATTATCAATTGCCTTTAAGAATTTATAAAGTTTTTCACAATTCATGTTAAAATTAATTTGTCATCTCCTCCCTGGCTTCAAGCTGCCAATCCCACCCGATATACCCACGCATAACACTCGTCCACAGCACACTTTGGGATGTTCTGTGTTGTCAATTCATATTTGTCGGGACATTTTACACCTCGTTGGGACACCATTGTGAATAACTGTGATAGGTCCAGACATATTGGGACGAATGGTAACCCTTATCTAGATATATCTATTTATAAGTACACAATGTTATTAGCAACAATTAGTAGTAATATTTTCTAAAATTGTATTTATGGAGTATTCTCAGTAAAAATAATATCAGTTATTATAAATATTCTACAATACCTTAGACGCAAATGGGTTCAATCCAAAGTCAAATTTTAAAATAGTGATACTATTGTAAATTGTACAAGATAACAAACACCATTTCTGAAAGGTTATTTTTTTTGATAAATTATTATCGAATACTAACTCAATAGATGTCAAAGGCAGCTAATAAAATATTTTCAAAGAAATGTAATGGTATAATCTCATTAAGTAAATTTATATATTTGATTTTTTACATAACATTAATCACAATTATAATATCCAGCATTGTTCGACAATTCATGGTTAAGACTGTAGATTTTTCCACTTTTTTACATAGACAATTTTATGTTACAGTACCAAGCAAGTAACGTAAAATCAAAATATCATTGAAATGATTTTGAACTTTAACAGATTAACATGTTAAAACATGCTTTGGTTAATATTTGCTTTGGTGAATAAATATATGATATTATTACAATAAAAACGCCTCTGCTTAACTTGAAAATTCATAACATTCATTTTTTACAAGCTGACGAAATTTATTTTTAAAATAGTATGATAATTGAAGGCAAACTTTAAAATCATGATAAAAAATGGCATTAAAACATGTTGCATTTAGTAGATGAATTATCTTACTTTACCATAATGTTTAACACTATTGCCCGAATTATAGATTCGTTCTCCAGCTTGAGACGACTGGTCTTGAGAACACGTTCTCAACCAAAATGGTATTAAAGAAACAAAAGTCACTGAGCTTGATCTCAAGACCGGTCTCGAAATGTATAGAAGAGTTTAAAATGCTTCGAGACAGCTATCCCGCTCTCTTGAGAACGGTCTCAATGAGAGAGAAGGAGACAGCGCTTGACACGAAAAAGAGACACATACATATAGACACGGACAAATTTCGCATTAATTACTATTTTGACGTTTACATTGTTAGCGATACTAAAATGGATCGAGAATCTTATTTGGAACATAATAATTCTATGTTTAGAACCTTCCGGGGGTAATTTACATACAATCATTCATAAACTAACTATGTGAATTAAATTTGTAAGATTACATAAAATTTCCGGTACATCCAGTAAATATCATGTTATTCTATGCATGTTGTATCATATTTTGAAATGGCTGCTTTTCCTGGAACTATTGACTGTATGTACACACATTCCCGTAATATGCTATATGGCAGATAAAAGAAGTATTTATTTTCCTCTTCCGAATAAAATGGTCGACATTTTCACTATTTAATTAAGTATCATGATATTATGACGCATAAATTTCTCTACACTTTCGAAGATTACCAATTGTCAAAATATCATTAAATAGATTCCAACTCATTGCTACCAACATAACAGCGCTGAAATTATTGCCATTCGCGAGAAAAAGTACTTATTTATAGAGCTGCATTCACATTTTTTTCGAGTACGCTTTCTCGAATGAGACGGCGTACGTATTTTACTTTTAATACGCATTTTCGAGCATGATCTCAAGATGGTCTTGAGATGACACATTTGGAGAACGGTCTTGAGAATTATTCTATAATTTGGGCCTATAAGGCTAACTTTGAAAAATGTCACATTATTTGTTTCCAAATTGTGTTTTTGGGACATTGAAATTCATTTTAAAAAAATGACTTCTTACAGCTATTTAGTAAATTGTAATTGTTACCTATATTCTACAGGATAAAAATATCTTGATAAATAGAATAAAATCTTTACAATATTGGATGAATATGAAAGATCGTGCAAAAAGTAGTTAAATCTATGGTCTTACCCTCATATTATATTTTTTGCCCATTCATGATAATAAAAAAATTATAATCTGTAATGCTGCTAAATTATATTTTTGTAGCCAGAAACATTTTTTTTTGTTATCAATGCCTTATTTAATGTAGTTAATTATAAATTATCTGAATTAAAATATGGAATGTGCCATATCTTATAAATTAATATTGATATTTCCGCGTATTATTATGTATAATTTAGACTGAAATAGAACTTTTTAATTTTAAAATTTAGAGTACTTATTGTAAAAGCACTTGCAAGTACAGAACATTTTTTAAATACTGTTTGTCAAAAAATATTAGAAAATGGCAAAAATGATTGTCAAAAAATAGTAGAAAACGGCTAAATTGATTGTCAAAAAATAGTAGAAAACGGAAAAAATGATTGTCAAAAAAAAGTAAAACAGACATAAATGAGGACACATGATCTGTGGATTTTGTTGGCAAAAGGAGGGTTTTCAAAAAAGTTAATGAGGTATGTAATTTTTACTTTGAAATTTAATATAAAAATAGGTAATTATTTACAAGTGGCCTAAGTCGCCAATTTTGTTGATTTTTTGTCTATAGATTCAAATTATGGAAAAAATGTTCATTTTCCTGGGAAACGCCTAGAAAAAAAAAATTCAAATTAAATTACGAAAAGAAATCCATGCAAATGATTGCTTATTCGACATCTATCAGTGAATTTCCAAACTACATAATTGTTAGTAGAGAAACATGTGGCGAAAGTCTGAACTTCATGATAATTCTATGAAATTTCGAAAAATAATAGTGTTTTGACACCATTTAAAATGAGAGTTCCGGTGATATTCATAAGTATACCTATCTAACTTATTCTAAACAAGCTTTTGGTAAGAATATGTTGTTTACACTTGTATTTAGTTATTATTGCAACTTGCATTATACACTAAGTGAGAATTGACTGTAACTCAACCCAACCAAATTGATAAAAGTTGAAATAATATTCACACGTAATATTATTACACACAAACCTAACCAATAAGGCTACGACTATTTACACGACTCAACCATAGACGAAAACCAAAAATAACCACAGAAAACGCAGATAAATCAAGTTATAAAAATATTTACCTTTGTTTATACTTAGTTATAATAGTAGATCTCGATGAAAAAATGATTTATAAAATCAAGTAAATGTAATAAGACGCCAATATTATTTATTTTTTCTTCAAGTTGGTTACCATGAAGCATTTATAAGACCATTGAAAAAATGACAAAGGTAAATATTTTTGTATTTTGATTTATCTGCGCTTTCTATGGTTATAAATGACCTAAAAACATAGACGACGTCAGAAAATTTGTCGTGTAAATAGACACTTTTTGGCGGGAAAACGCTTTTCCCGCCAATTCCGGTCGTAAAAATAGTGGCACCGAACCAATAATTTGGGTAAGAATAGTAAATAATATGTATTTTTAATAGTAAATTTGATAATTATGTATTTGCATTTGATTACAATTTATAAATAAATTATATTTCGTAACATATTTAGATAGTTGTATGGTACCTACGGATTTTAATACTTTTTTTTATGTGGAAATTTTTTGCACATATAGTCATTCATGTTTTTTTTTTATAGTTAAAATCGAATGTTTATAGAATTACGCCTGTTTTTGTGTGTAAATTGTGATTTAATAAAATAGCTGTTTGTATTTTGGCATTTAAATGAGAAAATAGTTACTCGCAAACTCGGCAATAGGTGTCTATAAATTGGACATTTATGTGAATTTCTTTATACATTTCTCATAATAATTTTTTTATTTTTCTAGGCGTACCCTGAAAAATGAATATTTTTCCCTTAATCTGTATAATATTATTTATCTATAGACCAAAAATCAACAAAGTTGACGATTTGGCCACTTGTAAATAATTAGGTGCCTAAAATTATGTAGTGGAAAAAGAGATGTTTTGTATAACACTTTTCTGAATTATTTAGCAGAATATCAGAAAATTTAATAAAAATATTTTCGGTTGTGATAGTAGAAAAAGACGTCATTCACTTAATGGACTATTTTGGAGATATTCACAGCGCCCTCATTTATTTTCTACTATATTTTGAAAGACTGTAAATATAGTTTTATCAACACTTCTTCTCCAGATCAGTTTTAAATAGCTTACACCTTGATAAGACATTTCCTTAATTCTCCACACAAAGAAATTTATTAAGTAGCTGTTTGTGCTGATTATGTTGATATGTTGTAACTTGGTAAAAACCATTCTTATACAATGTGGATCAAGATCATATCTTAAGCAATCAGTTAGTATTTTTGATAAAAATATATAAAACACAAAACAGCTCAAATTTTCTGCTAACATTTGTCTTTATATATACCCCTTAACATCACATAGTATTTATTATCGGTTTGGGAATCCCTGCTCTAGATTAAAAAAACTTGTTTTCCATGATTGATAAAATGCAAATATTTCGGCACGATTTCGGAGTGTATTCTCTTGCATTTTTTATTGACTTACTTTATGTGGTATGTGAATATCATTTCCAATAAATTAATGTACTTGAAGACTTCCGATGCAGAAATAACCCTTTGGATACTTGGACTTTTAGTGAACCTGGACACTGGATATGATATAGGTCCTATGTATGGCGTAGGAGGATGTTTAAAATGAACAACCGACAGACAAGTGTTGATCCCGACAAACTTAATTTGTTCACTTATTGTTATCAAGGTAGTGATCACTGGAAAAAAACAATGTACTTAACAAAAAAATTTAATTCCAAACCAGCTATTATGAACATCACAAAAATTTCTTAGCAAAGAAAGCCAGAAGTTTTAATAGAAGTATATTGATATGAACAATATCTATAAGGAAATGTCTAAGCTCAGTGAATGTCTACGGATGTTTATATGCCTGAGATAGTATCTCCCATCTCTGAAGAGGCCATGGTTACAATGATTTGGAATACCTGTTGAAATTAATAATTATTAAAAATAAATACATAAAAAAGTGCACTTACAATCAACGAATTCCTATTCATAATTAAAACAGAACATATTTAAAAAAAAAAAAAAAGTTTTACTTGCCTGAGAATTTTAATTAAAATATTGCATTCCAAGAACTTATTAAAACAAAGTTGGTTGATTTTATGTGAAGTAAAAAACTTATGTCTTTATAAATAAATAACTGTGATTTCTGAAACAGTCATTCATAATTTTAATTTACCCTTACTAACCCCATAAAACATTGTCATCCAACAAACTAGTCATTTGGGGACACCTGATCATTTCTGGGATCAATACTAAAATATCAAAAAACACATACAATTGTATTTATGTTCAAAAAAACAAATTTTAGTTATGTTAAGAAACCTTAATCAAGTCCACGTAATTTAAATTGAATTATAAATGCTACTGATATTTCTTAAATTATTTGCACAAATAGTGACTAATCTTTGTATTTTGCCTCAAAAAGATTTTAATAATACATATTATGTCCAATTCAGTAACATTTTGAACTAAAATTTAAGAATTAAGGTCATTTGAACTTAAATTCGAATTCTGTATCTGACTTTGTTCCTAAAACTAAAATCTACAAAATGAGTGCACCATAGATAATAATTTGAACTCAAATTGTGTATGGCGCAGACTACGCATGCGTACTGCTCGGCCATGTTTATATCATGTCAACTTGAAGTCGCCTAACCTAACATTTCAATTGATCTGCACTGATATCCTTAGGTTTTTATTTTCAACATAACACTACACTTGTAAATTTTCCATTTTTATTTGTTTCCGTACACAACTGATGTTTCCAACTAAGCTAAAATATCCCAGACTGCTGTGAAAATAACTAGTACGCTTCCAATTAGGTGTGAACTAAAATTAGAACGTTTTGACAGTTGATTCAACTAAAATGTGTGGGAATTGGACTAATTTTTTGTCGGAGTGACTTGGGAACGTTTATATTTTAACATTATAGAATATCAACTTGGACTAAGTGGATAAGGAGCGTATCTATTGCTCTGTTCAAAAGCCAATATTATAAAAAGAAGAACGAAATGTATACGCTGCTCTAATGAAATATTGTTAAACACATATATAGTGACAATATAAAGTAATTATCGTCATTACAGCTCGTAATATTTTTTATTACGTAACCAATCTTGCAATTTGCAACCTTGGTGATTTTGAGCCTATTGTACAATGTAATGACTGAATTTTCTTTTGAATAACCATATTGTTACAGTACCAAAAATAAAAAGAACTTTACTTTGGACCCCAAAACACTACAATACTCAAATTTGTCAGATAGGCAAACCCTTATTAAATGATTGAATAATTCCTGGAGTAAAATCCTCAGTTCAGTGACAGAAAACTGGAACTGGTGGCAAAAATCCTCAGTTTGCCAACAGGAACTCACAAATGGGGGGCATGTCTGGTTCGACCGGCGAAATAAAAACCCTATCATAAGTGATTACCCATATCATGGATATAATTATCGTATGGAGTTCTATGACATCTAAAAATTATAGTTCCATATAATAATTATATCCATGATATGGGTAATCGTGAGGGTTTTGATTTCGCCGATTGAACCAGACTTGCCACCCTGGTGTAAAAATGCTGTTTAAATGGATTTTAATTTATTTCCGGTACTCCAAACCTTGTTAAATTTTTTAATTATCTGATTAGGTCATAGTGACATATACGAGTATAATTGTTACCGATTGTTGGTTGACAATGATTTTCAAAACAAATCTCTGTCCACCAAAATAAAGAGCATTTCATTGTAGATATAATATACACATACCTACATAATATAATTGTCATGTAAATAATTTACGTAAACACAATGTAAGTTATGTATACCTTAATATGTGAAAGTTGATGTAAATAAAAACTATTTTTGTACGAATAAAAATAATAAGTACCTAATTATAAATATTATGATTGTAATATTACGAAAAATTTAGTTTTCTGTACAGATAATAATTTCATATATTGGTCTCATTATATTTACTTACTTGGTTATTTTATTTTATGTTTAAAAACAAAATCATATAAATTTATTTTTAAACCGTAAGCTCAAAATTGTTTTCAAATACTATATTTTTTGTTTTGAGTATATAAATTTGTTTAGTTTTTGAATTTTGCTTAAATTTTATACCGAATTGTTGAATAAATATATAACACAACATATGAACATTGTTTTATTTACGTGCAGAATTTAAAATTCTTACAAAGGGATTTGCACTATGACCCGAATGCACAGTCCTAGGTAACTAAATACTAACTCCTAACCTCTCATTCTAAGTTAGTATTTATAAGTTAGCAATTGCATTGCAGAGACATCACTAAATACTACGCCAAACTTAGGTCGATGGTGTAGAATTTCACATTATTGTGTACGAAGAAAAGAGTTTTCTATGAGTTTATACTGACGTTTAAAATATTTTTTTATCATAACACAAACACATGTAACCAAGGAAACACTGACAGCTCAGTCTCGATTCTTCTGAAATTACAGTGAATTTTCGGCATCTCTAAAGTCACTAAAACATCTTGATTAAGTATTAAACCACTCGTAAGGTTGCTCGCGATTAACCTTACTTTTTGACAGTTTGCCAATGTTAATTTACGCCACCGCGCATGTGCTAAGTATTTAGATATGTCTCTGCAATGCAATTCTCATACAAAAAAATCATAGCATCCTCCAGTTAGGATCTCCTAACTTAAGTGAGTGACTGTGCAATGAAGACGTGGTTAGTATTTAGGTCAGCATTTGGGACTATGTTGTGACCAAAAGTTAAAATTCTTACAAAGGATTTGCACTATTTGTGATCCAAAGTCAGTAGTAAGTTGAGTCTGGTCATAAAAAATCGGCAGTCTCCAGCTCGATTTTTGAATCCATATTTCTATAGAGATATTTAACTATGGGTAATTGTCGGCTTTCATGGCTCAGTTGGTTAGGTATCTGACTGCTGATCCTAAGGCACCAGGTTCGATTCCCAGTGGAGACACAGTTTTTAATTATGTCTTCAGTCTGGATCTGTGAGACGGATATTAATCCAGACTGAAGTCTCCAGAAAGTGGCAACTTGTTATTGAGTGCATATTATTAATATTTGACATAGTACCTATTAATTGCTAATAAAGTAATAGTAAAAAAGTTTTTCACAATCAAAATTTGATTTTTTTAATCACAGGATAAATAAAAGAAAAAATTATCATGTTGGATAGTTATAATTATTTATAATTTATTCATATCTCAATGAAACGTAGAATTCAATTAACTAAATTATTTGGAGAAACTTAAAAACATACTTTATAACAAATTTTATTTGTATCATAAGTAAATAGGTAATGTAATAATAGCTAGGGTACTTAATTTAAAAATTGACTAATAAAAACTAAACTGTGAGTATGTTAACAAAATATTGCTAAAACAAAAAGTCAGCTATTAACATATTTTCATACTAGATAATTAATTATAATATTATTGGTTATAGTCACATCAGAATTATCGTAAATATTTCATATATAAAATAACAAAATAAATAAACTTACACATGTAAACAAGACATTTTATCGGAGTTATTAAATGCAATGATTGACAATGTTTAGATATGTATTGTCTGTCCTGTCAAATATGTTTTTTTTATTATTAGCTAATCACCAATATTAAATTGCACAAAATATAATGGCAATACATATTGAAATAGTTATAAAAGCAATTCTTGTTGATTTTGAGAGGTAATTGATCAATATTTAAATACTTTCTGACAATATATTAAGGCATTAGATATGTCCAAAAAAATACATGATTTAAAAAACTGTAAACAATGCGAGAATTACAGAAAATAAAAGAAAAATACATAATTATTTTTAAGTAATATTCAACCATCTAGAAGAAGCATTACACATTTACAAAAATATATGATTTTGACTTT
Source organism: Molanna angustata (assembly GCA_963576475.1). Taxonomy (NCBI): domain Eukaryota; kingdom Metazoa; phylum Arthropoda; class Insecta; order Trichoptera; family Molannidae; genus Molanna; species Molanna angustata. The sequence continues at coordinate 22,314,146 of OY754970.1, forward strand.
TTTTTGTGCTATGACCTAAGTTTATATGTAACAAATAATAAAAAAAATTATGGATATTGTCAATTGATATGAAAATAACCATTAAATCCATAACTAAGCATTTAATAATTACACATTGGAAAGGTTGTACCAACTGAAATTAAGTGCTAAAATCTATGAAATTGTATTTCTATTGAATGGTACCAAAGACAATTTACTTAATTGATCTTTGCCAAAATAGGCGGGTATAGCACAATATTCCATTTTCTTTCAAATAAGAAACATTCACATTGATATGATATTTATACATGAAGGGTTGTGCTCACATGACATAAAATGTACATACTTAATTCTTGTTTATTTTTTATCAAGCTTTTTATAAACTATAGACAACTTGTAAAATACATTGACAAAAATATAACTAAATATGTATGTATTATATACTGATACAAGGACCAACAAATATTCAATACAATATAAGTAGGTATGTACCTATATGAAAAGAAATACATACATCAATTTTCAAATTATAGAAATGAGATGCAATGCGTATTTAAAAAAAAATATATATATATATATATATAATCATGATTTCATATAAACACAATTATTATTAAAACAAAGTGTAATTAAACTTGGAGATTATTTTATATGCCAAATTTTTACTATTTTCAAATTGTAATTACACAGTAAAATGTATTTAAACAAAAAAATTGTCTGACAAAATACTACTTTCTGGTAATATATTGCTTTTATTTCATACTCAAAAAGCACATTATTTACCCTGCTCAAATTGTAATAATGTTGATAATTCACAACAATTATCTTTTTCATAATAATCATATCCATCAGAAATAAGTCTTCCAACTTTAATCTACGACTGTCAATTTAGAAATATAAATAGCAAAAAAATAATCATATGTATTTTCCTACTGAAAATTCTACATTTCAGTAGATATGAATAAATTGTTTTTTTTTTTAACAAAAATAATGTAAAAAAAGTAATTTAAATAAATAGTAAATAAAAAATGTAGAACGAAGGTGGATTTAAATAGTATTCTTTTATTTGGTTTGAAGAGAGATGTCATAAAAAAAAAGTTAAAAAGGTATTGTCATAAGATAATGTTTAATAAAAATCGGGTAGTTTCTTTCTGAAATATTTACAATACACATTATACATGATAAGATATGGATGGTAAGAAAATATTCAACATTTACTAAAATTTTCAGTCTTTTATAATATGAAATAAAAGGTAACAGATTTATTGATAGTTTAAAGGCGCAGCTAATCACAATATTATTTTTGTAAATTTAATTATATGTTTCCAGTTATTACTACAATTCCTTTACAAGACAAAAAAAACTATAAGTATTGTAACAAAGAAACTACACAATATGTAATATAATAAAAGAATCACTGACACATGTATATTATGTACAATATGTACAGAACTGTACACACAAAAATGACACCTCAATTTTATTATTAAATCTATCAAATAATATTGCATCTATAAATAATATGAAATTAAACACAACAGATACTACACAAAACAAAATGAAAATAAGATACAGTGAATGTAGACAACCCTAGTTAATATTAAACAATGATTGTCCACTACCACTAAACTTCCTTGCACCCTGTGTAATTTCTAAGAAGCCAATCAATCACTATGCCACAGCTGTCAACAAGGTAAGGTTAGATTAAGTAAAATTTGTGAATAAATTTTTATAATAAAACATTTTTTTTTAAAGAATGAATAACAAGTACATAATACATTCTCATACATTCCCTAAACTATGCATAAATGCTTGTGCGAAACGAAATCTCAATGCAAGCATCCATTTGTATCTTTACTTGTGAAAATGTTTATTTGACATTAACAGAAGCTGATTGTATAATATTGGACTAACTGTAATACTATAAATCTTGATGCAAGCATTGTGTGGATGGATAGATTTGCTACAAAAATGAATTTGTCGAATAATATGTGGTATTATGTGTAGCTAAAATAAAAAAAAACAATGAATGTACACAATCACAGATTGTCCATATTCACTATAACAAAATATAAAATATACATAGGTAACTTTAAAAAACAAATTAAATAGTGCTATTAACTGGTCAGTACACATTTTGCTGTTATTTCAATCCATTTAGTTAATTGTAATCACTCTTACTTTTTTTCACACTTAATTAACTAGCTGTACAATGATGGATTGGATAAAAAAAGAAATTGTATCTGAAATTAATTAGCTCAGAAATAAAATATATTGACTGAGCTAATAATAGAAAACGCTTTGAATTCAATAGCATGAGTTACTTCTCCACATGTGCAATATATGGTGAGAAAATAGAAACATAACCTTAAAAATAAACTAAAAAAAGTATCCATCTCAGTATAACAACTAATGTGATTGTGATGTGAATTCATGTAAGTAATTTCTATATGACATTTAACTAAAGAATCATATTTATTTTAGGAGTCTTTTTATATTAGTTTGAATTTACATATTCATGTCAAGATTGGTACCATAATATGACTGTCTTATTTTATAATAGAGAAACTTTGAAAAATAAATGTTTAGAATACACGTGTTATTAAATTATAGTTAAAAATATATCCGAAAATACATCTTAAGCCTTACATCCTCCATAGATTTACAATATCTAGGATCATCTGAATTCAGGTAATAAAAAAAATTAACAAACTGAGACGTAGAAAGAACAGGCCAATGATGACTAAATACAAAACAAATAATTTCCTCAAAATTAAGTTAAATACTTGCGTTATATAAATATGACTGAAAGATATTTTAATTACCCCTCATACTTTATTCATATTGTACATTACATAACAAATACAAATTAAATTCTAATTCATAAAAAAATATTAAAAATAACAAAATAGGATTGGTATAAAGAAATTAAATACATACATACTATGCAAGAAATGTTTCTTTGTAACTACTTAATAAAGCAATAATAGGTACCTACATTATGTATTCATTTTGATGTACATATTAATTCTTGTTTTATCGTTATACTCAAGAAATCATCAATTAATATGACACCTTTTTATTTCTCCATAATATATAATATTTATAAATTCTAAAAAACAATACTAGAATGTCTGCGAGAATATTCTTCTATAGTAATAAAGAAATAGACTCTTTTATCTTAAATAAATATTAACATAATTATTGTAATATAATAATATAACCCAAACAAGTCAATCCAATTTCAAACAAGTGATTATACATCAAATAAAAGATTCAGTTATGCAATATTATTTTTCAAATATAATGTAATTTTATTTATTCAAATTGACTAATAAAGAAGAGTTATAAAAATATCTTAAATAAATTAATATAAATGAGTAAACATATTATAATGTAGGCAATACATTGGTAAAAATCAATAAGCACATGATTTAGTCATTAGAACCAACACATTGTTATAAAAGTATTGAATTTAATAACAAGTATTTTTTAACCAAAGTACATAATTCATATATGTATGTATAATTATAAAAATATCTAAATTATAATTGCCAATTTAATTTTACCTTGTTAAAAATATCAAATTAAAATGAAGCAGACACATAAGTTTTTTTTTCCAGAAACCTACACAATTTTAACCAACAATGTTACTCCATAATTTTTCTAAATGAATTCAATTTACTCGACATAAAAATCGATACAAAAATGAAAAACTATTACTAAAGGTAATTATTTTCTCATTTTATTATATTTATATATACAACAATTCAATATACATCTTACTATATTTATTATATGTAACTATGTAGTTTATTTTAACTCTTGATATAATTTACTTTCATAACATTTATTTTTATTTATTTAAAAAAAGTTTTTTAAACTTCACATCTATTTTTGCGGAATCATTTTTATTACAAATTTGGTCTTTCCACTTGGGCCAATTATACAACCATATTGTAAAAAAAATCATTATAGATTCAAATATTTGTTTTGATATTATTTATATTGAAATACAATTCTACTTAAAAAAGTGACGATAGTAATGTGGCAAAATAAATATTAAATGGTCTTATACATTACCAAAAGTGTTGGATATCAACCCACGTGGAAAAAGCATAAAAAATGTTAGGTATTTACAAAACAAGTATAAAAAACCAGCACAACACAATTTAATGTTTAATATACTAATGGCTCTCCTATATTGGATGTAAAATTGTTTTGACTTGAACACATCTGGCAGATAATCTGGAAAAATGATTACTTTTTCTGTATACAAATAAATCTTTGATACTCAGCATAATTATATTTTGACATTGCAACAGCGGGTGAGACATAAATAATATTATTTATCTGGCTGTTACTTATGATGTTTTCTTTAATTATGGCCTGGAACAATCACATAAAATAAAATATAGTAACTCCTTTAATTACATACATATCATATATTGCACAAATTTGTAATAATAAAAGTTCAGCAATGAGATTCAGCATTGTTCAATGGGCAACTGGAGTGTCCTTATGGGACAAAATAAAAAGCCTGGGTGTTACTGAAAAGCATAGTAAGATAGAGGCAAGACAGTTGAGATGGTACGGGAACGTTGAACACAGACCGCCAGATCACATGGTAAACCAAGCAATCTCCATGGATCTTCCTCGACTTAAATCCAGTAGAAGACAAAAGAATCTCTGGATCGTGCAACGACAAAACCAACTGCAGAGACATGGCCTAGGTGACAGTACAGAAGAGCTGACCCCAAAAGTCAGCACAGACAAAAAAGTTGGGATATAGCAAGGAAGAAGAAAAATATGAAGCAATGAGGTTCACCATCCATTCCTTTTTTTAAATTGATTTAACTTTTTAAGTTTACATTACAAAAAAAAAAAGTTTACATAAGATTATATTATTATTTATACACTAAACTCTAAAAACATTCTAAATGTTACATTTTGACAAAGTTAGTATATTATAGGAGAACCAGGAACTCAAGACACCTACAGGGCTTACGACCTGCAGGGCTACTCATGAAACTGATTACAGTAAAATTAAAATCAGCTTCAGACTTTAGCAATTTTTGAGGTTAAATTAATTGAATAATAATATTAATTTATACAACAATTAATGAAAATTTCATACTAAACGTTGATATTATATTAACACATTTTCATAATTAAAATGTAGAGAAAGATTAAAATTGGATTATAATCGAGTACTGATTTATACATTTTTAAGATTAAGGCAAGCTAAGAACGTGTTAAGAATGTGTCATGAGTAGCCCCCCTGTCATCAGCTGGTTAACGTGATCACTTTATGCGCTTGCGCAACGTTCACCAATTATGCCATCTTATTGAGTTCCTTTATCAATGCAATTTTGAAAGTTCTAAATATTTTAAAATTAAGAAACTGGTTGTTTGAAAATGAGCTGAAAAACACCATCGCTATCTAAGAAATAACGTTTATGTAACGCCATCTATTGAGAATTTTTTTTTTGAAGAGTTCCTGGTTCTCTTATAATATTCCAACTTCGTCCCTATTGAGATGTTGAAGTTCCTGGTTCTCTTATAATATTCCAACTTCGTCCCTATTGAGATGTTGAAGTTCCTGGTTCTCTTATAATATTCCAACTTCGTCCCTATTGAGATGTTGAAGTTCCTGGTTCTCTTATAATATTCCAACTTCGTCCCTATTGAGATGTTGAAGATTTGTCAAAAAAATCCAATGTTTGCGTATAAGCAACTTTAAAAATATTGGATCTAAATGTTTCCTTTTTAGGAGCGACGAGATTGACACATGGATTACACATGCGTCATACTTCCTTTTATGAGGTTGGGCACACCCTCATTCCTGTCGCTGGTTACCTCAGTGGAATATTGAGTGTAGTATGTATTAATGTTGCATTATAACAAAATTCGCAAAACTTTTGTAGCTTTGTATTCACTATGTCAGTTGTAGACTCAAGCAGCCGGTTTTGGAACTGAGCGTTCCATCATCAGGCCTCCTTCAATTCCCCAATCAGTCATGAATAAGTCTAATCATTAAATTATTGGTTAATGATCCAATTTGTCTGCTTCCCCTTTCAAGGGTTACGAAGGTCAGATGGCAGTCACTTCAATGTAATAACCAGACTCGCCAATTCTAGGATCATGGTCAAAGCTTACCCCGATAGAAACGGGACAAAAGCGCTAAGGGGAAAGAATTAAATTATTGGTTAGTTCCAAAACCGGTTGCTAAAATTGTTTGAGCTATTTTCAGTCCATAGATAGTTTAGTAATACTTACTATAGCAAAGATCCACCTTGAACATCCATCATTTCTTCCTGATGTGTGGTGGGAGGTGGGGCAGTCTGTCCGTGGTGGTGATTGTGATGATGGTGAGGGAAGGAGGGAGCTAGACGTGGGGAGGGGTAGTGGTGGTGATGTCTTCCAAGAAGATGCGGTCCGAGGGGACGTCGTGGAGATTTGGCATTCACCACTCGTGGCTGATGCATCTCCTCCAACACGGACGGAGCTACGTATGTAAAGCCCTGAAAGACAAACCATTCAATGCTCAATATCCAAATATCCTAAATACATATTGTACCAGAACACCTCTTCTTCATCAATTACACTGGTTGAAATGATTAGAGCTAATTGATTGTAATTTCAGTTTGTGGTGGTCGATGTTTTAAAAAACATTGACAAAAATCCACTTTTATTTAAATTCTACCGTAATCATTCATTGATACTAACTAGTAATCTTTATGGAACTGAAACTAACTACATACAAACCATCACGCCGTGTCCCTCACAGGGTAGGCAGAGAACCGTCTTATACATGTTCGTCTATTGTTCATGCTTTGTACATATCCGTCTTTCATAATATCGTTCACAAGGTCGTGCCATCCTTTTCTTGGGCGCCTCGGACCCATATTCCGTTCACATTAGTTTTTTTTATTCGTCAGACGTTCTTCATTCATTGTTCTCAAGTGGTCAAATCATCTCAATGTGGTCACTTTCATTCTGTCAATTACGTCTTTCTTCATTTCATTTATTCTGCTTTCGTGCGACTTCTGCCATGTTCAGGTTTCACTTGTATACTAGTTCCATCAAGAATTATTCGTTGAGAAGTTAAATAAAGTTCAAGAACTTAAGTTGGAGAAAAGTACTCTCAAGGAATCACCTCACTCAGCTCCTCATGTCCAGTGTTCAAAGAAAGTAAGAAATTAAGTAAAAATTCAAAGTAAGACACAAAATAATAAATCAGCTCCCTTGGAGTGGTACATAATCATTAAATGACACTGTATAAGCAATCATTTTTATTATCTTACAAAATTTTAATAACTCATTGTATGCATTATTTGATAATCATCAACAATATGACAAAAATAAGATGCTCAATGTTACAAGTAAATCAAAAATGTATCGAAAAAATAATTAGACAGTACTTTTAAATAAAAAAAACATACAGTGATTATATTTATGTATAATGGGTGCAGATACCGGCAAACTTCTTGAGCCTTTTAGTCGAGGAGTGGTTTGCGCATATACCAATCTAGCAACAAAAAAAAACACAAATTTGCGATCTGCACGCCCACGTGACATGCTCAAATTGTTTGCCTCCAACTATACCTAAAGTGTTGTAACAAAGAAGATCCAAACAACAATGGATGGACTCTGCCAGCGCTGATATATCCATATTGCAAATCAGATATTGGAAAACAAAGGCTACGGAAAGGCTAGAAAAATCTGGATTCAGCCAAGGCCCCCCCCCCAGTGCTTGTAAAGCTTATGATAGATGCTGTGATAACAAGCATACTTTCTAGTAACAAACAAATTCAAGAAAACTTAATTTTGAATTGCTTGGATTATAGAATAAACATTTATTTTTAAGTTGATATGTTATAAAAATATAAAAATACTTGGTAATAGTTCTATTGTATTTATTATATTATCGACATGTTTCGTGCTAGGCACATCGTCAGAATAATGTGCCTAGCATGAAACGCGTCGATAATCTAATAAATACAATAGAACTATTACCAAGTATTTTTATATTTTTATAACATACCAACATACAATGGAGTTCTATCAAGAATTGTCGATAGACAAACTAAACTTAATTTATTTTTAAAGTAAGCAATGACATGACAATGTCCACTGAGCTTGTCCTTGAATTCTGAAACTATGTCAATGCTCAATAGTAATATCAAATGGCACAGTAAAAATCTAAACATTTTCGAACAATATAATGTATTATTAAACAATATATTTGTATTACCTGGAATATCATATTGGCACTTTCACTCAAGGTCGATTCATCGGGTGAGTCAATCGGTGTTTGTCTTGTGAATCTTGTGTCAAATTGAGATACATCATCTTCACTTGTCTACAACATAACATTTATTTTATAACATTATAAAATAGCACTTAAAAACACAATAAATAGATACTCCATGTAAGTTTACTATTGGGATGAACTATTTTTAACCGACTTCCAAAAACAGAAGAGGTTATCAATTCGACGTTATTTATCATTTTATGTTTTATCAGCGATAACTTTTTACCATATCCAATTGCGATGATTCTTTTTTCATTATCTTCCGATCGGTCCCGTTTCAAGTTGGACAAGATCTGATGTTGGAATCCATGATGAAATAATCAAAAAATAATAAAATCAGCAATAATTCTTTACCACATCGTTTGAATCTGATGATGATCCTTTTTTATTAGAATGTAATTACTTCTGGTGTGGTTTCATCTTAACTAAGCCAAGAGATCACGAGAAAACATGAAACTCATCAATTTGCAAAGGATTTGCATTGTATGAAAGATTGTATTACTACATACATATATACACACCATTCACTCCATGTCCCTCATGATTACATGAAAATTCTTCGAAACACAATTGTTCGAATGCGCAATTGTACGAATAACAATTTTTCGAAAATCAGTTATCAGAATGATAATTGTCCGAAAGCAAATTATTCGAACTAACATTTGTTGGAAAACCAATTAACCGAATTTAATATATTTTTGTGTCATTATGTTGCCTCCTTTGACATATTTGTTGCCAGTAAATATATTCGATGAAGACTATTATTACTTGTTGTATTATTGTTTGGTACGTATGTTTGCACATTTTTAATAACTGATGTTTGACAGCGCGGGATAGCCTAGTTTGTACACCAGTTTATGTTTATCTAGTATTCACACCAATTTAGTTATTTTATTTTAATATTATAGTTACTTTTTTAAATATATAATGCAACTGGCTCACGCCAGTCGCAATTATAACTACAAACAAACCTAACCAACCTATTTTTACCAAAGTTTTGTAGGTTTAGGTTTAAAAAATAGGTGTACATCCTAGGATATCTGACAGCGCGGTGCGTCGCCATGTTGTTTATTCCATAGATTTTTATTAAACATAATATACTATGTAGATGTAGTACTCCGTGTAAAAAGTGAGTCATTTGTTTTCGATTCATACAAAATTTGCTAACTACGACATCTAGTATATTATAATAAAAATCTATGGTTTATTCCTCTCACAATACTACCAACATGACGTCATAAAAATTCGAACAACTGTAAATTCTGATAATTGTGTATTCGGAAAATTGTTTTTCGAAAAAATGTGATTCGAATAATTGCCATTCGTAAAATTGATTTTCGTAAAATTGAGCATTCGAATAATTGTTTTTCGAATAATTTTCCTGTCACCGTCCCTCATGGGGTAGTCGGAGAACCAAAACTACATTTTTCTATCTTGACATACATGCTCTCTAATTCTTCTGGCTATACTTACATTGTTCAGTATTTAATTACATATATAATGATTTATGTTTGGAAGAAATCTAACCTGGCATTATATAATTTTTTTAAATATTATAGAATATCAATATCATATAACATATCTTTAAAAATTTATACAAAAATTATATCTCAATAGAGAAGAAGTTGGAATATATATATATTTATATGAGAACCAGGAAATCAGGTACCTACCTACCTGTCATTGTCTGGTTTAAGTTTAACAATTTTACTACCAAGGAACTGGTAGATAGTTATATGCTATAGAGGTGGGGGCGAGAGGCCTGCCCGCGAAGTATTTATATTCCTACTGTAAGGACCTAGGTTTCCCTAGGGGTAAAATAAAAGAACTTCTGGATAGAGTGGTAAAAGCAGCATTATCCGCGTCCTATTGGATTTGATTGCGCAAGGAAGTAGGGTATCGGTCGAAGGTTGGTGGGTGAGTGGTGAGCGTGACTTGAGTCATAAAAGGGCCCTTAACCTCTCGTGTGCTCACGGTACGGATCCGTACCAAGGAAATTATACCCCGTCGTGTGCTTACGGTACGGATCCGTACCAAGAGGTATTGTGTTTATTTTTTTCAATTTTAAATATTATGCAAGCAGTAAATAAGTTTTAGATTCGCTTGAATCTAATCCTAATGAATTATTTTACCATAAACAAAAAACATCCGGTCAAAATATGCGACTAATTCGTCATTCAATACCGTTGAAGTTCGACCAAGTTTGAATGTTTTGTACTGCGAGTCGAAGTTTTGTTTTTGTGGAAAAGAAAGACGTAAATAACTAGAAAATATAAGTTATTGTTATATTTCGTTACTATTTACTAAAATAAAGTGAGTGCGTAAATAAAAATTGTAATTTTGTGTCATAATTATCGAAAAAATCTTGTTAAAAATTTGAAACGGTAAAAACGAAGTGCGTAGTACAAATTTGTTCGAGTGTTTTCTACGTATAGAAGAGTACTTTGAGTGAACCACTTATTTCATTTTGAAGATAATTTTGTTGTGAACAAATATCCAACAGATTCCAATAAGTTTTTTTACAATAAATTCAAATGGTGTGATAAAAATATTTTGCAATCGAGAAATTCATCATCAAACAACACACACACAAATGCAAACAAAGATGGCGGCTCCTTATCTGTATACAAAGACGGCCAGGCAGGGATATCACAATATTTGTTATATTTATTGTTTTTGATTTTGTATACATTTATTTAGCTTGTATACAAAATTTTAGTTACATGACAAATAAATATTCTTTGTTCTATTTTCACTTTTTACATAACAATTTTTATTATTTTTTTTGGCACCGTTTTTATTATTAATTAATTTATTTATTTATTTCAACTATTTGTACAAATAGTTGTACACTGGCGGGTTTATTGCCAAGCGGCAATTTCTTCCAACCAACCAGCCAGAGTTTTTGGCACCGTTTTTATTATTAATTTATTTATTTATTTCAACTTTTTATACAAATAGTTTTACACTGACGGGTTTATTGCCAAGCGGCAATTTATTCCAACCAACCAGCCAAATTTTTTGGCACCGTTTTTATTATCAATATATTTATTTATTTCAACTTTTTATACAAATAGTTTTACACTGACGGGTTTATTGCCAAGCGGCAATTTCTTCCAACCAACCAGTCAGAGTTTTTTTGACGTATAGTTGTCATCTACACATTTGACTATCCCGTAAACTCGGGTTATAAAAAAATATGTAAATTGTATTTTGTTGCTTTTGTATTTTATTTTGACAGTTCTAAAGTAATTCTGTCAAAATAAATATTTGCAAAAAAAAAATAGCAACCATTTGTATTATACAATAAACTAAGTATAACTTTATGAGTTATAAAAATTATTTTTTTTTGTCAGTTTTTGACAGATAGTTGTCATCTACACATTATACTATCCCGTTAACTCGGGTTATATAAAAAATATCTAAATTGTATTTTGTAGCTTTTGTATTTTATTTTGACAGTTCTAAAGTAATTCTGTCAAAATAAATATTTGCAAAAAAAAATTCAACCATTTGTATTTTACAATAAACTAAGTATAACTTTATGGGTTATAATTTTTTTTTTGTTTTGACAGATAGTTGTCATCTACACATTTTACTATCCCGTAAACTCGGGTTATAAAAAAAATATGTAAATTGTATTTTGGGTTGTAAATTTTTTTTGACAATTTTTGTCTATCCCGTAAATTTTATTTATAATTTTTTTTAATGCCAACTGTATTTTGTTCTTTTTGTGCTATTGAATTTTATTTTTGACAAATTTTACATATTGACAAAATAAAAGTATTTTTTCTAGTTGTTTGTTTCATTTCAATTATTTATCAAAATAAATATGTTGTGAATCCCTGCCGCTATTGTTTGTGAGTCCCTTCTGTAAGGCCCGTCCAATAGCGAACGAGCATTGTGCCAGCGCCATCTTGAAATATTGCTGACCAATACCAAACGTGCGCCAATTTCAAATTTTACCAATACATACGCAAGTAGTAGACCAAAGACAACCGAAACAAATGTTTTTTTGTTCACTTTTTTATTATTGACTGGTTAGAAATTTATTACGTCATATGATAGATATTTTTTTCTTCTTTCCAATGATATACAATATGTTGGGAATTTACATCAAGGTCATTTACAAGAGGCAATATCAAATTGTACTACTAAAATGGGGTTATGTTCAGTTTATTTGCCCTAAAATCAATTTTTCAATTTAGATTGTGAATTTTTATGTGGTATTTACGAAATACGATAACTAACTTGTGTAAAAAAGTGATTTCTAACATCCAAGACCAAATAATTACGTCTTGCGAGTATCTGAAAGTCAAGTTTGACGAAGTATAAAATGGCGTAAATGCGTATTTTTTTTGCAGTTTTCAAATCGGAAATAATAACTCATTTTCCTCTAAAGTATTTATTTTCTTTGTATCATATGATTGCTTTATTATCGCTCCAAGTAGAAAACATGAAAAATCGCGAATTGAAATAAAACATATATTGAAAATTCCTCGTTTATTGAGATGGGAACTGTTACAAGTTGAATTCTATATTCAATGGCCTATATAAAATAAATAAAACATGTGTTCACAATAAAAAATATTGTAAAAGGTTGGTTAGTTATCTAGCTTTAGATAATAACCGCAAATTTATTTCGTCCCGAAGCATAATTAATTAATTTTCATATAAATGTAAACACCTCCATACGGGCTGTCGAGATAACGATATACCCAAGCAGACGACCATTAAGCAATTTGCGCACAAGGTCAAACACACCAAGGGTTAAGCCCGCATACATGGTCACAAGCCCATGTGGCTCACCTATTCTGACTGGTACTCTGGTCCCCTGAGCTCGTGGGCCTAGATTCGTGAATTCAGTGAAACCACGAGTGCCATTCTCTTTTGTATCTTATTGAGTTCCCCAATCAATCTTAATTTTTAAATTTCTATTTATGTTCATTTCAGTCTAGAAAGGTTAGAAAGAAGTAAAAAGAATATTGAGAATATATAACAAAGGGTTCTTTATGAATGGAAGCTCAGTGTTTTATAGGTTATGGTTACATTCAGCAAATAAGTTTATTCTTACCAATTTAGGTTCAATAGGTGGTTTGAGTCTTCTCTGAAACACGTCAGACCAGCAGACCTGTTTGAAGAAGGCATGACTTCTAATTGGTATCGCATCGTCCAATCCACCTCCGAGCCTGTGCTTCACTTGTCTCTTCATCAAACGCCGAATCAGGTCCTGTGCTTCTGGCGTTAGATAAACAGGAAGTGTCAGCTTGGCTGTGAGGATTTTTTCAATAGTTTTCTTTCGATTGTTTCCAGTAAATGGTGGCTAAAAAAATATTTCCATAAAATAATTATCAATCGATTGTACATAAAATATGTTTTAACTTTTATACATTTTCAACGAAAAACACCAATCATTTAACAAAATGTAAAAAAAATACTAATAAAATAAAATCCAACCATGCAAAATGAAACTATCAAATGAGAATATTTAACATCTCAAAGAATTAGGCTGATTGATGATCTCTATTCTACCCAAGACGTCCATATTTCAATGGTATATTATTTAGAACCATTTTTTTTTTTAAAAGAATGAATATGTCCTTGTATAACAAGTACATATACATCCTTATACATTCCCTAAACTAAGCATAAATGCTTGTACTATAGGTGAATGGAAATCGGTCGTGGCAGGATTCAAACTCGCGACCTCTGGGTTGCTAGCCCAGCGCGCTAACCGCTCTGCCACCACCCATCTCAACCCATTCAATTCCTTAACAATAAACAGTAGTTAACAATACTCTGAACAACAAATGATAAGAAAATAAAATACTTATTTTATGATTCTTTCTGTCAATTGTATTTTACTCTCAATTTACAAATTATTATCTCCAATCAAAAAATACATTTTTTTAAGAAAAAATATATTATTTCTTACTTGTCCCGTTAGCATATCATACATAAGAGCACCAAGACTCCACCAGTCCACTGCCTTTCCATGGCCGCTTCTTGTTAATATTTCTGGTGCCCTGAAAGTTATGATTAGATATGTATATAGCTTTCAAGTTCGCCTTATGTTTTGTAACAGCACACAATAATTTTGCACAAAATTAAATACTAATAAATGTGGAAACATAGACATTGTCTAGATGACAAATGTTAAGCTAGAATACGTTGTTTTATGAAATAGATGACACATGCACACTGAGGTTGGACAATCCCATTGTTCATTAAACATTCTAAGACTTCAATGATGATTTAAAATATGTAAACTGTCTTACTTAACAAAACATACTAAAATCTTATTTAATTAATTAAAAATAAATTTAAATGGCCTATGTGATACATTATTATATATTATTTAATTGAATCTAATGCCATGAAACTTAAAAGAAATAAAGCAAGATGTCATGGAGCAATGGATGAAAACATTATTGAATTTAATTAAGTTAAATTAAACTTACATGTATTCTATGGTTCCACAAAATGTGTGTGTTACAATATCTGCTTCTATATGTTCTTTGCATAGTCCAAAATCAGTTAGTTTAACATGTCCTTGTGCATCGAGAAGAACATTTTCAGGTTTCAAATCTCTATATATAATTCCTAGACTATGCAAATGCTCTAAGGCGAGAATTATTTCAGACAAATAAAAGCTGAAAAAAAGGCAAGTCAATAATTAACATCAAATTAAAGTATATCATAAATCAGAAAAACATTTTTGAAGAGCTTATTAATAATCTATAATTATTATTTATCAGAGAAAATAAATCTTCGGGAGACATCTAATTATCTGGATAACAGATTTCATCAACATTGCCTCCTCCACAATCCTTCTCCAGCTGTTCCTGTCTTTCGTCGCCCTCCTCCAGTTTCAATCCGATTCCAATCGCCCTTATGTTGTCTTGTTTCATTCAGCCATCTTAGCTTGGGCTGGATCACAGAGTACCAACTCCTTAAAGGAGGTGGACAGTCAATAAAGGGACTTATTAATATTGATGCTTAAATTGATCCAGTGAATATAAAAGTTCCTGATACTATTATTATTAAGGAAGGTTAGAGTCCATGTTTTATGCTAACCTTAATACCCCTTCCAAATCAAACCAACACACAACCTTTTAAATGGTCTACTGGGTGTCCTATATACTGCAAGCCTAAGAAAAGGCATCCGAGGCAAACACTTAAATTAACAGTTGCAGAAATATCTGCTATAGGCCCTTTACAAAATTATTATTTCTATATTTTAAAAAGTTATATAAAAATATAATCACCATGTGGTATCCTCTAAGAAAATTCCTTCACGTTCTAAATGCATAAACAATTCTCCTCCACTTAAATATTCTAATATGAGGTACAGTTTACCACCAGTTTGGAAAGCATAAACAAGTTCCACTATGAACGGGTGCTAAAAGTATAAAATAAAACA
Organism: Molanna angustata; assembly: GCA_963576475.1. Taxonomy (NCBI): domain Eukaryota; kingdom Metazoa; phylum Arthropoda; class Insecta; order Trichoptera; family Molannidae; genus Molanna; species Molanna angustata. The sequence continues at coordinate 22,329,865 of OY754970.1, forward strand.
CTTATTACATTTCATTGAATTAATTTAATTAATTATTAAACTCGACTTAGCAATAGATTGTGTTTAAATATATTTTCATAACACTGCACATTTAATATGTTATGAAATTACAAACTGTTTTGTAAGCAAAGTGTACGAAGGATGTGAACAAAATGGACAAATGATAAATGTGTGAAAAATATTAATATGGAAGATGACATAAGACATCATAATATGAATGTGACTAGTGTGTAGCTCTCATTTCTCTCTGCAGAACCCATAAAGGATGTGACGTAATATGCATCTCCACAATATTAGAGAATTTTGTAAACAAAAACATATGAGTCATATAGTATTAAAAACAACTCAGTTTGATTTTTTTGAAATTTAATTAATACGCAGTTACTGTTCTAAGATGAGTATTCTTATCGATTTGACCATTCTCTCAGAATCAAAGACAGATCAAATGCTATGAAAGTGAGGAAGTTGGAATCAGAAACAGCTTTGTGTCATTATTTAACCTCTCAAATAATGAAATTTCACTGCGTGATAATATGGCCGCCCATTAATTTTTGAAATAGTGTCAGTCTTATAAATGCTTTGATTAAGTGTGCTTTAATAGGTTTTGGAGAGAAGTATTATTTGTGATAAATTTTTGATAAAATGGAGTATCATGCTACACCTGTGATAAAAAACAATGCCAAAAAAAGTTTCTCACAATCCCATAATTGGGCTAGAAATATTGCCAAAGAACCAAAGTTTACATTGAAATTCGTTAAACTCAGTGGTGTATTACCACAAGTGGTGTATTGTCTACAATCCGCATTCACCTGTTTCCGATTTAGTAAGTCAAAGTTTCCGATTGGCTCTCTGATTGGTTGAGATGTCGTAGTATTAAGTCAAATGAGCTGTGAAATTTTATATTAAATGCGAAAATTTAAAAAAATATATAAATTTAATTTATAATAATTTATAATTCAATTTATAAAGCTTGGCTCAAAATTGTTATTTAAAGATCATTAAGAATATATACTAGAAAAGTTAACAAACAAATGAGATTGCATGCCAATTTATTAACAATTACAAATGAATTAAAAAAACTCCCATACCTTTACAGCTTCCAAAATATTTCTCTCGGCTCTAGTGTGTGCCGTATCTTTCTGATTCCTAACAATCGATGCCTTTCTTAAAACCTTCATTGCAAAATGAGCACCGGCATCTGTACCAGTTGTTTTTCTCACTTGAAAGACTTTACCATATCCGCCTTTTCCAAGTACCTTTCTAAGTTCAAAATCTGAAGGACCTAAACATGTCCTTCCTGGGTTTACATTATCTTCGGATAACTGAATCGTCTCAGATCCTTCAGCTCTAAAAAAATATATATGCATCATTAAAATGAAGTACACAGTACTAAATAAGCCATAATTTACACAAAAATTCAATCTAACTTACTCTACTATGGCATTGACATGAAGTTCAGGTTCATAGTCAACCTGAAATAAAAAAATATATATATATACATACCTATAAGTATAAATCAATATTAAACAAATTGAATTCGGCAATAATTTCGTAGACAAAATGTTTTAAAATAGACTATCAAAATCCATATGACATGACCAAAACAATATCAAGGTGATCTCTGCTAATCTATAAAAATAGTGTTTTCGGAATAAGACGCGTATAAGACAGTACACATATACCAACAAATAAATTATAATAAAATATACAATTATTTCAATACCTCGTCTACTTCAATCACATCATCGTCTTCTGAATCATCTAGGGTCACTGTGTCGACATCGTGAAGTTCCAAATCAAAAACACCTGCCATAGCTGATGACATCTTGAAATATATTCTTACATTTGCCTTAATTCGGTATGAAATACACGTAGTATTTTTATCGAGAAATACAAGTAAAAGTACAATTTAAACTATGTAATATTTAAAAGTCAATACAGGCTCGCTTAGGATAACTTATAATGATGGTTATGAATTGCACCGAGCTTGTAATAAAATCAGAGCAGCATGGATCCTAAAGTTTGCCAACTTAGCGAGATTTTTCTTTTCAGAGATTTTAAGGTTGATTGGATATAATAGCATAAACTATAAGTAAGGTCAATACTAATGAATTTAAATCTAGAGATGGAATACAGAATGAAAATACATGCATGAGTAGGATATTACATCATAATATTTGAATTATGTAAATTATATTATAATTGAAACAATTGAAAAAAAATACATTGTCAAAAGTGAAAGAAAGTGGGATTTTTCAAAAGTAAATGCACAATTGATACATCAATTTATTTTCAATCATTTTTTACCAAATGGTTACCAATAACAAAACAAATATGTACTTAAATATTTCAATTAAATTATCGGTAAAAGTAATATAAAATCAGAGATATCTTGACTTTCTTGCCACACCAGTTATTCTGACTCTTTAAAGCATTACAAAATTTCATCACCCGAGAACCGCAGATATTATAATTTTTATTCAAAAAACTCAACAGTTGACTGCCCTGATCTACTAGAGCTAGTATAGCTTCATGACTACTTTACCCCGTCTGCAACACTAACACCAGAAAACTCAAACATTAGTGATCACTGAATTATAGAACATTTTTTTTGAGATATAATATAGTTGTCGCCAAATATATTGAGGCGTTTCGCCAATAAGGGGTGCGATTTGCACCTATACCAGCGAAGCAAAAAGACACAAATTTGCGCTCTGCGCACCTGGAGGTCAGCGGCCTTACTCTCCACTGCAAATCCAAATTGCGATCTCAAATTCTCAATACGACCCGATTCGCCAAGAACCTACCTTTGTAACGGAGAATGAATGCGGTAGGTAGGTATGTTTTAATAGTAATAGTCGTTCATTTGAATATACGCAGGCGGCAGATAGGTAAGTTCTAAATGAAAATTTGAAATCGGGATCGGATTCGAGTTTCAAGAATAAGGCTACTGGTTAGAGATATTTGGTGAAAACTATATCACTTTATTATACTTTTCGACAAACATCTTAAATCTGTCATCCGGGTGCGCAGAGCGCAAATTTGTGTAATTTTGTTTCGTTGGTAAACGTGCAAATCGCCCCCTTTCTCGGCGAAACGGCTCAAGATATTTTCTTAAATCAATTTTGTTTTTTATAAAAATGTGACGTTTTCGTCTTTTTAAACTTTTATGATTTTTTTTAATAGAATGAACATGTTACTATAGAATATTCTTACTAAGGGCATACACATTTAAATGAATGGTGAAATATGGAAATTATTGCATAATTAATGTGTGTCTGCTAGATAATTATTACTTATATGCTGTGATGTAACGATTTGGAATAGTTATTCCACTATTTTCTATTATCAGCGTATTCAGATGTCCCGTAAAAGCCGGGTAATCGAAAATACAACTGGAAAAATAAAATCTCACATAGATCAGTAACAAGGATCTACTCCCAATCCAAACGTTGTCTTTTTAGGTGTGACGAGACTTGTATGTGGTGATATGCGCGTGAATAATACTTAATTTAATAAAGTAATTCATACCCGCACATCTGTCGCTGGTTACCCCACACTGTGGAATGTGCTGTGATGGTATAAATGAACTAAATACTTACACTACTACACCACACACAAGTCTCGTCACACCTAAAAAGGCAACGTTCAGAATGGGAGTAGATTCTTGTTACTTATTTGACAAGTCTTTGAGAAGACAATGCAAATAACAAAGCTATTATTTTTGTAAGTGTACATCAGAAAATAGAGTAGTAGACTAAGGTTTTTTTTAACACATATTTATCTATATGCAGTTATTTAGTCAAACTATTCATAGATAAAAGACAGATTAGTATTTTATAGGCACTAGCGACAATTTTTCCACATGCAAGGCGGAATTTTGTTTTAGCTCGATATTGAATTATTGGTCAACGATTGCTTCAATCGCATAGTTTTTAAAATATAAAAAAATATGAAATAAATGAATATTTAATTTATTTAGTATTTGCCTCTCGGGCAACTAACAGGTACTATGTCAAATATTAATTTAACACGCACCCAATAACACGTTGCCACATTCTGGAGACGTATGATATTATTTGTCTCACAGATCCAGACTGAAAACACAATTATAAACTGTGTCTCCACCGGATGCTGGATAAACATGTACATTATGATACAAAACGCAAAATACATTTAGATATTATCAACATGGTGAAAAACAACACAAATTTTAATATCACTTATTGGCAACGCGATTTAAGATTACTTAAAATTATATATATATAAATTTAGTTTATAAATATAGATAAAGTATATGTGAATATTAAAACAATGTTTTGATAATAAATAAACAGAAAACAATTGAAAGCTTGGTAAGAAACAACTATCGGCCATAGAAGCCGTTAAGATCACACGTAACACGCATGTGATTGGATGTCGCATATAGTTATAAAGCGGCGGTAAAACCGTGTTCAGCAGAAAGCTACTGATCTACAAACGTGTCATCCGCCCCATGATGACGTACGCGTGTCCCGTCTGGGGCAACGCTGCCAAGTCCCACATAGATCAGTTGCAAATCACTCAAAACAAGGCCATCCGTTTTGCCTTTAGCGCTCCAAGGTGGGCGAGAAACTCCCTCCTCCATGACGATGCAAAAATATCCACAGTAAAGAATTCATAACCTCCACTTCACAGCGTTTTTATGCGAAAATCCCCACGCATAAAAACCCATCTATCAACAGTCTAGCCAGATATGACGAAAATGACACCTTTAAATATCCAAGACCTGAAACCGTCCTGAAACGACCACCCCCACCCGAACCTCCTCCATAGAAACAACCCTGACTCGCCAACTTACTTTCACCTTACCTCGCTTACCAACTAATTACTCCCATTCAAATATAAAATAAATCCTAATTCAATTCTAATAAAGTAACCATCACTCACTTATGTCTCCCCAATTCTTCCACCTCTTCAGATAAATCCCAAAAATAATATCTTCATGTAACGAAAGATGAAGGAGTCAGGAGTCCTTAGACTCGGCACTCCGTTGATCAGGAATGACAAATGTGCTCTGCAGACTACCCAATGTATGGCTATGAAGTTTTCCTCAGCTCTGGAACTTGTGATGAATCTTCATTGGCGATATTCAACAATTACTTAATAAATTTATGGAATTAACATTAATGTTAAGAAAACCAAAATTATGATTTTTAGCCGAGATTACCAGCCAAATACAATTCTCCAACTGAAGGGTGTTAGTATAGAAAGGGTAAACCAATTCAAGTACTTGGGCAGGGTAATTACTGAAAATCTAGACCCTGACACTGAAATAAAATGATGATAGAAGCGGCCCGATTGGCATTTAAAAATGAAAAAAATTCTTCTCGACAATATCAACTTAAAGCTGAGACAAAGAATGGTCAAGTGCTATGTGTGGTCAGTTCTGCTTTATGGGGTGGAGGCGTGGACTCTCAAAGTTATATTGTATACCGTCTTGAAGCATTTTAAACGTGGATCTACCGCAGAATGCTGAGAATATCATGGACTGACGTGATCAGTAACACTGAAGTACTACATAGAGCCAACTCCAACAGAGAATTATTCACTAATGTTAAGCTCCGTAAAGTGTCGTACTTCGGCCATATTCTGAGAGGTGAAAATATGCCATCCTTCAGCTTGTCACTAAGGGGAAGATTACTTACTTACTTTCCGTGTCCAGACCCTATATGCGCCCTCTCCAATATCTTGCAGCGGTCACAGCCTTGTCGTTTGCAGCCAAGAGTTCCTCCTCATTGCAAGGCTCCCCCATGAGTGGGTACGCCAGCAGGTGCGCCGCGTTTTGCTCTTCTCCACATTCGCACGTCACATCCTGCTCATCCTCCAGCAGTTCCCATCTTTGCATGTTGACCTTACATCTACTCACACCCGTTCTGAGTCTGTTCAGGGCTTTCCAAGTCCCGTATGGGAGTTGGTGTCTGGTTGGGAGAGTCTCGCTTGGTTTTAACCATTCGTTCTCCCCAACCTGTTCCCGCCACAGCTCGATTCTTCTTTCATGCGGGGTGGTGTGCAATTGATTGGTTTTTGATAAGAAACTGCGTCTTGTTCTGAGCCTCGATATTGGGGGGTCGCGCCCACACAGGGGGTGTCTGGGATCGCTTAAACATCCGGGAATGGACCGGTATGAGAAGTGTGGATGAGCTGATTCGCACTGCACAGGACAGGGAGGCTTTCTCTATGGAGGTCGTCAATGTCGGGAGGGGTGATATTATTTCGGCTGTGTTTTTTTAATTTATTTTATTGACCTCATCTTTTTGAATTCTTAATTTGTGACGTCCAAATTTATTAACAATACTATTTTATTTAAAAAATTTATTTTGTGACGTTTTATTTATTTATTTATATTTTTGAACATAATATAAACGCTTACTTGAAATTTATTTCTTAAAACGAAATAGGTAACAGATAATTTATGTGAAAATTTTTTTCTTACCAGAATTGGCTTTTAAGTGAGGTTATCCTCCAGTGTTCTTGGGAGGAGGGTATGATACCCTCCTCTCAAGAGGCTTGGAGGTAGAGCTCACCTTTTTAATGTCAAAATGAAATTAGATTGTCTACACATAACCTCGCTGAACGAGATGAATAAAAAAAAACTAAACGATAATTGAAGCCGTGGTCTGACGATACATAAATGTCAAGTGTCAGAGCACAAACGTCTGACAGCACGGTCATGTCACAAAATAAAATAAATAAAATTTCTAATAAAATAAATAATTAAAATTGGCAATAAATTAGGACGTCACAAATTTAAAATAAATAAGAGTCAATATTGGACGTCACACGTTAAAACAATGTCAATAAAATAATTAAATAAAATCACACACAGCCGAAATATGTCACCACGGAAATAAAAAAATGTCACAAATATTGTTGTTTTGGGGCACACAAAATTTTCTCTTCTCGGCCATGGGCATGCTGATGCACCGCTAATGCCGGAATGGACCATCGTCGATGGGTGAAGTTGCAAGGCTATCGGCGAAAGCAGCCTCGGGTCCCAGACTGGCGGGAGCGAACGACGGCGGCGCGAATCTCAAGGAGATGCAGGCCGTTGCTCCAGGGTCCAGCGCGACCCAACAGCGTTGGGAACACTTTCCAAACTCAGCACCCGCTTCGGTCCAGGAAAGCGGCTCTCTCGCCGAATGGTGGTGCGCCGATCCATTTCGGCACTCCAGGTGTCACGTCCACGGCTGCCGATGTGGAGCGAGCCTAACCGACACCCTTTGGTGCGGTTTGCAGCTGCTCTGGCCACGAGGGATGCGGCCATACATCCCTCGGCCGTCCAGTGAGCGCGGTCCGTGTCGACACGACGCGTGTACAATTTCGACTGTCAACTGTCACATTTTGGAGGTTATCGTATTGTCAAAATATAATCTTTTTTATTCACACACTTTATTTTTCACAAATGTTTGTTTGTGGTCAGCTGATTTGGCGCCGAATTTAAACAAAAACAACGCGAACAGGAGAAGTCGCGTCAGGTACATACCCGAAATAAAGTAATATACTGCGTTTTTCGCTATTTAAATTAATATATTATATTTGAAAGGTCACAACACGACAAATCACCTTCCATGCAAAACGTATGGGAATGAAGTCGAACTTGGCAGATCATGTGACTTTTTACTGATCAGACTATGTATAACTGTAGGCTAAGGGACCCCTTGCCGCATAGAATGTCATATGTGGCCGAAACATAAAAATAAAATATCTGTCTTTCTAAAATATTTTGCGCATTATTGCATAAATAATCCCATGTAAGGGAAGACATTATTCTACTTATAACGTCTCATATTGTAGGCATAAAAGAACTACTTACTTGTCAAGCGACTGTTAAATATGAGTCGTTGTTGTGACCGTTACTTGTCATGCTTAGAACACATTTTTTCACTTTTTTAATCTTACTCATTAAGAAAAAATTGTTACTGTGTAAAAAAGTCTGAATCTTCATACAAATTGTGAAGGTTTTGTGTATTTAAACATCATATTTTATGGTTGAAGTTTAATACCAGATATGTCATTTCATGTGTATGTATATGTACAAATATCTGGCATTGCATGTATTTAGTACAAAAAACTCTTATTCCATATTTTGCATTATATGCGGCAATTGGAAAATCTGTCATAAATGAAATTATTATAATTATAATTTTAAAAAAATCTAGTAGATAAAAAAATGTCATGCCACACATGTCCAAATGCTGTACATATTTATAATACTTAAATATATCGGTGGGGTTGACTTTTTAGATTTCACGTTGGGGTAGTATAGAATAGAAGTTAGAAGCAAGAAATAGTATCATAGTTTATTTTTCTATATCATGGATCTGATATCTGTGAACAGCTGGATACTATTACAAAAACATCAAAAATACATGCCACTTTCAGATTTAAAGTTGCTGATAGCAGAGTCATTTACCCAGGTAGGGGTGTAAGAGAGAAGCAAGAATTGTGTGAGATATGAATTTCAATCGATTTCTCTTCTGCTGGGGATCGAACCCAGGACGCCGACACAGAAACACAACTGCTTACCAACTGTGCCTCGGTGGTCGGAAATTCAATTTACTCATTTTTTTTTAATTTTAATGTTTAAAGACTGATTTACACGATGCAAGTTTCTTGTACATACAAGAGCAATAATTTTATATTTCCATAGGTATTGTGATCGATATATTTCCATGCATTATGATATCAAAGAAACTCAATAACCATTATTTTACTTCGGCCTAATGTATTTCTTCTATTAATTCTAGGAACGGATTATAGCGGCCCCCCAGGCCTTGTTAATATGTATTAGTATTGTCTTTTATATTGAAAATAAATTTGAAATTTTAAATGCATACGGCAGATTCCTGGAATCTTGGTTGTCACCCGGCGGTACGGGTTGGTTCTTCAGTTTATCCACCCCCCCTCCCCTAATCCATGTTTCACGGGCGCTGGGTCGCCCTGCTGTGTCCAGTCAGTTGTCATTCGGTAGGAGTCAGTGGTAGTCGATCAGTTGTTATTCGGTAGTTGTCAGTGTGAGTGGTCAGCGAGTAGTATATCGAGTCTAACGCGTATCGAGCGGTCTATCTTATAAAGTTGTAAAGTGTAGTGCCACGTGCTAGGGCTCTCGGACGACTCTAGTTTTTTTTCTGTGTATACTAATATATTGATTGCATGGTAGAGACTAAGTGTGTTTGAGATCCATATAATCAACGGGGGTGAATTTAAGATAGTTTTAAGTTATTTTTAATTAATAAAAAGTGATATGTAAGTAGTGTAAGTGTTTCCTCTACAGACCCGTTACGAGAGCAGCGGCTGGTAAGATCTTTCCAATTTATATATTATTTTGCCATGCCTGGATTTTTTGTGTATTTGTCCTTTCAGACTTCTTCAGAGACAGCGTTTAATGTATTTTATGTATTTTTCTTTTCAGACACATGAGAGCCAATAATATTTGTTTTAATAGAAGTATTCTTTTCAGCATTTTTTTAGATATCAATTTCGCGTCCCAACGTGGGATAAGTATTTTTTTCAGCCTCTTCAGTTATCAATTTCGCGTCCCTACGTGGGACCAATATATTTCTTCCCAGCCTCCTTATATCAATTTCGCGTCCCAACATGGGACAAGTACTCTTCTCCGCCTTCTCAGATATCAATATGGCATTCCAACGTGGAGCAGTATATTTGCTCCGTCTTCTTCGGATATCAAATTGAATGCAATAAATTAAGCGCAATAATTGACTTTCAAGAATTGTAAGCAACTGTTTACACGCGCATATTAGTTAAATAATTGAATGCAAATCTTCACTTGTATTTTGTTTACACCAATACAATTATTTCTATGACATTGTTGCTTTTCAGTCTTGACTTGTCTAAACACAGACTTGTACATTTACAGACGTGTTGCTTCAACCAATGCACGCATTTGCGTTGGTGAATTTTTCATTCAAGTGTTGAACGTTTTGAAGGGTGATTGTTCATTTTTCATGAAAAAATGAGTTAAAAAATATTAAAATTTGGTTCCGCTGATTTAATAAAGTTCATTGAAATTTATCGGAGTCATGAGTGTTTATGGGACACTGAAAAAGTATAAGCAGCATTTGTACAGGAATTTGGATTTGAAGGTTTCGGATCTAAGGAAATTTTCTTCTATATTGTAAATTTCAATGTTCGCTACTCCCACCACCACCCGCTCCGCATATGGGGACTGTCAACGGCCCCTTCGCAGAACGCTAGAATGAACGACAAAAAAAAACAATGCATGGCACGAAGAGTAGCTCATGGAGCCCTCTAGATTAGCAATCTCGGCACCATGGTGCAAAAAGAACAATCAACAAGTGCGAATTGAGATTCACACTTGCGGACTGTCTGCAACTTCAGATCCATACATGTAGGGCATCAGAGAAGTGACCAAGATCTCTGGAAACAGAAAAGTCAGTGAGAATCTTCGGATAATAAGGCACCGTATCGCTCACGTTTCTCTTAATTGAGCTTCGAGACGTTCGACTCTGAGGGGGGTGAAAAGAAGTGTCACCGATGACAGAAGGACAGCCTCGCAATAAATTGAAAATAGCACCTCTACGTTGAATTTCAAGATCAATGTTTGTTTGTATCTATCTATGTATGTTTTGCACTCCTAAACCGTTCACCCGATTGCAATGAAACTTTGGTGAATTGTCGAGCGAATGCCCGGGGTGGCTTCTGGTTTAAAACATTTTTCTTCTTCTTCTTCTTCATCGGGTATTAAGTCCTTTTACACATGAAGATGGAGGTTTCTGGATTTAAACTTTTTTCTTCTTCTTCATCGTGTATTTGGTCATTTTACCTATGAAGGTGGAGTATCCCGGGAAAAGAAGGTCCAACTGTTCTTTCATCTCTTCGTAGGTCTTCCAGGATGGTTTCTGAATTTAAATTTTTTCTTAACCTACTGAAGGGACAGGAGGTAATGAAGGTAAGGGAGGTACTAAAGGGCCTGAAGGGACGGGAGGTACTGAAGGGCCTGAAGGGAAAGGAAGTACTGAGGGCTTGGAGGGACGGGTGGTACTGAATGGACGGGATATACTGAAAGGTCTGAAGGGACGGGTGGTACTGAAGGGACGGGAGGTACTGAAGGGTCTGAAGGGACGGGAGGTACTGAAGGGCGTGAAGGGACGGGAGGCCTTTAGTCTTTTTCTCTACCCTATTGCATAAGATGCCATATATGGCCCACTGATTTTTATAATCTTAATTGGATTTAATGCTATATATGTGCACAATTCGTTATTTAAAATAAAATTTTGAAAAAAGAAACTTAATATTTTTTCCCTTCATTATCATCAGTTTTTTATGACATCCAAATTTCATGAAAAAAAATGAGATCTCATGCAGTTAAACAAATTGTTTATGGTCCTTTCTTTTCCTGTTGTTGGCTATCCTATTCAAAATTCTGTGAACGTTCCTTCATTTTTTCTATGATTTTTTCAGAATTTATTTTGGCGGCATAACATTGTCAATTGACAAAAACATTTTATAAAAGAGCTTATAACTTTTTATCGAATAGTAAACGTTATAGTATGGTTCTGAGCCATATTTATTCCTCGAAATATTGAACATCTTTACTGGAATTTAAAAATGACAGATGTCAACTTAAAATTACTAGCACGAGAATCTGTCCTCCGTTTCAAAAATGGTTCACCTAAGATTAAAGACGAGCTTAGAAAGGTTTGATTTTTATATTCATATAAATACGTAGTTTTTTCAATGTATTATTTATATTTCGTAGTTCCTGTTTTACTCAATCTGAGATTTTGTTATTGACATGTCATGTACAATGCACAAAAAATATGTAAGTATCATAGAATTATAATATAGTAAGTATATAAGTAATTATCAAATAGTTTTGTATCTCTGAATTTGTCATCTTAAAATTAAGTTAAATTGCCCTAAAGCTCACATAACAAAGGTCCCGGTGGAGATACAGTTTTTAATTGTGTTCTTCAGTCTGTATCTGTGAGATGATAAATACTACAAAGTTCCAGAATGTGGCAACTTGTTATTGAGTGCATGTTAATTTAATATTTGACATAGCACCTCTTAGTTTCCTGAGAAGGTATACAAAAATAGAATTAAAAAATGACCCCATTTTCACTTACAATATCAAAATGGACACGACCTTCAGCAATGAAGAAAACGAATAAGAATATATCCAAATATACTCATAAAAGGTTTTTTTTTACCACACTTTCACCTGACAAGTCAAGTGCGTATTGAGCTTTGGAAAAAAAACACATTTTTCTAAATATCTAATGATTTTCTGTAGTTTTCAAAAAAATAAATTCGAAATTTCACTACCCACATATTTTGCAATGGTAGTCATTATAATTTTTTATGTCTTTTCCAATGTCAACATCATCCGTGGATCCACAGCCCAGGATGGGCCTTGGCCTCCTCAAAGATCTGTCTCCATTGCACCCTGTCAATGGCCTTATCTCTATTATCTACCATCATGTTGACAATTTCTAACATAGTTTTACATACAACATACCATCACACCATGTCACTTCTGTTTTTGTATAAATTCTTCGCCTCACTTACATTCATACATATTTTTATACATACTCGTCTGTTAATTACACTTCCAACTTTTTCTTCTTTTAGAATATTATTAACTTGGTCGTGCAACATTTTCTAAACTCTCGTTCCTTTTCGTTTAGCTCTACACATTTTCATCGTCAGCCAACATACTTTTAGTAAATTAAAGATACAACTAAATTAAATTAATTTTGTTATTTTCAGAGATGCAAAGAAAGATGGAAAAAAAATCGAGAAAATTTAGTGGATAAATTTCGTAATTTAACAGAAGCAAGTGATGTTCAAAACACTCTTGCTAGTATAATTAAAGAAGATTTAAAAACTGTATATGTCTGTGATAATAACAATACTGTCAATAATTTAAATATATTAAATGAAAATAATGGTGAAGACGAGTTTATTGACGAAGAACTAGAGTGGTATGTATATTTCTATTATCAGTACAAGTATTGGGTAGCTGAGAATTGTTCTTGTTGCAGCATTAATATGATAAAACAGTAAAAAAAATACCGACAAAACAATCAAGAAACGGTTTTTATTTTACTTAAATCCTTATTATTATAAATGTTGTGCAGTCTTGATTTGGTCTTAGATTCGTGTTCTTACTTAGCCGCTAAATCACTAAAAGAATATGCACTGTGCACACTGTCACATCCATGCTCTTGTTCTTACTTAGCCGCTAAATCACTAAAAGAATATGCACTGTGCACACTGTCACATCCATGCTCTTGTTCTTACTTAGCCGCTAAATCACTAAAAGAATATGCACTGTGCACACTGTCACATCCATGCTCTTGTTCTTACTTAGCCGCTAAATCACTAAAAGAATATGCACTGTGCACACTGTCACATCCATGCTCTGGTTCTTACTTAGCCGCTAAATCACTAAAAGAATATGCACTGTGCACACTGTCACATCCATGCTCTGTCATTCCCAGTAGGTACTTTTTCAATGGACTGATGTGTGCAATTAATAAATAAAAATTACAAGATAACTACATCCACTACATGTATATCCGCCATTATAATTTTGAAGTTTGTCGTAGTTAATATTTTCACGTGTTTTTCAAAATAGGAATATGGAAAATATAACAAATAATTTCAGCATACGAATATCCAAGCATACACCATTGTAGATATTATAGAAGAGTTGATTTTTTGTCAACTTTTCACTCCTAAAATACACAATTATCGAGAATATAATAATTTATAAAGAGGTTACGTCATATTATTCCAAGATATAACAATATAAACATGCATATCAAAATCAAATTTGAATCGTGATGATGAAATTTGTCTTAAAACACCACTAAACTACATAGAACAGTCGTGCAAGCTGTGTGTCATATTTGTATGACAGATACACACTTGTTGACCAACTGATCTGCTACACCGTTTATTGGTAACGATTTTGCCTACGCGGGTGTTAAACGGTCGTGTAACTTTTACAACACATTTATTAGTAAGACTGTGAATGTTTACAAAATAAGATAAAAAAATATGTAATGGTGTGATAAAGAATAAATAAAAAATTATTTAAATCAAGCTCATAAAGATGCATATTGAATACTTGTTTAACCGTTTCAGTGCTAATCTCGAGACGTTATCGTGATGAATCATGTGCTACACCAGTGCGGATCACGATAGGTTATCGTGATGGACAATGCTCCACTTAAACTCGCTGTAGAAATCTTATTTATCGACATATCCAAAATATAATAATTACATCGTGTAGCTGAACCATTTATCTAAGTAAATATGATTTTAAAAAAATTTGGTAGATGGCGGTAGAGTGTTAACTTTTTGTCTATTTCATCTCGAGACATAATCGAGACCCGCACTGAGATACCGCTTTGTATGGATATTAATGTTGCGTATAACCCATATCCGAGGTCGTATAGATTGTGCGCCGGTTTAGAAAAATATTTACGTTCGGTTTTTATTTAGTATCTATATAAAAACAAAGTATTTTGCTGTAAATTTATATGTTTTTGTTTATTTATTTATTTTGACAATAAGAGCATTATTAACTAATATGAACGTAAAACAATGAGTAATTAATCTTATTATTTAATTATATTTTATTTGTGTCTTTAACGTTGATTCATATTTCAAAATTACTATTTTTTTAAAGTTCATGTGTTTTTGAGAGTAACTTCGATTTTTTGTGTCACCAACTTTTAAAATCTTACTAAGTGATAGACAAAATACATTGAATATTTTTTGCTATTATGAATGAATTTTGCTTTTAAAAAGGTTTCGAAAAAGTTCTCCAGATCCTGTTGACTTATTACAGTATTATTTATAAGAACCAATTATTTTATGACTATTTTCTACTATAAGTTGATAAATTACGGTGCAACGGCGCATAGGTCAAAGAGCTTACAGATAAACTTCATACAAACGTATAAGGCACTAAGCAATTGTAGAAAATTGTGTTTGTTTTCGAAGAAATACTTAAAAATTCATGAATTTTAAGATGATTTTTATTCACTATATTCTTTCCTATGTCTTTTTTTACCTATGTGATATTTTTTTGCTAATTAGTTATGTTTTTGCAAGCTGGAATGTTGAAAAAATCAGTTAAATAGTATGCAGAAACACAAAATAAACAAAAAATTGTATTCAACATTTAGAACAGCTAAAAACGAATATTCTTGTCGAAGATTTCAAGTATCTCAGGTGAGTAGTTATTGAGATATGACGATTTTAATTTTGTCCGAAAATTGCGCCGCACTGAGGTGTTACATTGTTTAGCATACGCGTAGCACGGAAAAGGTTAATGAGAACATATTCTTTTTATTGTTTCGGCAGTTATCTTGTGGTAATCCATAATTACACTTAAGGCCGCACAGGTTCTGAGAATTTTTAGCGAGTTGTAGCATCACCACTAGGATACAAGGCTTTGAAGTTCATACTCGGCTCAAACCTTAGACAACAACATTTTGTTTATACTTTATAAAATTACGCTCAAACACCAATGCAACTAATTACACTTGAGTGCCTGTGTGTACATTAATAAAATTTTTAACAAATTATTATTACCGCTTAATTTTCTGCTACTTGTTTGGGGAGAAACTGAACTCCCATCGACAGGCGTGTTGAGACTTATAGGCGTTTGTAATGCACCTGTAATAGCAATTTTTTTAAAATTTAATCAAACTTATAATTTTTATTAAATGTATACATTTTTGTTTACAGGTTGATGAGCAAGTATGAGGATTTATTCGAAGATGAAAATTTCATCATGGACATGCTTGACAATTTGAATGAAGTTATGTGTCCTGTCTGCCAAAAAAGTTCATTATTTTTAAAGCCAACGGATCGGAGTAATTACCTCATATCATGTACATGTGGTCTTGCAGTAATGTCGACGTGTGATTTATTTCAAGTTAAAGAAAATATTACGTCTTGTTTAAATGAACACAACTCTTCATGCACTGTTAATCCACAGTTCTCCTTTATAAACGATAGTGGAGAGGGTCATGTCTATTTAATCTGTTATCCTTGTTCATGTTTTTTAATGCTATTCTAATTGTTTACTTAATTATTATGTTTATGTTATTATTATAAGGTTGTGTTGTTAATGTGGATTGAAATTATTGTTAAACGGTTGTGCGACTCTCATCCACTTTTTGTTAGCTGTCCTTGTGGTCTCTTGTGTTTCACTCCAATAGTCTTCGTCCATCTATTGTCATTAATTCTTGCTACATCTCCACTTTTGCATAGCTATTCTTCAACCACATTGGATAATTTGAACTGACTGTGTACCCTGTCATTCCTCTTCCTGTCTTCTAGTATAATGGCCAACATTATCTTTTTCATCCATAGTTTCCATGCATCAAGTGATTACTGGCAGAACAAAAATATACAATTCAAAATAATTTTAAAGATTACATATAATTTTTTTTTGTCTATTAACCACCTCACTAGGTTGAGCCTGTTCTGAGGTTGCAGAAAATTTACTCGCATTATATATCGCAGAAAAATATTTATAACCTATTACATTCCGCAGTATATTATGCCCTTGTTTCTAATCCACGTTTCTATTCTTTTCTGAAGTTTCAAATGTTTTATCAACTGTTTATTTCTTTTATTCCTTTTTTCATAGTATTAAAATTTTTTCGAGCCAAATAGTAATGTCTTTGTCCGAATGTCCTTTTTGTCATGAAAAGATGCCTGTGTGTCATTTCGTAATTATGTTAATAATTATTCATATAGAGTCGTTTAGTGATACAAGATCACTCCAATTACTTTGGACAAACCACATTATTTGTTGAAACTATGTCACTAGTTTCGGAACTATCCATTCTCTCTTCGTACTAATTTTCGACTAACAGAATGTGACAGTGTGCTGAAAAAAAACACTATAAGACTTTCTTTTAAGTACACCGTCACATTCTGTGTTAGTTGAAAATAAGCCTTAAGAGGGAATGGTTTGTTCCCAACCGGTCGCATAGTTTCAACCAATAATGTGGTTTATGCAAGGTAATTGAAAATATAGTTAAAACAAATTGCTTTAAATAAACACCATATTGGATTTCTAAGGAACTCCGGTGAATAGCATTAATGACAAACACTGAGGAATCTGTGTTTTTGTTTTACAGCTATTAACACTTCAAATAGAATCCAAACAAAATAAAACAATAAGCACATGGTTTCAAGCAATGTGATATTTTTGGCAAAAAGACACTACTAAAATTTGACCGTGTGGATTGGAATTCCCTTATCCTTATTTGAGTTCATATTCAGTAACATCATAGGCCTTTAGCATATACACAAGATTGTTTAAAGCATATTATTGTATGATCAACTTAGTTACTGTGTGATACTTTGCTATATTATTTCTTTATCATATGAGGACTTTGTTGCACGTTAATATTTACTTGAAAATGCCACTATGGGCACTCGCACACTAGACTTTTTAATTGGCCGATGGTTTAGTAGGGCTCTCAATCACTTTGAGGATGTATGGAAGTGCACATATTACAACGATTCGGTGTCGGCCAATCTTACATAAAAACTAGCAAGCAGTCCAACTCGACCAAATATTCGGCAGATCGAAAAGTCTAGTGTGCGAGTGTCCTAAAATTGACTTACTTTTTATTTTGTGAAACGTATTATAACATTATTTATTATCCCAGTCATATATATTTCTAATATGTTGAATATAGTACAATTATTTTCATTACTTATTCTGAAAATTATTGTTTAATGTTGACATTGAAAATTAAAATTACATTTGACGGTCAACTTGGTTTATTTTTTATGTGAGATACCCAATATCATATTTTCCAAAATGAAATTGAGTGTGAAATTATTTAATACCTACCTGCTGATAATGCAAAAGTAAATATTAACTTATTGAAGAATAAAAAAAATTACTTGATTGATAATTTTAATTACTAGTTTCATTTTACACATGAGATCCAACTGTTGATGACGATAGTATGTAGAGTTGAAGAATATGTACCAAACTAAAAACCCTTAAATTCAAGTTATTCAATATTTTAAGATATTTTGTTTTCTGTGTAAAACATGTAGGTATGTATGCCAGGATAGGATTGGTTGGAGGTCATTCCTTTTTTCCTACACAGAATATGAAAAGAGCTTGACTGTATGGATGAAAATTAAATATCAAACTAGTGAAAGTCCTCACAGATATTATGGCTTCTGCCATACAAATTGTATGAAAAGATGTCATTAAATTCAATTTTAACAAAATTGTTTAAAAAAATCGAGATATCATGTAGGTATTTTTTATACAAAGTTAAATTATCTAGTTGGTGTGTTATGGGATTTTACAATATTATTTTAAAAATAGGCAGTTAAACACATAAATTTGTTATAAAAAAATTTGAGAAATACTGGAAATTAAAAAAAAAAAATTTGATATTGTATGCCTATATTTATAAAAAAATTTGCTTTTATGGTTTTTGAGATATATGGAAAAATAAAGTATAAATAAATTCACAAGTTGATAACCCCTGACTGAAACGAAAATTCCAAATTCTGTATTTTCTGAAATTTTGGGTTTTGTATTGAGCAGATCAAAAGTTAAAAGGGGATACACTCACAAAATGTTCTAATTCTGAATTCTTCCATCTTTATAACGTAAATGCTGCAAACCCTATAAATTGGTGTTTTTTACATACAAAAAGTTCCCTCCGCCATTCAAAATGTTCCTTCCTAGTACCCTCATCTTGGCATAATACTGTCGATTCATAGAGAGAAATTAATTATCTTGAACAAATCAACAGTTGCATAAAGATTTTGTATTCTTTGTAGATTTGATATTATGTGAGAAAACTAACAGATTCTATCATGATAGCCACAACATGATTAATAGATTTCTGATATAAAAAAAGAGAGTGCACAAGTAACATTATGTGGGCCTGCTAGTTATATATTAAATACATAGATATTGTCAGATATACTTCCCAGGAACATTAAATCAACTGCATAATTTATATATTTTGATGATGGAAATGCTGCATATTTGCACTTTATGTTTCAACCCCTTTGGCATAGTGGTTTGATATTTGTATGGGCATCCTGGGTTTGTATCATTCTTGGTCTGGCAGCACTGCTTAGTATAAAATTTCATTCAGATACAATTAACAACGGGGGTGATTTTAAGTTAGTTTTAATTAATAAAAAAGTAATGTAAGTGCTTCATCACAGTCCTGGTTGGAAAGCAGTTTGGAAAAACCTTTACAATTATATATTATTTTTGCCATGCCTGTATTTTAATGTATTTGTCTTTTCAGATACATGACAGCCGATAATGTTTTTTATACAAGTATTCTTTTCAACGACAGCGTTTAATCTTTATTTTGTATTTTATTTTCCAGTAGGAGCTTAAATGTCTAATTTGTACTTTTCAGCCATTATTTATCATTCGGAACGTCTATTTACAATTTGGGGCATTCCAACGTGGTGCCTTATAAATGTTTTTAACAATTTGGCGCTATCCACCATGAGGCCTTCAAAGCAGTAGGTTTTAACGTAAAAAAATTAGGTAATAATTGACGTTTTTTTAGAACAAAATACTAAAATATATTTTTACTTATTTTATAAAAAAATAAATTAAATCACTAATTGCGGTCTGAATGTTTTTTTTACTAATGCCAACAATACAATAGTTGTCTCATAGGTATGTACAATATCTGCAAATAATTGATAAATTTGGGAAACAGGAATGGACAGCAGGCTACCACACTGGAATTAGTTGGATTGTAGCACCCAAAAGGCCAAAATTTGCTCTCCGTGCAGGCAACGTGATTTATCAAGCTATTTGCCGATAACTACAGGATTAAATTTTTAATTGTCAATTTAAATTAAGACGTCACCATGAATAATTGATGTTAGAAATCAATTGCAGAAAAAAATAATGTCAACTTTAAGACCCCATGAATGTAAAGAATTAAATTATACTAAAGCCACAGAATAATATTAAAACTATAGAATACTCATTCCCATTCAATACCTCACTGAAAAAGTGAAGCCGTTTTATTGGCCGGCTCGTGTCAATATGTGTATCACTCTGCTGGTAGACATTGTTCATATAGTACTACTCGTTATGACAGCGTAAATAATTTTGCAAGCAGTTAAAAAATTCCCTATTTGGAGAACGTATCATGCAGACGGCCAAATGATTACTGAATGCTTGTAGCAAAATGTTGACCAAATTAGTCAACATAAAGCGGTCGCGTTTACTGCAGAGTATTCTATACTATTATTATTCTATGACTAAAGCACAAAATACTTGTCAATTTATAAGGTACAAAATAAAATTAAATTCATCGAGGTTCCGAAAAGAGCGCGGTCCAACGTCGTCGGAACTTTTTCCGACTCAGCATAGTCTGCATCCACCGTGTCGATAATTATCAAAATATAATAATATTTATAATTTTTTCAAAATATAATTTTTTTTTGAGAGGAAAGATAGTCCTATAATATTTTGTCCCAAAAAAATAGGGTCACCCCAGTTGCTGCTTTTAATACCAACATAACAATGTATCAAAAGTGACAGTTGGTGACATTTCCAAGGCATAGTATATTTTCTATAAATCAACAAGTGTGTAAATATTGTCATGTGTTTTAAGTTCCACAGTTTTATCAAAAACAAAACGATTCGGCTAAATATTAAGTAAAAATAAATAGTGAAAATGTGTATATTATTCGGAAATAAGTGAAATCGACATATTTTTATTATTTTTTGTGTAAACTATGGCCGATTCACATAGTAATTCTCATGCTAATATTTCTGATAGATGTAACAGTAATGATACAGTTTATCTTCCTAAACACGATAAAGATTCATCGGAAGGTATGTAATAACATTTTACTCACGAAACATTTGAAATTAATTGTAACTAAACTATTTTCATGAATGTATTTTTTGGTTATGTTTTATGGTGACATTTCATTTTGTATTTTATTAGTTTAATTATGTACCCTCTTATATTATATTGTCTATTTTTAAGTTATAATATTAATTGTATTTTATTGTTGTTATGTGTGTTATTTAAGAATGCACTTCACAATTATCCTGATTTACCTAGAGGGTCATTTTCATTAAAAAATATTTAAGGATATCGTTTATTCAATTGTTAAATTCATAAAAAAAAACTATATATTTACTGTATACAATTGTTTCTACTTATGCATATTCATTCATTCATGCCATCACTGCATATTCCACAATGTGGGGTAACCAACGTCATGTCCATAAAAAAACCTTATAAAAGGAAGCACAATACACGAGTATATTCCCACACACCAGTCTTTTCTCATCTAAAAAGGTAACATTAAGAATAGGTGGTGACCATTGCTGACCATTGGAGATGCATATTTAAACAAGTTATGTACACATGTATTTTTATTATTAGCACGGTGTACAAAATAATGAGTATTTGAATGAGAATTATATGTGGAACCGATTTACTTTAAATATACTTAACTGTATTTATTTTTGAGTATGTATGACTTTTTTTATCTCATCTTGGTCATTTTTACGTATCCAATAAAATTGATGACTTATATTTTGATCAAGAGAATATTTAATTTATTTACTAGCCTATATGGGTTTATTATAGCCTTTTACAATAATAAATAATATATCCAGTGGTTACACAATATTACAAAAAAAAGTTGGTAAATTAAATAAAACAAACATCAACAAAATCAATTTATAAAACAATAATAATTTAATTGTAAGCTTGACAAAATTTTTATTGTGGAACATCCTTAATATAATATACCTTATTAACATATTCAAGTTATTGTAAAGCATGTTGTCTTATATTGAATGATTGTTCATCTTTTGTTATTTGTGACTCAATTTATAAAGTAATACCAATGAAAAATTGATTTGATAAGAATGCCCTAAGATAGTATGGTTCTTGGTTACCTTTTCGTCTTAGGTTATTTATATCTATCCAGAGGTTTTGTTCAACTGAGCCGCAAGAAGTTTACACAATCTATGAGGATGTAACAATGATTTAAGATTCTGGTATAAGAAAATGGACAGCAAAAATATCAAAGGGAACATTAAATAAATAATCTCCTAAATGCTGCAGATTATAACAAATACATTTTTTCTCCTGGATTGTTTATATGACTTTTTGATGAATTTAAATGCACAGTAAATAATTTATAAAATAACATGAAGAATATTATATGAAATGGACAGTTATAATCCTGCGAAAGATATTCATACAAACATACAACTCTTCTTGTAGAAAGAAGGCAGAGAAAAACAAGCATTACACATTTTCTGTTGAACATACATGTATACATATTATACACATTCATCTGTTATTAAAAAATCTTTCATTTTCATATTTAAGAATATGTTTCACATGTTTACATGTTCGTCCCTTCCTTTCATTCAATCCTTATATATTTGTTACTCGTCATACATATTCATCTTGCATAACTTTCTAAATAATCTCAGCATTTTTAACGCATTCCTAAAGTTGACTTTACAATAGCATTTCTACATGGCAAGTTCAACTTCCTTTGATATATTACAATCATTCATGACTGGAAAAAGTGCTTTATTAACTTTTTTTTCTGACAAAATTCATTTTTCAATATCCTTTTCTTGTCGTCCATATTGTTGAAACAAACAACTTAGTTATAGGTACTTAAATACTTGTCCACTTTTTCTACACATTTTTTTTTCTCTACTGTTATTATGCAGAATTTTTCTTTCACACTTTTCAAATATGATTACTTTTGATTCAGTTACATTCATCTTTAGTTTTCTTTGAATGCATCTTTCACATAAGATCCTTAGTAGACACTGTAACTCTGCAGCATTTTCTGAAATAAGATGTTGCATTTCGTGTTTTAATCTGCTTACTTATATGAGCGAGTGATTTAATGGTATTTACCAGACATAATAATATTAACATTGATAAAAAATATGTCACCTTAAAAAAGGCTTAAGTAATTCATATCGAAGGGAATCCAATGCTATGTCGCCATTCAAAGAAAATCAATGCAATACTCGGTTGAGTTTAAAACAAAAGTATATTATCAGTTAGAATATCTAATTACTTTTTACAGAATATTGTTATATGAAGACTATTTTTCATAATTTATCTGTAATTTCTCAATTCAATATAAAATTTGTTTTGCCTGATTAGATTATCAAAAAATAAAGGTAAAAATATTTTTTTTTATTTTAATGAGTTGGTTTTGTTTTTAAATTATTCTGCTTGTTCTGATTAATTTATTTATGTTGGTTTGGAAGGCTTTTGGTTTATTATTTATTGTAGAAAATTGAACCATGTAAATTTCTTCTAAATGTTATTAACACTGCACTCTGTTATTTTGTTCATTAAAAATTGTATTCATCCACTTCATCAGTAAACATAATTATTATCTGCTAATTATCCAAACTTAAGATATTATATTCATACAATTAAATTTCCATTGTTTTCTAGTATATAAAGTTTTAGCCAATATACCTATAATGAAAATATTCGAACAGCTTTTAGCAAATATTTTAAATTTAGTTATTATATTTTGTAAATAATATTATTAGTCTATCATAAGTTTATGAAACAATGGAATCACAGAGAATATCGGGTGGAAGTGGTCCAAACTGTGTTGGCTGATGAAACCTACATAGTACATTTAGTAGTTCATAGATTTAGGATTTTTTTAATATGTACACCATAAAATTGGCTCACGGAGAAAAAAAATAATCCAGAAAATAAGTATCGTACCATTTAATCGTTTGTATTGTGTCCATTGTGGATATATCTATGACAATCTCGCGC
This sequence comes from Molanna angustata, assembly GCA_963576475.1. Taxonomy (NCBI): domain Eukaryota; kingdom Metazoa; phylum Arthropoda; class Insecta; order Trichoptera; family Molannidae; genus Molanna; species Molanna angustata. Next base: position 22,353,753 of record OY754970.1, read on the forward strand.
TGATTTTTTGTTATGCTAGTGAGGTCTAGGAGTCGTATATATATTTTAATTTGATGATGTTTAATGACTTTTTTTATGTTATTTTCATTTTATCATTCATGTAGTTAGTGTTTCAATTTTAAATTGTTTGCATATAAATAAATCAAATAATAAAGCAGGTCTCATCCGACGCAACTTGGACCAAAATTCTTGCAAAAGTGTCAAATCTCCTTTAATGTTATTTTTTATTGTGATTGCTATTTTTATAAATTATGATCATCAAAATAATGATATTCTTTCAATTAATTGTATTTTTAATAATTATATTTTTGGGATCTAAATAATTCATTAAAATAATATTTGTTAGTCATATCAATTATGCAGTTGTTTCTACCATACTTAGAGATTCACTGCATACTTCATTAGAATGAGAATTTGAAGCTATACTATCTGACTTGTGTCAATTAATTTCAGTAAACAATCCGGAGAATGGATGGGAATCCCATCTATTGTCTCTGTGCGAGGAAAGACTTACTAATCCGGCTGATCTACTCGCTGCTACCTTATTCCTGTTTTTAATTGAGAGTGGCTTTGTACCTCTGGCTACAGAAAATACAAATCTGGATGACGATAGAACATCATGTGAAAATATAACTAAGACAGGAGAGCATAAGTTGCCGAAAGATTGGAAAACTTCTAGACCAGGATCTTATTTTGTCCAATTTATATTACCTGAATGTTCTCAATACTCTTGTCAAATAGTCGCTGTGCCATTGAGTGATTTGTTACTTATAAATGCTGTTTCAAAAGAACCTGATGTAACTTTTAGTGTATGTTTAGCTACACAGCGCTATATTTCTTTTTCTGATGTATCCACAAAGTTTGTATTTTCTAAACGCAAGGAATTATTGATCAAGTTTAAAGATGCCATTATATCTCCGACCCGAAGTGCTGCGCTTTCTTACAGAGGAATTGCTAGTGCAAGTTTAACCGGTCTTCCTAAGGAGATACTAATTAGGATTTTAATACTTTCTGGTCCATTTGCTGTATGCCGTCTTGCTTGCACTTCTCGTTATATGAGTATTATTGCACGAGACCAGATAGTGTGGCATCATTTTTTCAAACAAAACTTTGATAGCTCTTCGACTATGCCTCTTTCCTTAGATTCTTCTGATTGGCTTGAATTGTACAAAGACAAATTTAAAAATTTAACAACTCCGAAAAAGAGATCTTTTGACTTAATGAATTACTATTTATATTCTTATAGGAATATTTTTCATAACTGGATAGAGTTTTGATTTCATTAAATACATTTGTAGTATTTTTAAAAATCAAATTATCAGACCAGATCTTACAGCAAAACGTTGCCTTTTTATGCTCATGTTTTCATTTTATTTAAGGGTGTGTTAGTAATACATTATTTATTTTGAAAAATATTTCATATGTGTCATTTTTTTCATTATAGTAACTTTGAAGTTAACTTCCCCATTATGTTGTATACTTAATATTTTTGTTACTTATTCTTAATTTACATAAAATATAAATCTTTTTGGCTTTATTTAAAAGTATATTTTTTTACCTTCACCTTTAGAGAATGTGAATATGTATTTAGTAAATTGAAAACCTTAAAAAATAGTTATGATTCAAAAAGAAAAGGAGAAAAATGTAAAGTACCTAACTCTTAATTTATTACAAAAAATATAAATTATAGGTAGATGAAATATTTTGGTGATGGCAATAGTTTGTTTTTTTTTAATTAATATAATATTTCTCGAAATTTTAATGTATGTGCATGTGTATATCTTGAGTATTTTTAAAATAAGTGCATTTCGTTTATCATAAACAACATAATAAAAACCTGAAGAAATGAAAACTTGTAGCATCCAATTATTTATTTAAAATAGCTATGTAATGAATATTAGTTTTCCTACGATTTATTGGTTTGTAGGGAAGGTTCTCATGCAGACACGATAAGGTGCTTGAAATTGTGAGAGAGGATTTCCAGCCTTGCGGTGGCAAGAGCAATCAAAGGATTAACCACATGGAAACAGTCGGTTGTAACATTTTTAAAACCTGGACAAAAAGTCAGACCTAAAACAAAGAAATTAGTATCAATAATTGGGAAGTTAGATGACTAGAATATCCTAATGGACACGAGAACAGAATAATATACCCTTCCAAAGGAGATCTGCATCTCATCTCTTAGGTCTGACTTGACAATATACTCTCTTTCATTGAAAAGAGTTATATTTGTGACACAAATAATCCAAAAGACCACCAATACAAGCTAAACAAGTACAAGGAACTGCTAGATAAACCAGTTAAATGGCTTAAGCACAAATATATATGCTGTAGAGGTGGGGGCGAGAGGCCTGCCCGCAAAATCTTTATATTCCTACTTTAAGGACCTAGGTCTCCCTAGAGCTAAAATAAAAGAAGTTTTGGATAGGGTGGTAAAAGCAGCATTTTCCGCGTACTATTGGATTTGGTTGCGCAGGGGAGTGGAGTGTCAGTCGGAGGTTGTTGGGTGAGTGGTGAGCGTGACTTGAGTCATAAAGGGGCCCATTAATCCCGCATACATGGTCGCAAGCCCATGTGGCTCGCCTATTCTGCAGGCCAAGTCAGTAAAAAAGTCGAGATCCGACAACGTATCGCCGCTCTTCTCGCCATGTTTACGCCCGTGACGACAATTCGTAGTCACTAAGCGCTATCGAGTTCGTAAATGCACTTATTAGTATTTGTCGCCGTTAGGCTGGCTTGCGGTACATTTTTGAATTATCATTTATGGCAATACATAATATTTTCCCCATGATTTGAATAAATGTCAAATTTGTTTATATAAATTTGTTAAATAAATATAATATGGTCATATTTTAAAGCACGAAAGCAAGTTATAATACTATTAAATTAACTTCTTTTGTGTTTATTGAATGTTTTGAGAGTAATTTAAAAAATTATTTTTAATTATATTTCGATCAATTTATTAAGTGTGATGACAGCAGCGTGTTATTTTTTTGCTAAAAACTACGCCGAATTTTCTTTTGTTAAGTGTTAAAATACATATGTGATAAAATAGCTTACAAGAATATTTTCTCAAAATGAAAATTTATTTCAAATCTATACTTACGGAAAACATTTACGGACGCATAGAATTATAATGTTAGAATCTAAGTACGGACGCATATTTCCAATAAATATATAACCATATAAAACTTTTGTTAGGCGGTAATTAGCAATAAATGAATTACGCGGAATATTTATAGGGTGTGAAGAATCTCTTAAACGGCGTCGTTTAACCCGTTTATATAATTATTCTCAAAATAAATATGAAATTAGGCATTGTTCGCGTAAAAATGACATTTAATTCAACATGGCGGCGTTAGATCTTGTCTCTCGCCTCGATGTCGACCCAATCTCGCCGTCAAATAAGTGGGCGAGAACGATTCGACGCGTTATCTGCTTAGTGACTACCAAAACTGTCAAAATATCGACTAGTCGATATTTTGACAGTTAATCTCGACATTTATCGGTCGAGATCTACTTACAGACTTAGCCTGCTGACTGGTACTGTGGTCGCCTGTGCTCGTGAACCCAGTGAAATCACGATTGCCATTCTCTTTTGAATGTGGCAACTTGAAATTGATATAGTACCTACCTGTCAGTTGTCCGAGAAGCAATTCAGAATACCTAGTTGCATGTAACACATGAGATCCAACTGTCGATAGCGATAGTATGTATAGTTGGATGGTATGTAGGTATGTTTGGAAATTAGGTATCAAACTATTAAACCTTCTTCGATATAGTGTATAGCCGACTGCCATACAAATTGTATGAAGCGATGTCGTCACTAAATTTAATTTTTAAAAAAATTGTTAAAATAATTAAAGATGTACTACTACAATCTTAATATTTTATATAGAAAATTAAATTATCTAGTTGGGGTGTTTCGGCTTTTTTCAATATTTTTAAAAACTTTGGAAATATAGGCAGTTAAACTCATAAATTTATCATGAAAAAAATATTTTTCTTAATAACAAATGTTTGAGAAACCCTGGAATTTTTTTGAAAAAAACTAATTTGAGATTTTGTATTCGTCTATATTCATACCAATTTTCAACGTTCTAGCTTTTATGGTTTCTGGGATATATGGAAAAATAAAGTAAAAATTCAAAAGTTGATAACCCCTGACTGAAACAAAAATTCACCATTCTGAGTATAAAAGTTTTGTAGGCTTATAACTGTTTATATATTTTGACATTTTGGGCTCTGTAAATTGAGCGGATCAAAAGTTATAAGGGGGGGACGGGGACAGACACACGCAGCAACACAAAACTCACATAAAATGTTCTACTCTGAATTCTGAGTAAATCAATGTATCGGAACATATATGCTGCGAAGCCTCTAAGTTGGTGTTTTTAGCATGCAAAAAGTCCACTACGCCATACAAAATGTTCCTTCATACACGCGTCTTGGATTTAAACTGCCTCTTCCTTCAAAAGAATTTCATTATCTTGAACGAATCGACAGTTGGATAACAAAAACATGCAAAAAAAAACTGAAATGAAATATTTAGCATTATTGAATTTCTCAATAGATGGAGTTAGCGTTAGTGTCATTGTTTTCTTTTTTTAAATATTGGTCACCTTGTTTCAAAAATATTATTCCTGTTTTAAACCTATAATCAAATTATTTGATTTTACATACAAGAAATTGTAAAGTGTCATGTTTTATATCTTTCAATTTAAGAAAAATACTTAGTTTTGTCTTTACTACACATACATTGGATATTCTTTAAAAAAAAAATGCATATTAGAAATCAAATTTATCAAACATATTAAACAGTGTGTTTCTAAAAAAAATCACCATTCTAGTGAATGTTTGTCACACGATTTTAAAATTCAGCATAAATTCCCTTAAAAAATCAAAATAACACTTTGACTGTCTTAGATATTGAAGGTGTGTCTTGATTTTTTTTTCAAAAAAGTATGACTCATTGTCGCTTATGTAGTTCCTGTTTCGCACGTAATCAAGTTGTATAAAATGTATGGCACGAACCCCACCGCTTCTACTTGAGTATGAGAAGTGGGGTTAAATCCGTTAAAATTCTCAATTATTTATTATTAGTCATGTTCTTAATTATCTACTATTTTTTAATTGATTGTGAGCGCGTTGTTATCACATTATATTTTATTTGGTGCAGTTATCGTCAAGAAACTTGAAAAATCGAGTGGGCTGCGCAGAATGCAAATTTGAGTGTTTTGCTTGGTTGGTATATATGTGCGAACCCCCTTCATGACAAAAATTCTCAAGTTATTTGCCTGAAACTATTATAACGAGTTATAAATATGTTAAATTACATATAATAACTTTGTATAAACCACTAATTTTGAGTACCTATTCACTGTCTAACATTTTCGAAGCTAACCGCTTCTTCCTCCGGACAAACTTACACGTAACAAACTTATATGTATAAGTTTGTCCAGAGGAAGAAGCGGTTAGCTTCGAAAACGTTCGACAGCAAATACTCAAAATTCGTGGTTCATACAAAGTTATTATATGTGATTTAATATATTTATAATTTAAAAATGTGCCACAAAGTAGTAGCAACATCATATGAAGATATTATAACGAGATTGATCATAATGTTTCCTCTTAATAAATATTGATGTTCTGCGTTCAATGTTGATACCAAATATCTATTGTACACTTAATTATGTTTTTTTTTTGGTTCTAATTTTCTTCTCTGAAGGTTTTGTCCATCTTGGAAAACCATGGTTGTCTTCCCGGCGAAATACCTCGAGACGCTACTGTAATTTGATTTTCTTGGGTCGAAGCTACTGAGACACTGATTGTTATTTTTATTTGGTTACTTCAACGAGAAGGGGATCATCGTCCTTCCACTTTACCAAAAAAACCCAAATTTTTCAGGCATCCTTCTCGCTATGTGATCAAAATACTTCAGAATCCTCTGGTAGAAGCTGGTTGATTATGAATACTCAATTGTTTTTTTAATAAGATTATTTAATAATCAATTAAAGTAATGTGTATTACAGAGGTTTTCAACTGTATGATGATTTGCCAGAATGTGTGAAGGAATCATCTGGTCTCGCCGCTTTTCGTCGCCTAGGTATTGAACACATCTTACCGCAATCTTCTTTGTTGCAACCTTACCGCAATCTTCTTTGTTGGCCCAGGATACGCCAGCGGGGCAATATACACATTTTGTCACTATTGTACAATATTCTCTCGAACCCCAACCTGCCACAGTACCTCAAAAGCAAATTCACTTATTTATCCAATCATGGACTTCCACTCCGATCTGCTGAACGTACAACACTATCCATACCTATCCATAATACAGAATTTCTCAGCTCTTCGTTCGAAGTACAATCAGCAAGATTATGGAATAGCCTTAGTCCGGATATTGCGTCGTCTAACTCACTTAGTATTTTCAAGAAAAAACTAAAGAAGGAATATTTATCCTTGAACACCTGATCCCGATTTCCTCTCCTGTCCTTACCATATCCTTTTTCTTGCTGTGAATTATAATTTTTTTTGTTTTAATAGTATTTAAGTGTTATACGTATTTTCTTTGATTTATTTTACTCTTTTTTATTTGCTGTTGTACATACACAATGTTGTCATACTTTGTAATCTGGTTGGTTGGAAGAAATTGCCTAATGGCAATAAGCCCGCCATTGTACAATCATATTTGTTTATATTGTGTACAAGAAGATGTATAAATAAATAAATAACACATAAAGAAAAAGTTCTTTTAAGATATTGTGTGCTTCTTGTTTTTTTATGTAAATTGAAATATTTTCTTGTTTTTATATAATTTATAGGTTCTGTGTAAATTTGTTTTTTTTTTCATCTTATTAATATTCTTCTTGTGTATACTAGGTGTAAGATAATGTATTTATTTTTTACGTCTAAATAAAATATACATACATACACATATAAATAGAAAATCAATCAACGATGTGAAGTTAAATTAAGTAATTGGTATTTACAAATTAATAGCTATAGTGTAAGAACCCGCGACTGCTAGAATCATGTCTTCCATAGTAAGACACTTTTGTTGGTGGTAACGACGTCTCTCTCGAAAGACGTCTCTCTCGAAATCTATTGGAAGGCATGATATCTAATGGTCTTCCTAAGTAGATATTAAAAAAAACACGTTTTATACTATAACTATTATGGTAGAAATAATATTGCAATAATAACTTATCAAAAGTTACTGTATCGGTTTATACTTTTGTGTTTAAGATATAAGTAACTATGTAATATTGTAATTTGTTGTGTTGTGATGTCAGGTGTCCGTTCTAATATTTTTTTGGAAAAGATAAAATACTATGAAAAACCAAAATGTCAAATATTTGGCTTGGTAAAATTGTAAACTGCTAGCCCTAGAACGGGGTTACCTAGTTGGGCAGCAGTAATCTTCATAATAGTCTTTGTGATAAAGATGTGAAAAATAAATAAATAAAATAAAATAAATAACTGATGTCTTAAAATAGCAATTTTCAACACTTGCTGTAGGCTGTTATCTCCGAAGACCACCACTAATCAATGTTCATATTAATCCAATCTTTATTACCTGCTGTGGTATCCTTTTACCATTGAGCTATACACATTGGAGTGCTATATGTCAATACCAAAAGTGTGTCACATTGTTAGAGTGAGACAGCTACTACTGGGGGGGCTTGCTCTCTCTTTCTAACTAGTTGTACATATTTGTTTCAAAGGAATTATAGGGAGTTATTTGGATGAAAATCCAATAATACTAAAATAAAATTATGTTTACATTAAAAATTATAAAACCCACAACTACCACACACTTATTTCATAAAAAAATATTTATTGATATAATATAATAACAAAGAATACATAATATTGAAATGTTTTAAAACAAGAGATAAACAATAATAATTTATGTACAAACAAGAGATATGCGTAATGGTCGATCAGTTGAAAATGCGTAGGTATTGATTATGATAAATAATTAATTTGATTATTATATAGAGAGATAATTTACTTAAATATTATAAATATAATACTTGTGATGGTAAAAACATGTATCCTTACAGATACAAACAAGTAATTGTCTTGAAAATTTACATTTAAAGAAATATTGGGCTCAAGGAAAAAAAATATAATACATTTACATGGAAATAACTTACCTATACGATAAAGTAAATACAAAGGATTCAAATCATTCTTTGTTATTATATTATATCAAATAAATATTTTTTTTATGAAATAAGTGTGTGGTAGTTGTTGGTTTTATAATTTTTAATGAAAACATAATTTTATTTTAGTATTATTTGATTTTCATCCAAATAACTCCTTATAATTCATTTGAAACAAATATGTACAACTAGTTAGAAAGAGAGAGCAAGCCCCCCCAGTTGTATCTGTACTACTCGCACAATGCGACACAGATTCTTACCTGCAAATGTTCTGTATATAGCGCTCCAATGTGTATAGCTCAATGCCTTTTACAGAAACAATCAGCCTTTATACTATGACGTAAATTTGGCAGTCGCTGGCTCTCGGTCTACTACAAGGACCGAGTATTATTATAATGCGCCCTCCTTGAAATATATTCATTTGAGTAGGAGGGTTTTGTCAAGAAAGGTTTATCCTATCTCAGATTTCGCTGAATGCATTTTAAATGGGTACCGATGCTACATAGAAAATACTTATGGTTTTTCCAGAGAATGGGTTGCATGAAGAGGAAGGCACCACGAGCGGAGTAAATGTTCAGACGATACAGTCAACAGAACCTATATTATTGGTTAATGGCCAGATAGGTAAGAAAAGCATCCAGTGATTACTTTTATGCTAAGGTGGCGGAGTTATATTTTATATTCAAGCTTATTTTATTATTTATTTACTAGATGGTGGTATCCACTACTAGAGGTTTTCGGTTATTCAAAACCCCAGCATCCATTTTCAGTACTCCTGTTATTTGTTCTGTCCTATCTATCCCAAAAATTGATTTTTTTAGATTATAATATCCATTTTTTTTACTCAGTAAGTGCATATCTTTGAGTCTAACGTCTATAATAGTTGCCACAAATCACATTAGCACAAAATAAAAAAATAATTTGTTTTGGTTAATAAAACGACGTAGTTTTAAGTTCCACTGTATTCTTAGACTTTTATTAGTGTCGATTATAAAACAAAATGTTGCACATTCCCTTTATTCACATTATACATACGCTTACAAATAACGCTTACAAATTCACATTATACATACGCTTACAAATAACGCTTACATATTCACATTATACATACGCTTACAAATAACGCTTACATATTCACATTATACATACGCTTACAAATAACGCTTACATATTCACATTATACATACGCTTACAAATAACGCTTACATATTCACATTATACATACGCTTACAAATAACGCTTACATATTCACATTATACATACGCTTACAAATAACGCTTACATATTCACATTATACATACGCTTACAAATAACGCTTACATATTCACATTATACATACGCTTACAAATAACGCTTACAAATTCACATTATACATACGATCCATTATCTGAAGATAGCTATAGTCTGACAGTGTTCCCCTAACTATGGTACGCGTACCACTGGTGGTACGCGACAATTATTAAGGTGGTACGCAAGCAACCATGGCCATAGGACATACACAGTAAATGAGTAAATAATTAGATAAAACGTTTTTAAATTTCTCGCTCTGACAAGGAACCCATTTGTTTCGGATCTGGATAGTGTGAGTGAAAATTTAAGTGTGAGTGAAAAATAATCTCTGATAGAACTATCTTGCGATGGAGGTTTGCAAGTGGAATTCAACAAAGTAGAGCTGTGTGAATTTTGGCTAAAAGTTAAAAATGAATATCCATCGCTGTCCAGAAAAGCATTACTGTTTCTGATTCCATTTACAACCACGTATCTCTGTGAGAGCGGATTTTCTGCTATGTTGATAATAAAAAAAACTAACATCGTAATAAGCTTAACGTAGACCCCAATTTGCGCTTAAAATTAAGTACAACAAAGCCAGATATTTCCTATCTTGTCTCGTCATGCAGCACCATTTTTCACACTATGAATATTGTATTTTTTTCCTATAATTAATAAATGATAATGTTGTCATAAACAGTTGTTGCAGTTTTTATTACTTTACCATTTTGAAGGTTTTTTTTACAGTTCAGTGGTACGCTACTGATTTATAATTTCGTGTGTGGTACGCGAAATTAAAAGTTTGGGAACCACTGGTCTAAGAGATAGCAACATCAAATAACTTTTGATATTTCATTCCTTATTCTATGAAAAAGATATACCTGGCAAATCGAATATATTTTTTATTGAGATGTTAAAAAGTTTGTCAATAATAATATGCCTGGCACCTGGGAGTGGTTGCGTTTACCAGTGCGCATCCCCTTTTTTAGGTGAAAATTGCAGATTTTAGTATCATTTGTATCTTTGTTAAGAGCTTTTGTGCTCTTATATCATCAGAAACTTGATGATTTGTTCAGCGCACCCCCGGGATGATGTCTGAAAAATAATATTTTTCTACTTTTTTTATATATTTCAGTAACAGTACCTAAGTAGATATTTCACAAAAGGACGGATTTTATAAGTACAAACAACATAGTACAAATTATATTAAAATTATTAAAATTATTTTAAAATTAAAATTATGAAAGTAAAATTAACGCTGTGGAAATGAGGTCCCTAAGACGAATGTGTGGTAAAACAATTTATGATAGGATAAGGAATCAAGATATAAGAAGAGAATGTAAGATTGAAAGGGATATTTTGAGTAGAATGAAGATAAATGCTTTGCGATGGTTCGGACATGTAGAGAGAATGAACGATGAACGACTGACAAAGAAAGTATACAAGGCTGAAAAGAGTGGAATGAGATGTAAGGGTCGACCTAGAAAGAGCTGGCATGATCATATAAATGAGATTTTGAAAGAGGGGAACATACGAAGTCAGAACAATAGGAGAGCATGTATGACGCGATGTATGAATGTAAATGAGGCAAAACAGGTATGTCAAGATAGAAGAGTCTGGCGTTCGGTTCTCTCTGCCTACCCCAAATAGGGAAACGGCGTGATAGTATGTATGTATGTATGTATATTAAAATTATGATAAAATCTGTAATTTTCACCTATAACGAGGATGCGCATAGGTAAACGCAACTACTCCCAGGTGCTAGACTAACCTTTTTATACCTATATTCAATATGAAAGGAAATATAAAAAAACGTTGCTATCTCTAGGACTGTTAGTAAGTGTCCGCGAAACATAGATAGATCATAGTTGTTTTATTTCTTAAAATACATTTTTTTTTTAATAAAAATGAATATGTCCTTGTTAAACAAGTACATATACATCTTCCTACGTTCCCTAAAATAAGCAAATAAATGCTTGTGCTATAGGTGAACGAAATCGGTCGAGGCAGGATTCGAACTCGCGACCACTGGATTACTAGCCCAGCGCGCTAACCGCTCTGCCATCGACCCATCTATAATTATAATTTGCTATGGAAATAAATCTAGAATTGTTAGTTTAGGAAATTAACACGAACCTTTTTGTACTTATTTGTTCGAGTAATATTCTTCTTCTCAGCCTAATCCCGTCCACTCCTGGACGAAGGCCTCCTCCATCTCCTTCCACGCCACTATATCTTGTGCTCTGAGCAACCAATTGACACCAGCATGACGGCTGATGTCATCCCTCCATCTCATTGGCGGCCTCCCAATACCTCTGGTTGTCATTCGCGGTCTCCATGCTAACATTATCTTTCCATCCGGCCTGCTCATCTCCATTTCATGGCAAGAATGCGGCGAACGACATCAACAGTTTTTGTTCTTGGTTTCATATTTCGCACCCTGTCTCTCAAACTTAATCCCAGCACGGCTCTTTGGGTGACCCTTAGTTTTTCGGCACTTTTTTGGGTCATTGCCACAGTCCCCAAGCTATAAGTCGCTACTGGCAGTACACAGGTCTCATATACCTTACGTTTCAGGTTAATTCGACGATTTTTGAGAATTTGGGAGTGTCCCAAATACTGCCCAACTTAGTCCAATTCGTCTTTTTATCTCAGCAGAGTTATGTACTTTTTTTTAAATATTTTCACATTTAGGTACTCATTAATGTCACATTATTTTACGATTCAATAGTTTAGAAACACTGCTTTTTACTATTACTTTCACGTAAAATATTCATTATGTTATTTGATTTTGATATGATATTTGAGTTGTATAAAGCTTTTGAATTTCAAATTTACAAAGCGTCGCTTGGCATTTAATGAAGTAAAATAATTCGTAATGTACATATGTTATGTTCTACCTTCGTTCTACCACTTTGTATACTTAGGTACCTACATAATATGTAATTATTTTTAGTATGGAGATGCCTGCTGCTTTATGTAGAAATTACTTTAAAATCATACTATATAAAAATTCAATTACTGTTTGTAAAAGATTTTTTTTCACTAGTGAAAATTCTCACATAACATTATCACAGTTTTTCAAATTTATGTATTTATGTAATTTATTTATTTATTTTCACGAATTTTAACATTTCTGGATTTAACTAAAAAAATATCAGCCAACGTTTTTTTATGTCGTTTTATTTTATATTTATTTTTTTTCTTTTATGAAAATATTTGTAATTTTTAATCATCGTGGAATATAATATGCGTTATGTCAAGTTTTTAAATCGAAAATATTTCGCAAAGAGGACGCATGATAGGAGAATTGGTACTATCTAATGTAAATAATTGAGACGATGAGAACAGATTATAATAATCCAGAACGCGAGAGCATTATACATTTTTTAACTAACCGTTGTCCATGGAAACCTGATAAAGTAAATTTAATAATGCATTTTATATTAAATTTGTGATATCAATATGCAGTCAATAGAACTTACAGTTGTCAGAAGACACAGCATGTCATACACCACACAAACTTCATGATAAAACTGATAGTTTGTACTCTGTATTTATAATCTTCCTTCTATTTCTTCCTCAGCCTGTTCCCATCCATTCCTCGACGAAGACCTCCTCCATATCGTTCTGTCCTGTGTAGTCACGTGCCAGAATGTCGTTTAATAATATTATCCCTCCATCTTTATATAATACCCATAGATTTAATTACAAAAAAAACGTTTAAAATTGCGAAATTATAGTTTTTCACTATACTAGTTTTCAGTTGGTTGGGTATCTGACTGCTGATCCAAGGGTCCCGGGTTTCCCGGTGGAGACACAGTTTTTAATTGTGTTTTCAGTCTGGATCTGTGAGACGATTAATATCGTATGTCTTCAGAATGTGGCAACTTGTTATTGGGTGCGTGTTAAATAAATATTTGACATAGTACCTGTTAGTTGCCCGAGAATCAATAGTAAATAAATATACTATAGAATCAGAATGTAAAAGCGATTAGTGTTCTAAGGTAATCTTTAAAGTACAAAAGAAAATCCTCTTGAACGTTGTTGCAAATTACAATTCAACGTTACCGAAGCTTTTTAATCTTTTGTGAAATCGAATTCGACGAACGACATATTCCGATAAAAGGTGTAAAAAGACAAACGACTTTAATCCTGGACAAAAAACGGTTCGCGATATATAATCCTGACGATATGACGCTGTAATGGGTCACGGCCATCTCGGTTCTATGTTTCTCGTGGACCGTAAATAATTCCTTCGGTCAAGAGAGAGACCATTCCTGCAAAACGCCAACCATCCATTTACACTTTTAAAACAAACCTTTCTTAAGGGGCGCTCCTTTTATCTATATGCCAAACTACGACAAATTTTCACCCATACAAACGACTTGGATTTCTGTTGTAAAAATGTACCTCTTTCGGAACACCAAATCGGTCATCACCATCATTTGTTCCTGCGGGAGTGACGTAAAATCACGTATTATTGCGAGGCGGTCTAGTTTTGCCGTCTCCTAGGGTTTCAATTAATCTCCCTCGGATGTGTTTCTGTTCCCGAGCCATGTGCGGACAGACGTAGGAGAGAGAGAGAGAGAGAGGGCCGAGAGAGATCGCAGCCTCCCCGAATGCGCGCGCATCCCTCACCCCGAACATCTGATCGTCTCTCGCGGTAGTTGTCCCTCTTTGTTCGACGCGTGATGCACGCGTCCCTCTCCCGTGGTCCCTCCCGCCTTTCTAAAAGGTAATCAAATCATGTTCTAATGTGACAACACTCAAAGTTTACGGGCGATTGTGAATGACAGTTTGGTCAGGCCGTGTCCGAGTCTGGGTTTCCAGTTTCCCGCGCTCCCTCGGAGGTAGTACGGTACCAGTTTCCTCCTGTTATTTTGCCGGGATTTTTCCGGTGTTGTTGTGAAGCGAGTGAAAGACTCCCAAATTGCGAATCGCGTCTGGCGGAGTTACGGTGTCGCGTGTGTCTGTCAGTTCCTGCTGGTGATGTGGTCGATGTGCGTGAAACTGCCTCCCAACTTGTGATCGCACCGCCGTGAAATTATCACTATAGTCGCGCGGCATGTCTCTTGATACACAAACTATATAGGTACCAAAGTAGAAGCGTGTTTGCTTTCGACTCGTACATTCTACATTAATAATATAGCTTAGAGAAACGTAGCAAATCTGTGTGGAGAATAACTAACCAGTCATATTGTGAAAAAGCACATAATAACATTTTAATTGGTTTATGTAAACCATTTTAACATATGAATATTGTATAGTAAAAGTATTGATGTTAAGATGTTTAGTGTCAAAAAAGAATTTGACAAACATCAATATTATTCTATACTAGATAGTAGTTTAAAATAAGGTTTATTGTATATAATATAATATATGTTGCATTCTGAACACGTCTTTATAATATTATGAAATTGTGTCCATTGCATTTCAGCACGTGGTGTTATTTGCAATATTTAAATATACGAGTAATTCACGTGACATTTATTAATTATTGTTTAATATAATGCAGTAGTTAATAGTGCACATATTCATTAAGTTGTAACGAAACAGATTCATTGAAGTATTTTTAAATAAGGCTGGCTATGTTAAAAAGTGTACTATTCGTTGACAATTGAAAAGTGAATTGAATTGAATATTGTGATTTTTGATAATTTGTTACAAAACATACATACATATATGTGGGGAATATATCAAGTTATCTGGATGATCCGTTGCTGAAGTGATATTATGGTCTTTGGGTTCAGTGTTTATATAGAAACGATTATAACGAGCTTTTGTTGAGGGTCAAAAGCGGGCCTTGGTTGCATGGCATTGTAGGGTCCGTGGGCCCGTTGTGATAGTCAGAATAGGTTCTGTGGGTCCGGGTTGAGCGGGGCCCTCAGGGTCCCGGACGGAGCGGCTCCGGGCTGGAGCCCCCAGGAAAACAACGGGGCCGGCTAGACTGGCCACACCACTACTACGGTTCTATGCTCACGCATAGCCACTCCGATGGAGAGTTCCCTATATACTCGCAAGGTAATGTTTCATATATATTGTAAAAAATAATGCGAACTATGCACTGTATAGTTAATATACCTTCGAAAATTCGCCATTCTTGTGCTTGTTGAGATGTTAACTCCTCACTAACCCAAACATATATAGTGGGGACTTAAGAATTCGCAATATTAACGCTATTTTTTATTGCAGATTATCAACTAGTATCATGCTGAGATTGTATTAAATATTATAAATGGGTTGTGGCCATCATTTGAACATTTTACATCGCTTAAACTCAATTAAATTTCAAACTACTTTTCATACTACGAATTAGCAAATATTTTGTGTGACAATATTATATAAATGATTGCTTATTCCTTCACTAATTTACATTCTTGGCCAACGGCGGGACATGATAAATTTCTTATTTATGGAAAAGTTCAGTAATTTGATTTCATGTTATAGTGTAAAGAGCTTGAACTTAAAACTGATTAGCTTTCCATAGATAACATAAAATTTCTTCATATGATATCACGTGTCAAAATTTTCAAAATGCTCTCACGTTCTTTAAAACAAAATTTATCTGATTTTATTAAAATATTTCATACAAAATTTAAGCATTCTTTACCATATTGAGATTGTCAACATTTCAAGAAGAAAAAATGAACGCTTAGTATGGTGTGGAAAGTTTAGTGTTGGCCACAACCCACTCGTTATGGCTCTAACACTGTAAAAATAATATTTTATCATTAAATTGTAAATGAGCTGTAGCTTCCCAAAGAAAATGAATAAATGAATAATCATTCATTGTAGTTATACTCGCTTGTTTGATTTTATGGAGTTTTTTTATTTATTTATTCATGCATTCATTTAGATGGGTCGATGGCAGAGCGGTTAGCGCGCTGGGCTAGTAATCCAGTGGTCGCGAGTTTGAATTCTGCCTCGACCGATTTCGTTCACCTATAGCACAAGCATTTATTTCCTTATTTTAGGGAACGTAGGAAGATGTATATGTACTTGTTTAACAAGGACATATTCATTTTTTTCATTCATTCATTCATTCATTCATTCATTCAATCATTCATTTATTCATTCATTTATTCATTTATTCATTCATTCATTTATTTATTTATTGAGACATTCACGGCTCAAAGCCCTTAACAAAACAAAATATTAGATGACACAGAATAAACTCAACCAAAGAAATACAATTTATAATCATTCATAAAATCTATACATATCAACGGTAGTAGAGGATATATAAAAATAAAAAAATATAAGAAAGGTAAATTAAACACAAAAGTACATGTGTTATGAACTAGTTGCATGTAACACATGCGATCCAACTGTCTATGGCGATAGTATGCATAATTGAAGTATACTAAGAACAAAGGAAGAGTATAGAAAATTTTAAGAATTGACTATCTATTACTGGAATCATCTGATTCTTAATTACTAAACATAATAATAATAACATCTGCAAGCATATATATTTGGAACTAGCCCACAAACATAAACTCATCGAAAAACACCCCAAGTGGTATCAATATACACCCCCAGCAGTAACAGAAAATTATAGTAATGTTAATACAATAAAGTGTACACAAGAAAGACTAATTCAATACTAGTTGCATGTAACACATGAGATCCAACTGTCGAAGGCTATAGTATGCATAATAGAAGAATACGTACCAAACTAAAAACACTTAAACACAAATTAATATATTTTGTTTTCTATTTATAACATTGTAGGTATATTTCAGGATAGGATAGTATGGAGGTCACTCTGTTTTCCCTACCCAGAATATGAAAACAGCATGATGGTATGTATGTATGTTCGGAGATTAAGTATATATCAAACTATTGAGTGCGATATTGTGTAGTGTTTACTGCCTTACAAATTGTATGTATGAAACGATGTCGTCACTATATTAGATTTTTATAAAAATTGTTTAAAAAAAAATTAAATGTAATGCTACAATGTTTGTATTTTTTATAGAAAATTAAATTATTTTGTTGGGGTGTTTAGGCTTTTTTCGATATTTTTAAAAACTTTGGAAATATAGGCAGTTAAACACATAAATATATTATATGTATTTGTCTATATTTATACCAATTTTCAGCGTTTTCAGCGTATTTATGTGTTTAACTGACTATATTTATTATTTAAGTTTTTAGAAATATCGAAAAAAGCCGAAACACCCCAACTAGATAATTTAATTTTCTATAAAAAATATGAACATTGTAGTAGTACAACTCAAACTTTTTTAACAATTTTTGTAAAAATTGGTTTAGTGAAGATATCGTTTCATACAATTTGTAAGTCATAATACACCACACAATATCTCACTAAATAGTTTGATACCTACTTAATCTCCAAATATACATACATACCATCATGCTGTTTTAATGTTCTGGGTAAGAAAAAAAACTTACCTAAATACTATCCTATCCTGACATGCGTACCTACATGTTGAAGATATTTATCAAATACCTATGTTAAAAATTTGGAATCAACAATAATATGTTTTTACAACAACTTTATATAAGACGTAGAAACAGTGATTTAATGTTCTTGTATGATCTATCAAATAATAATATTGACTGCCATGAACTGCTAAACGAAATAAAATTTAACGTACCGATTAGACGGACTAGACACTCATCACTTTTTTATTTAAATAAATGTAATACAAACATCGGTAAAAATGCTCCCTTATACAGATGTATTATTTCATATACAAATTTGGAGAGTATATCGAAAGACATAGACATTCTACACATGAAAAGACATTTGTATAAGAATGAAATTCGTATTATATAACAATCAATAAGACAGTGACTGTTATCCTTTCTTCCTTTCCCTCCCGTCTTCTCACCCTTCTTAAAACTTAATAGCGATTATCAATTACAATTAAACTCAAAGGTGAATCGGTTTGATATTCACGTATGAAAATCCTTCCATCGAGTAACTAATATATATTTACAATTATGTATTTATATGTGTTATCGATTAAAGAATATTGTGTATTCACTTTTTAAAATAAATAAAAAAAAAATATATATATTTGTAGTTTTTTTCAAAAGTGTTTGTAGTTTGGTTCGTATTCTTCAATTGTACATATTTTCGCCATCGACAGTTGGATCTCATGTGTTACATGCAACTAGTACATAAAAAACAGCCTTTATAAATACTTTGACTTAAGTATAAGTATACATTTTGTATGGCAGTCGCGGGCTCTTACACTTGAGCACTTCTTTTAAATTTCAATGTCATATTTTGGGTTTACTTTTGCTCATTATGATTTTTTTAACGCAAACGTTAAATTACTTTGTAATTGGATTTATTTGTTCGAGGTGTGTTCAGTGTGGTAAACCACCGTAATATCAGATTATTTTTACTATCGATCTTTGAATATAACACCAAAGTATTCGTCATTTATTTAATTGACAAACGATTTCTCGAAATCAACACGGGCGTGGCATGTCATCGTCTTTTATTACATTTTTACATGACAACATTAGGTGCAGGAAAATTTATTCCCCAATTATATTATTGTTTCCTGCACGTTCACCTGAAAATATTTGAAATAAGAATAAAAAAATCGGCACTTTTTTAAACTATTTATTTATTTAATATTGCTCCTCGGGCAACTAACAGGTACTATGTCAAATATTACTTTAACACACACACAATAACAAGTTGCCACATTCTGGAGACTTGCGATATTAAACGTCTCACAGATCCAGACTGAAAACACAATTAAAAACTGTGTCTCCACCGGGAATCGAACCCGGGACCTTTGGATCAGCAGTTAGATACCAAACCAACTGAGGCACGAAGGCCGACAACTATATTAATTTATAATATTTTTTTAACATCAGAAGCAATTTCATATTATCTCAAATTAACAAGTCTCATGGTAACCCACATTATAAGCTTATGTAAGTATGTATTTTATTTATTATTTTTTTTTATAGTCTTGAAGATGCCCTAGCAAGGCGAAATAGCTATCGACGAATAGCAAATATACGTAGAATTTATAACAAATTGTTTTAATTTTAATATAATTTTATTTTATTTTTATTTATTTATTTATCACCCCATTTAAATAATCATTATTAAAAATAGATTGATGTAAAAAATTTAGACGTAAAAAATAAATTCATATAGTATAAACAAAAGAATATTAACATGTTGAAAATAACAAATTTACACAGTATGAATTACATAAAAACAACAAAAAAACAAAGTATTCCAATTTACACAAAAATACAAAGGAAGAGTATAGAAATTTTTAAGAATTGATTATTTAAATGGAGAGTTTTCATTCCGCCGTTTGACCGGACTTCCCCCCTGGTGAAAAAATAGAAACCTATAATTTCATTATTGTTACAATATCGGGGATTTTAGAAGATGGACCTGAAATATTTTTTATTTATAATTATTTACACCCTAAACTTTAACTTCACTTTTCTGTCTGGACTGCTATTTTGCAATCGATTTTTAATTAACTTTCCGACCAGTTGGAACCCTTTCAGAATTTGTGTATTCCTGATGACAATGCATGTTAAAACTTGATTCATTTAAAATTTTGATGATAAAATTGAACATTATGTATTTCATACAAAGTAAACAAAGCTATTTGTTTAAGGCTGATCGTTAATAAAATTTAAATTTATTCGGTCAGATGCAACAATAATATTTTACTGTTTTTTAATGTTTTCAATGTAAAAACAAAAATCATAATAATACACATTTCTAAAAAATATTGAATTGATAGCCAAATTAAAATTAAGGAAAATTTATTGAGTAATTTAATATACGCTAGTGAAAAATCTTTACAAATGTGAAGAAAAAGCGAAGAAAACTTTGAAGAGGGTGCCCTAAACTTTTTTTGATTACCTTTTTTTATCTTTTTCGTGATAAAACACTAACATAATATGTAACGATATTTTACATAATACGTAATACATATTGAAGATATAAATAAAATTGAAGATATCTTTAACGTTTCGGCGGTTCCCTTGTGGTTACCTTAAATTACCAGTCGTCGTCTTCAATGCTGAGGGTCGTGGCTATCATGTATCCATTGCTCTCCAGTCCTATCGTCCTATCAGCTGCCAGATAGACGGCTCTATGGAGTGATATAGCAGGAATATTTTGCCTTATTTGGTCGGACCAACGCACCAATGATCTGCCTCTCGGTCTTATACCAGGCGCTTTTCCGACCATGATCAGCTTTTCAAGGCTGTCTTCCCCTCTATGATTTATGTATCCAAAAAACTTGAGTATCCCTTCAATACAGAGAGACGACAATCTCACTGTGATACGAAGTTCTTGAAGAATAGATATATTTGTTCTTCTTGCTGTCCAGGGAATTTTCAGCATTCTTCTCCAGCACCATATTTCGAACGCGTCTATTTTGACTTTATCTCTAGCCCGTAGAGTCCTCGATTCCACTCCACAAAAGAAAATGGAGAACATGAGTGTGCGCACAATATTCATCTTCAGGTTTCTGGATATGTTCTGGTCTTTCCAATTTTTATTTAGACTGGTCATAGCACTTTTTGCCATTCGTATCCTTCTCCTGATATCGGTTTCACACTCTCCTTTGTCAGTGATAGTGGACCCCAGATAAACGAATTTACCTATTAACTATTTAACTATTTCTTGATCCGAGAGAGCTCCTGTCATTTGCCGTTTGTCAAATCGGTCGACAATCATTAATTTTGTTTTGGCTTTATTTATTTTCAGGCTTAGATTTAGGCTTACCTCCTCTACTCTACGGAGTAGATCCACCATATCGGCCTCGTTGGATGCGAATAGGTTGGTGTCATCCGCATATCTAAGATTTGAAATTTTTTGACCCCGATCGAAACACTTCCATGCCAGTTTTCTAGGGCTTTTCTCATTATATATTTGCCATATGTAATTAAAAAAATCTGGGGATAAAATGCATCCCATGCATTTTTAATATTGCTTTTACCAATTTTATGAGTGCTTCGCGACTAGTTTTCGGGAGAAACTGAACTCTCTAAGACAAGCGATTTTAAACATGATATTGTGATTCGCCTGTCGACGGGAGTTCGGTTTCTCCCGAAAATTGTCGCGAAAAACCTCCAAAATTAAGTGGTTATAGAAATATTTTAAATTTAATTCAGACAGATACCTACTTAAAAATATTTATTTATTTATAAACTTTATGTACAAAAGCACACTGGCGGGTTTATTGCCATAAGGCAATTTCTTCCAACCAACCCGAGCAACGTGAATTCTTTTAAGTTAAATTGGTTCAATTATATTTATATTAGACATGAGACTTGCTGCCGACAGGGTGGAATGGAGACAGTTTCTTGAGGAGGCCATGGCCCACATCGGGCTGTAGCGCCATTGCTGATGATGATATATTTATATTAATTGGTATTTAGTGAGAAAAAATAGAGAAGAAAAAAATACAAAGAGAGAAAATAAAAGAGGAAAATAGAAATAATAATAATAACACTCATCATAGCAGTGAGAAAAAGCAGGGTACGGAAAAATAGGCATTGATATTATTATTATGTATACATTTTTCTTACAATTAAGTCTGCTCAATCTAAAAATCCCAGAGAAAATTGATTTCACTAAGTAAGATCATCCTATTTTTCACTTGCAGTTGGAATAAGTACATAATACGACTATGATATACTCAGTTTAATAAACTTCAAACAAGGCTATGTGACAATACCAATAATCGTTGCGATCCCACAATTATAATTTAATAAGTGTTTAGTATTTAACCAAATCTTCTGGGAAATTCAGGACCTAACGTCGTAAGTTTAGGTTATTATGAAATTTTAACGGCGACAGAACGCAAACACTCCAATTTGCTGCCCCTGCGAGTATGTGCATCAACACTCTTGGCACACCTTTTGCAATATTCGACCGATGCGAAAATCTGACCCGGGTCGTATTTCGAAGGAGTTTACCTACCGTCTCGACTCTCAGATGGGACTTAACTGATTAAAATTATACCATATCATTTGTTGTCAACCGTAATAACCCTGGAAACAATGTGGTCTCACATGCTTCTTTAATAAAACACGAATGTTGTTCTTACAACTAATAAACTCCCACATATTCTCCTACCAAACAAAAAAATATTGGCCACCCTTGTAACCTGAGTACGAATCCCTTACTGCTATGTGCCAATGTTTACTCTTTAATATCAAATGCTAGCTCGTAAATAAAAGAAGGTATTATATTAATTATATCAGAGACATGGAGCCTACTATTATAGAGAGAAAGAAAATTAATTCTTTAACAGATTTTTAATTATCTCAATAGAGACGAAGTTGGAATATTTATTGTAGGAGAACCGGGAAATCAAGGCACCTACAGGGCTTACGACCTGTCATCGGCTGGTTTACGTGATCACTTTATGCGCTTGCGCAACGTTAAAAACGTATTTATACCTAATGATTGTTTTCAACAAAACGTTATCCTATCAAAAATTATACTTGAGTCGGTGGCAGAGCGGGCATCCAGTGATGGCGAGTTCGAACCCCACCCTAGATGACTCGACCAATTTTGTTCACCTACCTATAGCACAAGCATTTATTCTTCATTTAGGGACTGATCTGAATAATCTCCCCTCAATCCTAAAATCCTTATGTGTCTACCATAAAGTTAAAAATTCTTTGTTTGGTAAAATATAATGAATTCTTTGATTTTATTCAGCCTTGGTTAAAAAAACCCAATTCCGATAAATAATAGTTATTAAAAGAATAATATTATATTGTATTTTCAAAGGTTTGATCAAATGCGTGGGGTGTATTTCTAGGATCACATTATTAAACGATGATGTATTAGATATTTCCTAAAATTTCTGTTTCGTAATTTTATATGCGTAAAATTTTATTAAGTTATTTGTTTCTTTTTGTACAAAAATCACAAGTGGAAAGGTTTGAATGAACATTTATTATCTCTCTTCAAATACTCTTTTTAGAACCTATTTATATAACTTGAATGTATTGTATAATATTCTCGACATTATGACAGGTGTATTTTATCACACACACTGCGTTCGTTTTTCTGGAAGAAAATTAATTTAAAAGCCAAATACGTTGGTAATCTTTTATGAATAAAACAACGAGAAACTTAAAAAATCTTTTAGTATCGTAAAAAAATAGTTATGTATAAAAAAACTCATAGATTCAAATAAAGGAGGCCTTTCTCCAGGAGTGGACGAAAACCTCGCCGAGGAAAAAGAAAAAGATAGGTTTTAAATAACCCTATTTGAATGCTTTTCATTTCTCCGGTTTCGTAGTGGAAAATTGGTTTCTGTTGGACGAATGGCGATATCTGGTCATTTGTTCGATAAATCTGTATTGTTTCTTTAATACTTGTTCATTGACTAAGCGTTTGATAATGAATTTCAGTTTCTGTGGTGATAACGCATACAGTTTTTCGTCCTTGACTTATTTTGTCATTGAGTATTTTCTTTGTTTTTCGTCGTCTTTTATAATTCAGGTGATTAATGAATAATTATATTAATTATTAGCTACTTTCTATTAATTCCTCGATTGACTATTTCAAACTTAATCGAGAGCATTGTAATATGTCATAAAGATTAACATATTATAATCTTTAACGAAACACCTACGGCATAATTTTGAAAATGTCATACAATTGCAAGACTTACAAGTAATTTTGAAAATAATAGAATAGTGGTCATGATAAGCAACAAACATTTTCAAAAATACATGTCGTACATTTCATTTCGTTTTAAATCGCTTTATATCTTTATAATGATGATACAATGAGAATGAAATGGGTGTGGTAATCCAAGAGAATGTAAGATAAACAATGGTTGTATGTACAATAAAGAGGGGTTGGATAAGGTACAGTCAAACGATAACAAATAAGTCTGTGTTGAAGTTAATACTTACTGTTTTCACAATCGTTCGCTCGGAATATATGAACAGCAATCGTTTTACGCTAGTATAAACAACAAAAAATATAAGTATTATATGAAATGAGACTTTAGGAGGTTTGTTAATTTATAATTTTGATGCCGTATCACAAGAAAAAATCACTTGAAATGAATGAAAAATTTCTTATAATAATATGCTACATTTATGACAAAGGAGTATTTGTGATTGTTATTTGGTATATGCTAAAATAATAGAATATAGAAAAATTAAATAAATATCACTGTAAACAGAAAGATTAAGAAAGCTTATTTAGATATTTATTAACCTTAGAAACATTCTTTAAAAAGACTATAAATTATACGTAAGGTATCGCTCATTATATGACATTGTTGAATGGAGGGTGGGGGGGGGGGCGTATAAAAACCCTATATTGCCTCTAGAAATTACACGAAGATTGATAATAAAAATTATCAATAAAAATCATCTGACTCCCCATTTTTGCAACTATTTCAAGTGCCATGGGAAGGTCGCACCGTGACTTTACACTCGTGGAGAGTAATAGACAAAATATAGTGTGTCAATTGTGTATCTCGTTAACACATACAAGTTTTGTACAGCACTACTATACGTACAATGGGGTGGTGTGGTTCATCCAACTTGAAATAATTTTGAGACTGACAACTGAATATAACGAATTCAAAAGAAAAATAAAAGATAAAATTTACTTGTTAAATTTGACTGATTTGTAAATTATATTCACTTTTTGTATACCAATAATTAAATATGTATAATATTTTGTATCTTTTTTTAAATGTCTCCTTTACACACCAGTGTTTGCACTCTGGTAAAGAGCAATAGGGTTTTTTTATTGTGTACTTTTTTAATGTTTTTTTTTTTCTTAAATTAAATAAACAAAAATGATGTTGATGTATACTGTTGAGTAGCTGCACGTCGACATGATGTGTTGTGAAGATTGAATCAAGAATCTACTGAACTGATACAATGAACAGGTACCTACACATAAATCAATAGATTTTTGTCAACAAATCCATTGTATGAACACTCGCACGTGTATTAGACGACGTATGTGAAGGTTCAGTTGATGAGGATAGTACTGTAATAAAACATAGCTCTGTGCAGTTAATGGGGCATCACTGATATTGTCCACGTAGCTTTTACGTACTACGACCTATAAAAGTCTTTTAAGTAGTCTACTATCCACCAGTTCCAAGCAATAATAAAGATAAATAAATTTAATTACTTTGAATATAAACAATCAAATGATCTTGTCATTTTTTATGAAAAACGTTCATATACTCATAAAAATAATTTTATTTAGTATAGTTGGGAGATTTCAAAGACCGGGACATGTTCTTCGCGTGGGAAACCTGCAGCCTGTAAATATGTAGTTTGTTCGACAACAGACCTGGAGATCGAAAAATATAGATTGTATTGAATAATCTTGTTATCCTTAGTAGGTATAAGATACTGTAGAAAGACAGCGCAGTGAGACAAGCAAAGTAAGATAAAAGAAGAGACCACGGATCGTATGTCCCGATATAAACGGATGAACATTTTATTTGTACGTGTTTCCTTAAATCTGGTTAAACTATTTCAATCTAATGTCATAAGCAAGAGATAGTATAAGAAAAATATGAGCACTTAGGTGTAAACGAATATATAGAAAAATAATAAAATAAAAATATTATTTACTTTAAAACAATTTGAATGAAATACGTGAGATCCAACTGTCGATAACAATGGTATGTATAATTGAAGAAAACGCACCAAACTATAAACCCTTAAATCCAAATTATTGAATATTTTAAGATATATATACAAAACATGTATGTCAGGATAGGATAGTTTGGAGGCCAGTCCTTATTTCCTACCCCGTATGTATATGTAACATGCGTGATGCAAATAATAATAATAATAAGGACAATTTATAAAGCGCCGTTTAGTGACAACCGTGGTCACCTCAAGGGCACTTTCAGTTTGCAAAAAAATAATTTAAAATTAGTCCTATAGTTAACACATTGAAAATGGTGAAACATAAAACTTTAAAAAATTCAATAAGTTAAAATTAAGTTAAAATTAGTCCTATAGCTAACACATTGAAAATGGTGAAATATAAAACTTAAAAGATACCTAGAAATCACAAATTAATCTTGTTACATAATCCAGATGAAATTAATTATTAAAAATAGTCGATTCAAAGTAAACTGGCATAATATTTAGTATCTACACATAATATTATTGAACGGATGAAGGACAATCTGGATACGACTTGCGGAAAAGATGAGTTTTTAATTTCTTCTTGAATTCATTGATATTTTCGGCACATCTTATATCCATTGGAAGATTGTTCCATGACTTTGGTCCAGAAACGCCAAAAGATCGATGTAGGTATTTTGGCTTATTTGTGAGATTGGTTTCTACTAGTTTTTTATTGGATTGGGTCATTGATCTTAGCGTACTTTGTTTATTGTTAGGTGAAAATGGAACACAAAGTTCCGATATATATTCCGGGGCCATGCTATTGAGTGCTTTAAAGACAAGGAGCTAGTCCCTATAGATATTGTGTATTCTGCCATACAAATGTATGAAACGATATCGTCACTAAATTATTTTTTTACAATTCCAATTTCAAACATGTATGCTGTAACGTTGGTGTTTTTTGACTTTTATGACTCGATAAGTGAATAATTTGTTAACTGGGAGTATTCCTGTTACACTGAATATCATTTAATCATTATCTTTATATTTAGATAAATCTGATTTGGGTATTATTTGTTTTAACAATCTCACTTCTAACGATTATACTTTGTCTACATACGTTTTAAATTATTTACCCTATACATCTGTGCCGTATAGAATAAAGGATTCAGCGAGGTTTAAATTAGCTTTAATACTGTAAACGGAAAGGTATTTCTAATAAAAAGAAATACATTTCTACGTTTGTTACAAAGTGATAGAATATGTGATTGTCAATTAAAGTGTTTGTCAATTTTCATACCTAGATAAATTTCAGATTCTACTTTAAGTATATTTTCACATGAACAAAAGGCAATTTTATATTTTTGTGTACGTATGTACCTACTCGTAGACATTTATCAATATACGATTTTCCAATTACTTTTTTTCTAGTTGTGTATGATGAGGTTATGTGTATAAATTTAGTTTTTTTTTTGCATTATTCGATAGGTTATTATGGTGCGATCAATTTAGAATACTTATATAATAGCTTTGTAATGTTTTGAATACTGAGTCAAGATCGTTACTGTAAGCCACACTAAGGCGGTATCATCAGGAAGAGATCTTTACTTTACACGGACGCTATTTTCAACGAGTTTCAGGTTTTCGACGGGATTTTCAACGCGATGAGCAAAAAAATAGAACGTGTTCTATTTTCAACGCGATTTTCATCCTTTTTGGCAAAACAGAAATCTGTAAAGTGGGTGATCGACGTACGAGCCTATACCGCGGTTTATAAGAACGTCGGTTTTACAAGCGGCTCGTTGGTGCTGATCGACTAGCGAGTGAAACAGTCATATCGAAGTCGAATTGAGGTCAACATGTCATCGACACGCGGTTTTGAACGACGAGCCGAGTAAAAAATTAAACAAATATGACGAGCCACGAGCCAGGCTCGTCAACTCACAAAACCGCGGTATCGCAATGATACACCGGCGAGCTTTACCGACGAGCCATAAGACCGCGGTTTTACTCGCTCGTCGATCAGGGCCTTAAAATTATTCGCTGTCGTCGTTACCGACGAGTCAACATGGCTGCCGTTTGTGTTGACTTTTACGTGTGACATTCGCTCGCGATGTATTTTGTTTATTTGGAAAGTATCGAAATTTTCGATATGAGTACATTTATATTATATTAAAAAATTATTATATAATTTTTCGATACTATATTAAACATCTGTGACTGTGTTAAGTACTGTAAAGCGATGCTCGGAGTAACCTCTATTTTGGATGCTGTTTTTAGCGTTGTGTATAAAGCGATGTTTGGAGTAACCTGTATTTTGGATACTGTTTTAAGGTTTGGAAACCGAAATTGAAAATAATGTCCGTGTAAAGTGCACTCAAGCCACTATGGCGGTATCATCAGCAAACATGAACATGTAGCAGTTTTCTATGACTGTCATTTCTTCAGATTACTGTCTTTGGGTATTTTTATGCTCATGAAAGGATCTGATAGGTTCAATTGTTTTGGGTTTACTATAAGGAACATAAGTATATTTTTATGTCGGTGTAGTTGTACACATTGTATGTAGCTTAGACAATATGGGGCTTATAGTGCCTTTGGGAAATTTACCTTCTCGTTTTTCCAACTCAATGCAATGCTTTTATGCCAGCGTCAAAATTCAATAGTAATTTTAATATTTAATGGTATTCATTTGATTCGTGTTCAGCAGCATGTTTTTTGTGTATGGATTATTTTTCGATTACAACTTTTAAAGTTAAGCTTATCTGTGTTACGTATCAGTTGGATATAGATACGATTTGAGAATTGTTGTACATAAATAGAATAGCATTTATTCATTCATTCATACCATCACGGCATATCCCACAATGTGGGGTAACCAGCGTCAGCAAAAAAGAAGAGATTTTTTTATGCCTATATATAAAAAGATAATTTTTTAATGTTTGGGAATGTTTAGGGTTTTTGAGTTTTAAGTTTTCATCTATGTTTCTTACTTAACTGATTGAATATTGTTTTATAAATATAACTTAGTAGGTATTTTATATGTTATTTTTTTCTATGTTTCTTAACTGAGGGTGTATTATTTAGGAACGAGTATTAATTTCATGGTTTTTATAAGAATCCCCCCCAAAGCACGAGTACAAACTCTTTTTGGGGTGTAATATGAAAAAATATTTTTGTTGTTGTATATTATATAAATACATGTGTACATTGTAAGTTATTTTAATACTAGTTGCATGTAACACATGAGATCCAACTGTCGATGGCGATAGTATGCATAATTGAAGAATACATACCAAACTATAAACACGTAAACACAAATTAATAAATATTTTAATATATTGTTTTCTATATAAAACATGAACATAGGTATGTATGTCAGAATAGGATAGTATGGAGGTCAGTCCTTTTCCTAAAATATAAATGTAAGTTTAATAAGAAATAAGTACCTACTAAGTTATACAGGAATAGCTCTAGCTTTATACATTGGTGGAATAATTAAACCTCCTATTATTTTGAGATGGTTGGACTAATTCAAATAACAGACTGCGAATGATTCAACAATAAAAGTTGAGGACACCATTTTTAAAGTTTTCTTCACGTTGATATGGCGATTGATATACAGTTTTCAGATATCAAGGCGTTTAAACAAATTAGTCGATTTAAGTTAAATAAAAATCGTTGAATTTTATCACAATATCAAATGTATCAAGTTGGAAACATGCATTGGCATCGGGAATACACCAATTCTGATTGTTTCAGAGCTCTAACTGGTCGGGAAGTGAGTTAAAAATCATGTGAAGTTAAAGAAAAGG
Source organism: Molanna angustata (assembly GCA_963576475.1). Taxonomy (NCBI): domain Eukaryota; kingdom Metazoa; phylum Arthropoda; class Insecta; order Trichoptera; family Molannidae; genus Molanna; species Molanna angustata. Next base: position 22,383,631 of record OY754970.1, read on the forward strand.
GTGTAAAAATAGAGCGGATGACGCAGAAGATGTCATAGTATGACAAATATATTATGAATGATATTCTGTAAGAGTGTCATTATATTTTTTGTTTGAAAAGAAATATCAGGAGGAAAAGCGTTTTTAAAATCCTAGGTCATTTTCATCAAATTTTTATAAAGCTAGTCATTATAGTATGTGTTGAAGCAGAAATGTCTTAACGAGAACAGTCTTATCATATTTTGTGATTTTTATTTTGTTCACTCTCTGGTAGTTGCACGTTTTCTTATTTGACCAAGAAAGATTTCCCCTCGGAAATATTTTCTTGGAGTTGTGTATATTTGACCCACTTTCTGACTACAATATGGAGGTAGTTGTTATCAAAGGAGAAAAGTGGCATCGGGAATTTTAAGGTTAGGCAAATGGCAGTATGCAAAAAAAAATAAGTGGGACAATTATATTTGGTGCGTATATATTTTTTAAAATTAATTTGACCATCCCCATATTATATTCTGCAGTAACATATGGTCCGAGTAGAGATTGCGATCCAGCAACGTTCTCAATCCAGCAGGATTTTTTCGGATAAAAAATGCTAGAGCCGTGCTGGATCCAGCATTTTTTTTATTTTAGTAAAACTCAAATATTCTTATTAGTATAAGAAAACTTAGTTTTAGTTGTATTTGTAAATATTTATTTATTTATTACTTCCATCAACGGCTAAATAGCCATTTACAATTACATACAAAATAAAATAGTACAAATACGTTTAATACATACAATAATATTATAAACTGAAAACAAAAAGAGATGTATATAATATGTACGAACATTAAAAAAATAATGAAGCATTAAAACAGTTGGAAAATTAGCCATGAAACATAATATAAAAAAAGAGATGACTAAAATATTCATACAATATATAATACACAAAATATATAGATGCAGAAACAAAATTATATAAATAATTAAAAAAAAAGAATATAAATAACCATTTAACAACAAAGTAACGTAAAGATGGATTACAAGAGAGATAGAAAAAGAGAAAAAGTTAAAAGAGAATCCCATAAATTCAAAATAAAAAATAAAAAAGTAAATAAAACAATAATAACACATTATAACGAAATAAAATTGACATTTTGCTTCAAGAAATATTGATGCAAGAAGTTTTTATATTTTGACAATGACAAGTAATAAATATCGCCTAGACTATGCCTAGAGTATGCATTACCCAAATAATGAAGCCTTGCTATTGGCGAATAATATTGTTGTAGTGTACGTGCGTTAGAATAGTAAAAATGTACCGTTTGCCTGTTATAACGTACTGGCGCATGATATACAATTTTTTCAATAAGAGCAGGGCTGTCAAAACTTGAATGTACCATTTTGTGTAGTGTAATTAAATCAAAAACTATTCTACGGTCAGATAACTTAGTCAAATCAGTCCAATGCATAATGATATTGTAATCCATTTGTTATCTGGGTATATTCAATTTAAAATGTATATACCTAAGAAATTTTAAGAAATTTATATTTTAGTTGATTCAAATTAGTATGAATAAGTCATTTCACTCTTTAATTTTCTTTGTTTTGTCGTGTACAATAATTATACTGATCAATATTTTTGTACATAAAGCAATAAATTTCTCAATATTGGTAAATCTCCAAATGTCTTACTTGAATACTCGTATTATATAACTTCTCTACAAAAATATGAAGATTATATGTAAGAGTTGTTTCAATTTTACGTGGAATCTTGATGTTTTATTAAAACAATGTAGACTTTTACGTCCATTATTAATTAATCGCAGCGCTGGATCCAGTGCATTTTTCTGGATACAGGAAGCTCAAAAATGTGCTGGATCCAGCTGGATTGCCGGATGCGGGATCTAGCAATTGTTCGATTCTCGGGGGTCAAAATTTATTCTCTGATGTGCAAGACATTTCCAAATTGAGCGCGTGATTGAGAAAAAAATATTGATTTTAAAAAACAGAATTTCTTTTGAAAAATCTTTATAGATATACCCTTAGATTATATATGATACAGATACCTAGTCAGCGCAATGAATACGCCAACTAAAACTACGCTGAAACAGACGAATTTCACTCGCCCGGCCGTATACGTACACCTACCGATACGCACACCTACATAATAGGTACGTAGACCAACCGATCTACCGCCTCACACACACATGTAAAAAAAACTTGGCATACATTTGAATTCGAAATTTGTACTACACGCGGCTTCTGTACCTTATAATTCTATGGATATACCTATTTGTAGAATAAAGATATTATATTATATATTTGATTTTGAGGATTTACATTTGAAATCTAAATACCAGAGTTGGTTTTTGCACACAAGGGACTGTATTACGATAATCCTATATCAAGACCAGTGAAGGAGGTTCTCAAAAGTGCAAGATTGTAGATCGTACCATCAATATAATGATTGTGATTTTCAACACAATTTGCCTTATTTCACAGATTTTTTAACTTTCAAAAAGTGTACCAACACATTAAAACATTTCATAAGGTATTTAAAATGAAACATTAAAGGACAAAATAAAAAAAAGTAGTTTGCTGTCTGGGGTTAAACACTATACTAAGATATTTGTTGTCCAAATTAGTATAGTTGTCATAAAACAACTTGAACCAGTCACGTGGGTGCGCAGATCGAAAATTTGTGTCTTCTTGCTTAGTTGGTATATGTGCTAACTACATCGTTCTGATGTTTTTTTTTATCGAAACGCATTTCAAATAGAGTCTTTTGAAGTTTATTATAAAACAATACTTTTCGTCGGACTTCGTTGCTCAGTTGTTTGGGTATCTGACTGCTGGTCCAAAGGTCCCGGGTTCGATTCCCGGTGGAGACACAGTTTTTAATTGTGTTTTCAGTCTGGATCTGTGAGACGATTAATATCGCAAGTCTTCAGCGTATTATTGGGTGCATGTTAAATTTATATTTGACATAGTACCTGTTAGTTGCCCTAGAAGCAATATTAAATAAATAAAATAATTTTAATTGTGTTCATGACCTACTAATTTATATTAATATTTTTCCATTTTATTATATGTTTTCAAAATAATTCATTCCACTGTCCCAGAAAAATTTTCGGTTGCATTTTTAGCAAATTTAATAGGTCAGCCAAGTTTTTCCTGGTGCTTATTTTGCGCCCTACTTAACTTCCAAGGGTTGTTTTGAGAGATTTTCTGATTTAATGGATTTCGGCGCAGTGAGATGTCGGTTCTAGAACGTTCCTTAAGGGCCCGGAGAAAAATATATTTTCGTAATATTTTTCAAATACACTCGTTCGTTTCAATCCCGGGTTTGTGAGTTGATACAATAAATTAATTTCAGAACGACAACCTATCACAACTTGTCTCGTTCCCAAAAAACTAACCTCAGTTTTATTTTTTTATTATTCTTCACATGTATAGAGAACGGTACTTCATGTATAGAGAACGGACTTCATGTATAGAGAACGGACTTAGGATGAATGCCAGCAAATCAAAGACAATGGTCTTTGAAAAGAGTGAAAGCAGAACAGCGTGTAAAATAAGAGTAGAGAACGAATGGCTCGAGCAAGTCGATGAATATGTATACTTGGGAAGCATATTTCAACGGAACGGACGACTCGATAAAGAGATCGAAAGAAGAGTTATGGCAGGAAACAGAGTGAATGGAGCACTAAGACCAATTATGAATGATCGCAACATATCAAAGGATGCCAAAGTTGCCATTCATAACGCCATCGTAGTGCCAACCTTGACGTATGCAAGTGAAACCTGGACTTGGCAGAAGACGCATGAAAGTAGAATAAATGCAGTTGAAATGAGATCGTTAAGAAGGATTTGTAATAGAACGATGTATGACCGGGTAAGAAATGAGGACATAAGGAAAGAATGTAAGATGAAGAAATATGTCATTACTAGAATGAAAGTGAACACATTGAGATGGTTTGGTCACATGGGGAGAATGAATGAGGAGCGCCTGACGAAGAAAATATACAGAGCGGAAAGGAATGGAATGAGAGGTCGGGGACGCCCAAGAAAGGGGTGGCACGACCTTGTGAACGAAATTTTGAAAGACGGAAATGTTAGAAGTGTGAGCAATAGACGAACATGTATGAGACGATGCATGAATGTGGACGAGGCGAGAGATGCTTGCCAGGATAGAAAGATGTGGCGTTCGGTTGTCTCTGCCTACCCCGCAAGGGACATGGCGTGATGGTATGTATGTATGTATGTATTATTCTTCACAATCAGGGATCTTTTGACAAATAAACACTGGTTAGTTGGAAGAAATTGCCATATGGCAATAAACTCGCCACTTGCGCAAGGTGCAAGGAAGTAATAATAATCCCAAATTTATGCTGAAACAGAAGGATTTATGATAGCGATACAAGATAGAATCATAAAAACTAAAAATTACTCCAAGCACGTAATTAAAGATACCTCAGTAATAATTGATGACTCCTGTAGACGGTGTAATAAAAACAAAGAGACAATAGAACATATAACTGGCGGATGTTCTGCTTTTGCACCAACAGAGTATACACATAGACATGATAATGTTTGCAAGCAGATACACATCGCTTTAGCAAAAAAATATAATTTAATAGATTCTCCACCACCTTGGTTTCAATATTCCCCATTGGCAGTTATTGAAAACGACACACATAAACTTTATTGGAACAGAGATATAATTACAGATAGAACCAACCTACACAATAGACCCGATTTAACATTGATTGAGAAAAATACAAAACAAACCCATTTAATTGAAATATCTATTCCTAATACAACAAATTTAGAACAAAAATATAAAGAAAAAATTCAATTATACCTCCCTCTAGCGGAACAGATCAAAACCCAATGGGGACAAAATAAAGTTACAATAATACCGTTTATTATATCATCTACAGGAGTTGTACCAAAACATATAAATGATTCTATTAAGAAACTTGATCTGCCAAATTTTATAATCACACAGATTCAAAAGAGTGTGATTATAAACACATGCTCGATAGTCCAACTGTCGATTTGTTCAGGAGAACTTTGTTCTCTTAACATATCGACAATGTATCAAGCCAGAATACGCGAGAATTGTATGGAGAGGTCTACTTTTTTCACGGCTTTTCCAGCTTTGAAGTCAAAAAACACCAACTTAGAGGCTTCGCAGCATATATGTTCCATACACGGATTTACTCAGAATTCGGAGTAGAACATTTCGTGTGTCTGTGTGTGTGTGTGTCTGTGTGTGTGTCTGTGTGTGTGTCTGTGTGTGTGTCTGTGTGTCCGTCCCCCCCTTATAACTTTTGATCCGCTCAATTTACAGAGCCTAAAATTTCAGAATATATAAACAGTTACAGGCCTACAAAACTTTTATACTCGGAATTTTGAATTTTTGTTTCAGTCAGGGGTTATCAACTTTTGAATTTTTATTTTATTTTTCCATATATCTCAGAAACCATAAACGCTAGAACGCTGAAAATTGGTACAAACATAGACAAATACAAAATCTCAAATGGGTTTTTTCAAAAAAATTCCAGGGTTTCTCAAACATTTTTTATTAAGAAAAATATTTTTTTTATGATAAATTTATGAGTTTAACTGCCTATATTTCCAAAACTTTTACAATTATCAAAAAAAGCCGAAACACCCCAACTAGATAATTTAATTTTCTATAAAAAATATTAACATTGTTGTAGAAGATCTCAATTTTTTTTTAACAATTTTTTTAAAAATTGAATTTAGTGACGACATCGCTTCATACATTTTGTATGGCAGTCGCCTATACACAATATGTAAGAAGACTTAATAGTTTGATACTTCATCTCCAAACATACATATATACCATCATGCTATTTTCATATTCTGGGTAGGAAAAAAGGATCTTCCTCCATACTATCCTATCTTGACATACATACCTACATATGTTGTATAGAAAACAAAATATCTGAAAATATTCAATAATTTTTATTTATGGGTTTATAGTTTGGTACATATTCTTCAACTATACATACTATCGCTATCGACAGTTGGATCTCATGTGTTACATGCAACTAGTTCGAAAATTTTTGTTATCACCACTATAAATATTATGCATAATCCAACTGTCGATTTGTTCAGGAGAACTTTGTTCTCTTAACATATCGACAATGTATCAAGCCAGAATATGCGAGAATTGTATGGAGAGGTCTACTTTTTTCATGGATTTTTCAACTTTGAAGTAAAAAAACACCAACTTAGAGGCTTCGCAGCATATATGTTCCATACACGGATTTACTCAGAATTCGGAGTAGAACATTTCGTGTGTCTGTGTGTGTGTGTGTGTCTGTGTGTGTGTCTGTGTGTCTGTGTGTGTGTGTGTCTGTGTGTCCGTCCCCCCCTTATAACTTTTGATCCGCTCAATTTACAGAGCCTAAAATTTCAGAATATATAAACAGTTACAGGCCTACAAAACTTTTATACTCGGAATTTTGAATTTTTGTTTCAGTCAGGGGTTATCAACTTTTGAATTTTTATTTTATTTTTCCATATATCTCAGAAACCATAAACGGTAGAACGCTGAAAATTGGTACAAACATAGACAAATACAAAATCTCAAATTAGTTTTTTCAAAAAAATTCCAGGGTTTCTCAAACATTTTTTATTAAGAAAAATATTTTTTTTATGATAAAATTATGAGTTTAACTGCCTATATTTCCAAAACTTATACAATTATCGAAAAAAGCCGAAACACCCCAACTAGATAATTTAATTTTCTGTAAAAAATATTAACATTGTAGTAGAAGATCTCAATTTTTTTTTAACAATTTTTTTAAAAATTGAATTTAGTGACGACATCGCTTCATACATTTTGTATGGTAGTCGCCTATACACAATATGTAAGAAGACTTAATAGTTTGATACTTCATCTCCAAACATACATACCATCATGCTATTTTCATATTCTGGGTAGGAAAAAAGGAACTTCCTCCATACTATCCTATCTTGACATACATACCTACATATGTTGTATAGAAAACAAAATATCTGAAAATATTCAATAATTTGTATTTATGGGTTTATAGTTTGGTACATATTCTTCAACTATACATACTATCGCTATCGACAGTTGGATCTCATGTGTTACATGCAACTAGTAATAATAATGAACACTTTCTTGCACCCTGCGCAAGTGGCGAGTTTATTGCCGTATGGCAATTTCTTCCAACTAACCAGTGTTTCCAGCCCAGAGAAGCAATATTTGCGTGAGAAATAAATTTAAATAAATTTCTCCTCTGAACTGAACATGCATAGGTTTTCATAATCCAACTGTCGATTTGTTCAGGAAAACTTTGTTCTCTTAACATATCGACAATGTATCAAGCCAGAATACGCGAGAATTGTATGGAGAGGTCTACTTTTTTCACGGCTTTTCCAACTTTGAAGTCAAAAAACACCAACTTAGAGGCTTCGCAGCATATATGTTCCATACACGGATTTACTCAGAATTCGGAGTAGAACATTTCGTGTGTCTGTGTGTCTGTGTGTGTGTCTGTGTGTGTGTCTGTGTGTGTGTCTGTGTGTGTGTCCGTCCCCCCCTTATAACTTTTGATCCGCTCAATTTACAGAGCCCAAAATTTCAGAATATATAAACAGTTATAGGCCTACAAAACTTTTATACTCAGAATTTTGAATTTTTGTTTCAGTCAGGGGTTATCAACTTTTGAATTTTTATTTTATTTTTCCATATATCTCAGAAACCATAAACGGTAGAACGCTGAAAATTTGTACAAACATAGACAAATACAAAATCTCAAATTAGTTTTTTCAAAAAAATTCCAGGGTTTCTCAAACATTTTTTATTAAGAAAAATATTTTTTTTATGATAAAATTATGAGTTTAACTGCCTATATTTCCAAAACTTATACAATTATCGAAAAAAGCCGAAACACCCCAACTAGATAATTTAATTTTCTGTAAAAAATATTAACATTGTAGTAGAAGATCTCAATTTTTTTTTAACAATTTTTTTAAAAATTGAATTTAGTGACGACATCGCTTCATACATTTTGTATGGTAGTCGCCTATACACAATATGTAAGAAGACTTAATAGTTTGATACTTCATCTCCAAACATACATACCATCATGCTATTTTCATATTCTGGGTAGGAAAAAAGGAACTTCCTCCATACTATCCTATCTTGACATACATACCTACATATGTTGTATAGAAAACAAAATATCTGAAAATATTCAATAATTTGTATTTATGGGTTTATAGTTTGGTACATATTCTTCAACTATACATACTATCGCTATCGACAGTTGGATCTCATGTGTTACATGCAACTAGTAATAATAATGAACACTTTCTTGCACCCTGCGCAAGTGGCGAGTTTATTGCCGTATGGCAATTTCTTCCAACTAACCAGTGTTTCCAGCCCAGAGAAGCAATATTTGCGTGAGAAATAAATTTAAATAAATTTCTCCTCTGAACTGAACATGCATAGGTTTTCATAATCCAACTGTCGATTTGTTCAGGAAAACTTTGTTCTCTTAACATATCGACAATGTATCAAGCCAGAATACGCGAGAATTGTATGGAGAGGTCTACTTTTTTCACGGCTTTTCCAACTTTGAAGTCAAAAAACACCAACTTAGAGGCTTCGCAGCATATATGTTCCATACACGGATTTACTCAGAATTCGGAGTAGAACATTTCGTGTGTCTGTGTGTCTGTGTGTGTGTCTGTGTGTGTGTCTGTGTGTGTGTCTGTGTGTCCGTCCCCCCCTTATAACTTTTGATCCGCTCAATTTACAGAGCCCAAAATTTCAGAATATATAAACAGTTATAGGCCTACAAAACTTTTATACTCAGAATTTTGAATTTTTGTTTCAGTCAGGGGTTATCAACTTTTGAATTTTTTAAATAGAAAATCAAATATCTTAAAATATTAAATAATTTGTGTTTATGGGATTATAGTTTGGTACTTATTCTTCAACTATACATACTATCACTATCGACAGTTGGATCTCATGTGTTACATGCAACTAGTGATGAATTTATTTATTTTATTTATTTACCTTTTTGTACATAATATAAAAAAAACATAATACACACTGGCGGGCTTATTCCCATTAAGTAATTTCTTTCAATCATCCACATTACAGAGTGACAGAATTATATAATATGCACATAAAAAAAATGAACGCTAAAAAGAACAAAGAAAATATGCAATAACACCAAGATAAATAATAAAAACAAAAAAAACATAGCGAAAAAAGAATTGGGAAAGAATAAGAAGAGGAAATCGAAATCAGGTGTTTAGGGATAAACATTCCTTCTTTAGTAAATATTACGTAGCAAAGGGAAGGAAGGAAAAGGAGAGGGATCAGGTGTTTCCGGAGAGATATCCCTGCTTTAGTCTTTTCTTGAAAATAGAAAGCGAGTTTGACGAAGTTATATTGTCTTGTTACGTACTTCAAAGGATGAGCTGAAAAATTCAGTGTTGTGAATTGGGATACTTAATGTAGTACGTTCAGTAGATCGAAGCGATAGGCCGTGATAAATAGGTAAATTTTTGAATTTGGTTTTAAGGTACTGCGGTGAATTAGGGTTAAAAAGCGTATTGTATAGAAGTGACAAAATATGTATAGGTACATATTTCGTCGTTGTCGTATCTTAGGCCAATGGAGAAAATTACGGTAAGAGGAATCAACTTAGATATGATTTTTATTTATCAGTAACGTTTATTTGTAAACTGAAACGAACGGCTTCTTAATTAATTGAAATTATTACGACCAAGAAAATGTTTCAATAAAGTCTTTGTATCGAATATCTCAATTTGGTATTATTAGCAACATAAGTATTATATTTCTCTTTTATGTTTGATTGGTGATGTTATAGAGGCGTCAATATTTTTCTCAGAAGACAACAATTTTGTTCTGGAATCGTTATTGAATTGTTACTTTTGGATGATTCTATTCAGTACAATATTGTATATCGAAGTATTGACAAAGCAGCCCTATTAGTATTTAACTGTGAACCAGCAATCACAATTGATGTATTGTCAACCGGAATACATTTTATTCTTTGACAACTTTTATAAAAATTATAATGAAATGACCACCAGTTTAGTAATGTTAATACAATGAAGAGTACATAAGAAAGATTAATTGTACTATTCAATAATATATCCGTCGTATAATTAGATTCAACAGTAGTAGGCGTATCGCGAGATTTTTCAAAAATTGATGATTATAGAAATGCACGAGGAGTACAATACGTCGGGTTCTACGTCTTTTCTTTTTAAGAAAAAAAAAATGCTTTTCTGTTACACCTAGTCCAAGTTCATATTCTATAACGCTGAAATAGGAACGTTCCTAACCCAATCAACCACGAATTAGTTCAATTCCCTATTGTATAACCATATTTTAGTCGAATCAACTGTCAAAACGTTCCTAATTTTAGTTCACACCTAATTGGAAGCGTACTAGTTATTTTCATAGCAGTCCGGCATAATTAAGTTGAAAACCTCAATTGTGTACGAAAAAATGGATAAATTACACGTGTTGCGTAATTTTTAACATAAAAACCAAAGAATATCAGTGCAGATCAATTGAAATGTTAGGTTAGGTGACATTACGGCGACATGACTAAAATAAACATGGCCGATCAGTGCGCAGTACGCATGCGTAATCTGCGCCATAGACAATTTGAGTTCAAATTATTGTCAACGCTGCACTAATTTTGTAGATTATAGTTTTATGAACAACTGCAGTTACACAATATGAAATTAACTTCAAATTATCATAATTCTAAACATTTATAACGTTTCTATTTTAGTTCAAAAATTTACCATTTAATGTTTAGGCTTGTCACCTCAAAAAAAGAGCCATCAATAAATAACCACCTCATTCCAAAAATTACAATATGAATGGAATATTATATTGAAGTATTTTTTATTGTGAAAACGGTTGAGGAGCTGTTCCGAGCTGCCCAGAACAGAGATGTGACTGTTGTGATAGTCAACTATATAGTGAGATGACACCCTAATCAAAGAAGAAGAAGAAAGAAACTACATATACATTGAAATTATTATGACGCGTTTTGTATTCAAGTAAAACTGTCTTTAATTAAAGTAACGTGATTTTTTTATGAATTCAGAAAAACTGCCCTTTGAATGATTTTTTTTTTGTGAAACTGAAAATAAAAGATTTGGACGTGAATTATATCCCAATGAGTGTCCGACAAAAGTGACGAACGAATGTAACAATGTTCCGTACGTTCATTAATATTCTGTTAGGTTACTTCTTCATTAATATTCTCTCAAAATGGTTTACGACATTTTTTCGAAACAAAAAAGGCTACGATAAAATAAATTAGTAATGCCATTAATTATCTAGTTAAAATATAAGTATATAAAGTAGTTAGAAAGCTCCATCCGGTTTGAGTTGGTTATATAGACTTAAGCAATTGAGCGTTATTATTCTGATATGCTAAATTGTATAATTATTATTCATAATATTCATACACGTCAAATTTTTCCCATGATCAATAACTTTTCTGTCGATAAAAATACAATTTCGTAACAATTATTTATATTTTATTTATTTATTTTTAACTTTCTGTGCATTTAATCTGTACACTGGTGGGCTTTTTGCCAAATGGATTTTTTTTCAACAAACCAGAGTTAATGTTAAATATAAAATTCAGTGCGAACTATGCTAATAAGGTAAATAAGGATTACCCTAGCAATTACATAATTATCGATAAATAACACACTTATATGTACACACATACTTAACTTCTAGCTCTAGTATGTAATTGAATTTGTAACTTCCTCTTTGCATTGTTAATAATAAATAAATAAAAATAAAAAGTAATGTTTTTATCATTCGTAATTCCTCTATTGTGCATAATATTTTCTAAGTAATCCTTCAACATGTACGGACCAAGCGCTTTTCGAACACGATTAACACATCAGCCCGATTCCTGTAGAACGATCTTCCGAATTATGTTTCCTCCTATTTACACGTACGTCATCTCACTTAAATTACCATATCCCTCATCCAAAGACTAGCCTTGCTCAGCGACACTATTCATATCAAGCTCCCAGTGTTTACAATACCATCCCAAATTCTATTAAAAATATCAATCACTACCAAAGGTTCAAAAGGGAAATAACCTTATGGATCATTGAATCAAATCCACCACAATAACTTTTTTCTCATTTCTTATGACTTGCTTTTTGTTTACTGTGTGTGTGTATGTGTGCTGTGTGTGTATGTTATATGGTCCAGTATATTACGTGAGTATGGAGAGTGCCTGTGCATGAATGTTAGGAAGTGTATGATCAATTGTGCTGAATCCACTTTAAAATAATGTTGTTTAACTTACAAAACCAAAGACTGCATCCAACACAGGGATTATCCCTAGCATATTGGAGAGCAAAATCGCTAATTGACAGCAAAGCGCAAGAGAGTGTCAATGGTTTGGATGTGTATGTGTACCTTTCCATTGTCTCTGTCTGAAATATGTATAGCATTTAATCTTTATTATATATGTACCTTTATTATTGTTGTCAAACCTCTGTATGTAAAATGCCATGTTTATTATAAATAAATAAATTAAATATTTTCATCCTGGTTTTTTCAACGTCCGAAATGACATTTTCTTCTGTTGATTGCAAACCCTTCTAAAACTTCGCAGTGCGCTTCTACAATGTACAATGGATCCAAATACATATAAGCCCCCTAGTCAACATGTCATTTAGCGATCAAAAAGAAAATGAAAAATTAACTCAATCTATGAAGTGACAGTCGCTCAAGAAAACTCAGTCACGTGACAACTGTCTGTTCCATGGACGTTCACGTTCACTATGCCCACTGGTGTCCTTTACGTAGCCACGTTAAAAAAAACAATTTTTGACAATGTCTATCAAATATACATTTTATGGAGAATATTAAAAAATACATATTATGTCAAGTCAATACAATGAATAATAGCTGTGCTAGTAAAATACTCAGTTTATGTCTAGTTATGTCATAATTCCTGAAAAAAATCATATTGTTCTGTGATTAAAATACAATAGTACTTAAATATTGCTAATTTTAAATAAAATATCGTGTATACACCAACGGAAACATTGCATTTCGCATCGTGAATTGAAATGAATGAATACCTCGCTTCTGGAATAAGGGCAGTGATATTATAACAAGCTTAGGTGTATGTATGAAGATGTATAGGAAACCCAGCAATTTCACTATTCGTTGTTATGATGGACGTGATATGTCATTGTACATATAATGCAGGCAGTGAGCATGCTTGGCTTTATCCGGTGTCACGTGTCGCCTTCCGCTTTACAGGATCCTGTTTACATGCACATTGCACATACCCTACTATCAGCTACTGTTTTGCTTGGATAATACTCTCAAACTAAAAAATACAAAAAATATATAAATGTGAACATTACGCGAGTTGACGAGCTATTATGGTTTTACTTTATTTTTTAACTTTTTTAACTTTAATTCCTACCATAACCGTTTCATTATAAGGTGCAAATTGGTATTAACACGATGCAAATTTTATTTGATCAATGCTCATGTATCATCAAGTTATTGCTATTATTTTATCTACTCATAACTGGAGATCTCAAAATTGTCCAATAAACGTGGAGTAAATATAATTAAATTATTTAGAATATTATAATTTCGATGAAGAAAGCGGCGGCTGGATTTTTCAGACAATATGTTAGCCGGGGTAGTGGGGAGTTAGAAATTCGCAATTTTTAAAGTTATTTTTTTATTGCAGATTATCATGCTGCGATTGAATTCTGAAAGTTCCATCACAATGTATCTTTGTGCGATGTGTACTATGTGATATGTGCAGTGTGCTATGTACGGCGTGTTTATTCTACTTTATCGATTGTAGACTAACGTACTCATTCGATTCTTTTCAAATTTTGTTAATTTGTATATCTAATACTAGCTTAGATCCCATTACATTTTGAAGGATATCTGATCCGTGCCTCTTATTTTTTTTAACTGCTTAATATATTAAAGTGACCCCAAGCTCAGGAAAATTAAAATTTGATATTCTTATTTTCAAATTGGTAAAAAGGCACATCACTTTCATAAAATGGCATTGAAGAATTATCAAGTTAATATAAATAAAATATTTAAACCATGAATAATTTATCAAATTTATTTCATGCAATGCATTCGTTTTTTTACTAATCAAGAGACTGATTTTTTTTGGATGGTTTACCATTAAAATTTTTATTGATGGTGGCAGAGTGGTTAGCGCCCTGTGTTTGTAATCCAGTGGTCGCGAGTTCTAATCCTGCCACGACCGATTTCGTTCACCTATAGCACAAGCATTTATGCTTAATTTAGTGAATGTTTGAGGATATATATGTACTTCGTACAAGGACATATTTTTTTTTTAAATAAAGATAAATATAAAAGTTTTATTAGACGAATGACTGAATTTTTATTGAATTTGATTAAAGTCTCAATTTAACCTAAATCTTCTTTTCTTCGGCATAGTTTGTTTTTAACATTTACTGTATTCGCATATAAAAACTACTGTAAATAATTTTTTAGTATTATTCTTCTCGACTTACCTTAACATAATACAATTTATGTTTTTCCGTTGAAATTTGATTGAACTACGCACTGTGTACTAAAATTTCACTTACAAAGGTGTATTTGCCGTATTCACAAATTTATAATTTATGTTCAATTTTGTTTCGCGCTGTTCCGCGGTCTGAGTTTATTGTATTTTTATATTATGTTCTGAAATAAACCATGCATTTTACAGTTGTCTAAAATTTTGCCATATCCGTGGCTCTCGTATTCAGAAGACTTGTTTCATAAATTGTTGTATCCGTTTTAGAGACTGCCGGATATTCCAACGTGTATTTTTGTTGTTTAAATAATACAATACTATATTTGCTTGCTCTGCTCATTCAAGTAATTATATTCTTATAAATAAAATTATTTTTTCTCTTTTACTCTTTGTATCATTCCTTTTGATGAGTTGTTTAAATATTACCTGTCGTCGACATCTTGACCGTCGTTTTCCAGACGTTAACGGATACACTTCAAATCACCTTTGTGTTCAGTAGTTACTGTGATTCTGAAAATAGTTGTTTGTAAGACAAGTTTTTTTTGTTAACGTTTGTATTTTTTGTATGGTTAAACTTATCCGATCGTTTTTTATGTGATTTGTGTACGTGTATTGTTATAATTTGTTTTGTGTCATAACGATGTTGTAATGTATAGATTTGTTAGCGTCAAAGGTGAGATTATAAAAAAGCTATCTATTTTTTAAAACGTGTTATTCATAATATGGCTACAATGTACATATGTCAAAAGTAAAAATATACATAATATTTAATCCATCGATATAAATATATGGTGTCGTCTATCGATAAATTGTTTATTTATTATTATTACCTACGTGTTTAAGGATTTTTTATATTATAAAGGTGGTTTTTATATATTATACAGACCGCCTTCTATATAGACCTCATTTTGTATATTATACAGACCGCCTTCTATATAGACCTCATTTTGTATATTATACAGACCGCCTTCTATATAGAACTCATTTTATATATTATACAGACCGCCTTCTATATAGACCTCATTTTGTATATTATACAGACCGCCTTCTATATAGACCTCATTTTGTATATTATACAGACCGCCTTCTATATAGACCTCATTTTATATATTATACAGACCGCCTTCTATATAGAACTCATTTTGTATATTATACAGACCGCCTTCTATATAGACCTCATTTTGTATATTATACAGACCGCCTTCTATATAGGCCTCATTTTATATATTATACAGACCGCCTTCTATATATACCTCATTTTGTATATTATACAGACCGCCTTCGATATAGACCTCATTTTGTATATTATACAGACCGCCTTCTATATAGACCTCATTTTATATATTATACAGACCGCCTTCTATATAGACCTCATTTTGTATATTATACAGACCGCCTTCTACATAGACCTCATTTTATATATTATACAGACCGCCTTCTATATATACCTCATTTTGTATACTATACAGACCGCCTTCTATATAGACCTCATTTTATATATTATACAGACCGCCTTCTATATAGACCTCATTTTGTATATTATACAGACCGCCTTCTATATAGAACTCATTTTATATATTATACAGACCGCCTTCTATATAGACCTCATTTTGTATATTATACAGACCGCCTTCTATATAGACCTCATTTTATATATTATACAGACCGCCTTCTATACCTATAGAACTCATTTTGTATATTATACAGACCGCCTTCTATATAGACCTCATTTTGTATATTATACAGACCGCCTTCTATATAGGCCTCATTTTATATATTATACAGACCGCCTTCTATATAGACCTCATTTTGTATATTATACAGACCGCCTTCTATATAGACCTCATTTTGTATATTATACAGACCGCCTTCTATATAGACCTCATTTTATATATTATACAGACCGCCTTCTATATAGACCTCATTTTGTATTTTATACAGACCGCCTTCTATATAGACCTCATTTTATATATTATACAGACCGCCTTCTATATAGACCTCATTTTGTATATTATACAGACCGCCTTCTATGTAGACCTCATTTTATATATTATACAGACCGCCTTCTATATAGACCTCATTTTATTTATTTTATAAATTTATTTTCGTTCTCTTTATACGAAAAATAATGTCAGTAGATTTGTTCACAACGCCATTTTTGAAAGATTACACATTTTCCTATTTTCGGTTAAATATATATTTTTGGATAAGATATCTAAAGGAAAATTAAAAAAAAAAATCGGTGAAAAAATATTTTTTTGGATAAGATTATCTAAAGGAAAATTTAAAAAAAATCGGTGAAAAAATATTTTTTTGGATAAGATTATCTAAAGGAAAATTTAAAAAAAATCGGTGAAAAAATATTTTTTTTATAGACCTCGATAACAACGCCGGGTCCAAACCTATCCTGTCTTCAAAACAAATTTAGAATATTTTATTGAAATCGGATGAGGGGTATCGAAACTTAGCGTGTACGGACATCGTGACACCAGGTTTTTATAAATTAAGATCAGATGGGTGGTGGCAGAGCGGTTAGCGTGCTGGATTAGTAATTCAGTGGTCGCGAGTTCGAATCCTGCCACGACCGATTTCGTTCACCTATAACACAAGCATTTATGCTTAATTTAGGGAATGTATGAGGATGTATATGTACTTGTTACAAAGACATATTCATTCTTCTTAAAAAAATATGTGACTGGTCACTACACTATGAACCGTCTTAATGAACCATGTTTCAGTTATAGTTTTAGATACGTTTAGGAACTGTCATGGTGATATAATGATATATGAACCTTTACACACGAGTGCTTGCACTCTAGTAAAGGGTAAATATGTTTTGTCTTACTGTGAATCTTTTCTATATAGTTTGTTTGTTTTATATTTTGTATATGTTATTGTAAACTTAATAAAATAAAAAAAAATAAAAAATGAAGTTGGTAGAACATATTCCTTGAGTTCCTGATTCTCTTATAATATTCCAGCTTCGTCTCTATTGAGATAATAATTTTTTTTTCTAAAAATATCATTGTCTTCCGACAGGGAAAAAATCCAATGTTTGGGTATATGCAACCTTAAAAATATTCCATAGATTTTTTTTAGTTAGGTAGTTAATCATATTTTGATATTTCTAATTAAAACCGCATTACAATAACCTTGAGGATGTTGAATTTCTCAAGTTTCTCTTTGCACTGGGGTAAAATACTAGCTCATTATCGTGCGATGATTGATTATTGGTCCCGTCAATATTGACAGCTGTCAACGCCGTTTTTGTGCGTCTAAAACTCGGTGGTTTTCTTGATGATTCACTTTACACCGCGGATAACATTACAAATTGGAATTTTCATCGGAAAAATTAAAAATAATTGTTCCGTGACGTCGATGCTTTCGTACATATTTCTCCATTGAAGAATAAAATTTGATTTGTCAAATCTGAGCAATGTTTGAGATTGGTTTACATTATCCCGTGAACGCACGAGCGAGAAAGAATATTAATATTATACTTTTCTTGTACTTTTCATATAAATAAGCATGTTCAAATCTTTATTTATTCTTCAAGAAAACACGAAGCTTTCGAATAAATTTAAGCGTTACTTTGTGTCTTGTGTTCCACATTCCTTACGCTATGTGTAGCACACATAATATGTAGATAAATATAGGCGGTGTGCATTATGTTGGAGTTTTCTATTCAGAATTACTTATTGCTTATCCAACTGTCGATTTGTTTTAAAGAGAATTTATTTCTCTTAACATATCGACAAAGTATCAAGCCAAGATACGCAAGATTTGTATGCCAGGTCCATGTTTTTCACTGAAAAAATTGTATTAAACATTTGATTTTTTCCCCTGTATCTGTAAGGACTTCCCTTCCCTGGACTGTTGCTTTCATTGTTTACAAACTAATTTCCCAATAGATGGCGTTAAAAAAAATTCTTCGTCACTTCATAGATGGCGATGGTGTAACAGCTTATTTTCAAACTAAACAATTTTCATGATTAACATAATATAGAACTATCACAAATTGGAATAATAGGGAATTCAATAAGAATACATAATTGGTGAACGTTGCGCAAGCGCAGAAAGTGACCACGTAAACCAGAGGATGACAGGAAGTAAGCCATGTAGGTGCCTTGAGTTTCTGGTTTTGTTGTGATATTCTAACTTCGTCTCTATTGTGTTGTTAAAAAAATGTCATAAAAAAACCGTATGCTGTGTTCTTGACAAGAAACAGATTACATCGTTGTTAGTGTGAATAGTAATTTAGATATTTGTTTTTATTCCCTTCAGTCTAGTTGATAGGTTCGCCTTTAAGCTCGGAGTTAGCTCTTATTAATGAATTGCGCTTACGGTAATACCCGCTGGGAATATTCTCGTACTCCATCTTGCTTTAGACATCCCTTCCCTTTTCTCTCATATTCTTTTACACCTGTTATATAAATTGACTCCCTCCTGTATTTCATCGTGAAATTTCCAAACTGCTTACATTTTGACAGCAAATTAAGTTTAAATATCGAATAATGTGCTCGAGTATATGCAAATATGTACAGATTTCTGGCTCATACGTTGTATGTCTGTAGCACAAGGGTGTTTGCATGTGGGTGTTCTGTGCTGGTAAAATGAAGCCGATCTTTGCCGGTCGTGGTTTGATTGTGTAGAGCATCATGTTTATTCATTCTCCTTGATAAGTACCTACTCCACGTAAAAGTGTACAGAGGATTAAAAAAAATGACGAAAGTTTCGAGTGCCAATATTTGAAATTCAGATTGAATATTGAAAAACCAATCTTATATATACGATGTAAAAAGTCGTTTTCATTGTATAAATTAGTTAGATGGAGTATCTTTATCAACTTCATTTTCATTTTTTTTTCTATACATTTTCTTTAACAAATCAGTCGGCGTGTTTTTTTTTATTTTTGATATTACAAGAATTCGAAAAGTATTTTCAATCGGATTGCGACGGAGTGGTTTTAATGTATTGTATTTTTAATATCTTTTCGCCATAACTTTAGTTGCTTATGTTTAATATTTCATATAAACCAACTTTGATTTTCACAATGAACCTTTTCAACTGAAATCTTCAAAATTGTTTCAGAAAACTTGTTTAACAAAACATAACAGACGTATTATTGAATTCGTCTTAACAGGCGTACATAGTTGAAATCTAAAACATTTTTGATTTCAAGTTGAATGACGTGTTTACTTCCATTTTTACTCCTCAATAACCCAAGGGGATATAGTGGGGAGTTATGATTTCGCAATTTTTAAGGGTATTTTTTTAATGCAGATTATCAACTAGTATCATGCTGAGATTGTATTCTGAAAGTTTCATCACAATGTATCTGTGTGTGTATGTGCTATGTGCAGTGTGCTATGTACGGAGTGTTTATTTATTTATTTTATTTTATACCATCTCGATATTTATTATATTATTTATAAATACTATCCCAACCTCACTAGGACTACGCTTGTTTCGAAGTTGTTTATTTTACTTTATCGATTATAGACTAAAGTACTCATTCGATTTTTATTTATTTATTAATAAATGAATGAAATGAAATAAATTAATAAATTAATTATTTATTTAATATTGCTTCTCGGGCAACTAACATGTTCTATGTCAAATATTAATTTAACACGCACCCAATAACAAGTTGCCACATTCTGGAGACTTACGATATTAATCGTCTCACAGATCCAGACTGAAAACACAATTAAAAACTGTGTCTCCACCGGAAATTGAACCCGGGACCTTTGGATCCGTAGTCAGATACCCAACCAACTGATCCACGAAGGCTGACAAATTTTATTCAAATTTTGCAAATATGTATATCTGATACTCGCTTAGACCCCATTAGATTTTGGAGGATATCTGAATCATCATCAAAAGTCTCAATCCTATGGATTGGTTTGCAGAAGAAGTCTACATCTCGCTTTCCACTTCTCTCTATCCTGTGCAGCCCTTTTCAGCTCAACATATGTGGCGCAGTTCATGTCCTCGCACACCTGGGCCAAATATTCCCGTCGGGGGCGCCCCCTGTGGTTTGTCCCCTCAACCATTCCCTCCATTAGGTCATGTAGGAGTCCCTCGTGGCGCAAGATGTGCCCAATCCAGCGAGCACGTCTCTCGGAGATGGTATTGAGTAGGTGTCTACCTTCTTCAACTTTGTTGAGAACCTCGGCATTCGTGATGTGGTCCCTCCAGGAAATTCCCAGTATTCTTCTGTAACACCACATCTCGAAAGCCTCAAGTCTACTTCTGTCTCTTTCGGTAAGACACCATGTCTCACAGCCATACAACAGTATGCTCCACACATATGTTTTTGTGAGTCTCTTACGGAGCTTCAAGTCTAGGTTGTTTGACTCAAGGATCTTCGACTTCTTGTTGAAAGCCAGCCTTGCCTGATGTATTCGGCTGTCAACTTCTTTCCTTGTTCTCCCATCCCAAGAGATCCTACTTCCGAGGTACACGAACTCTTTTAAATCTGAATAGTGCTTCTCAATTTTTTCAATTGTCAAATATTTGACCTCAAGCTCCGGAAACTTAAAATTTGAAATTTTTATTTATAAGATGGCATTGAAGAGTTATCAAGTTTTCATAATAAAATATTTAATTAAAAAACAATTAACAAACTCATTTCATGTTGAATATTTCCATACAAAATTTGAATACTTTATAGAATGACTTGTTAGTGAAGAGTTTAGAGTTGGCCACAAGCAACTCGTTTTAATTTTGAATTCTTATTCAATGTTATCTGTTTTGTTATTCTCAACGATTCTTATTTCTTTTAATCTACATTTTTTTTTCTACGATACAAAGACTTTACAACAAACTTCTCAATTTTTAAAAAGGTATCAATAAATATCTAGAATGTTGTTACATACATATACCATCACGCCATGTCCCTTACGGGGTAGGCATACATAACCGAACACCACAATTTCTTACATTTCCGTGTTTCAGAATATCGTTTACATGGTCGTGCCATCCTTTTTTGGGCGTCCCCGACCTCTAATTCCATTCCTGTCAGTTTTGTATATTTTCTTCGTCAGGCGTTCTTCATTCACCCTTTCATTCACCAAGTGTCGAAACTATCGTAACGTGTTTCATTTATTAATAACATATTTCTTCATCTTACATCCTTTCCTTGTGTCCTCATTTTGTACCCTGTCATGTATCGTTCTATTACAAATGTTTCTTAACTCATTTCAACTATATTTATTCTGCTTTCGTGCGATTTCTGCCATGTCCAGGTTTCACTTGCACACGTCAACGTTGGCACTACGATTGCGTTATGAATGCAAATTTGGCATCCTTTGATATGTTGCGATCATTCATAACTGGTCTAAGTGCTCTATTCACTGTGTTCCCTACCGTAACTCTTCTTTCGATATCGTTATCAGGCCGTCAGAATATTGTTCTAGAATTAACCCTTTTAAATTGGCAACATCTTAATATTGTTTTAGTAATATTATGATTTTTGCTGTGTAAGCGTTTTGTTTATCAAACAGCGTTATATTTGTTTAAACAATAGGTAAGAGGTACCGATTTTAATATACTATTTTAAACTCATGTAATTGTGATGTTTTTGTAACCAGGGTAAAACTTAATTTCTGTTCAAACAACAATGTTTGGTTATGATAATTGTAATATGCGTATGAAACGAGTAAGAATATAAAAAATTAAAACACAATGAAATCTAGATGTGTCTTGGGCGTATTCAAATGGTTCATCAAAATACATGAGAAAACATCTTTATTTATTTTTAAAAGGTTTGCGTGTATAATTTTGCAATAAAAGCAATTTGCGATTTAATGTAGGTAGTCAGCCAACTGCACAGAGGACCAAAAATTTCACAGAACGTCGATACGTCATACACACGAGCACATCTCGGCGAAACTCATGCGGGAGATACATACCTGTTATTGGAGCACTGGAGATTCTATGTTTTTGTTTCATGTTTTCTTTGTTTGTATTGTTCAGTGTTATGTTGGTGTCTCTTTGCCATCGACCCATCCCTACGTGATATGTTCTTGGTGAGTGCTCCCATCCAATCTTGTCCTCTTCAGAACTCCTCAAGTCTGGGTATCTTCAAGGTCACATTTTGTTATGCGGACAAAGAACAATTTTAAAGTTTTCGAGTAATTCTGTCATAGATACGGTGCCTTAAAAGGCCGTTAAGTAAGAGCGTATTATATAATAAAGTTTCGATAGTATAGATATGTAGTGTGTATCCTTCCATTGTCTCTGTTTTAAATGCTTTATTTTATACCTTTATAATTGTTGTCATACCTCTCTCTGTAAAAAAAATCATGTTAATTATAAATAAATAAATAAGTCTAATATTTTCAGACTTTATGTTCACTTTTCTGAATTGAAATTGATGACAGTGTACGAGTTCGAATCTTCTATTCACACCTGTTAGTTGTTTTGCAGTTAGTTTCGTTTTATTTTGAATTAATTCTCGGACAACTAACCTGTACTATGTCAAATATTAATTTAACAAGCATCCAATAACAATTTGCTACATACTGGAGACCTTCAATATTAATCATCTCACTGATCCTGACTGAAAACTCCATTAAAAACTGTGTTTCCACCGGGAATCGAATCCGGTCGGTATACATTCTATATATGCGGAGCTGGTGGAAGTGGCAATAGCGATGCCCGTTGACGATTTTATATTAATGTAAACAAATATGTTTGAAATTGTAAATTTCATTATAGCATTGTAGAGTGTAAAAATATTAATTTGTAACCTATGTTTGACGTTGTTTGATTCTTGTGTTTTCTTTGCATGTAACGTTAATTTCATACGCGTTTTGGAAGGAATTGATAAGGCACAATTATACCAGATTGTTATCAGCGGATTCCATGTCGCCACGGGTATATTGGCTGTGACATTAACACGTGACACCTAAATAATCAGTCTTATCGCGTTTGTTCCGGGAGAAGAATCACAGGTGTGTTACGATTAGTTGTTGTCTTGTAAAATCTTCCGATTATTTCCTTAAATTTCCAAATATAATTGTGTTAAGTGACTGTACTATAATAATATTATTATGTGATTTGTGCGATTGAAAATGTTTCGTAGGATTAGTTCCAATGTAGGAGAAACGTACACGTCAGATGAAGGTATGAAATATGTATATACACCTATATTTCGGTTTGCTTGTTGTGTTCAACGTCCAAAAGTTATTTTCTTTCCTGACCGTGATTACATCGGCGAAAGTAATTTAAGTGCGTAGTATTTTGCTGTGGACTTTCCCTAAATGAGATAAAATGGATGTTTCATTCTGCGAATACCACAAATTTTCCTCACAGATCCCTCCCGGACGACACACTCCCACCCTTTGTATGGAGCCTTGTTGGTTTCCTCGCATTCTTTCTGACCATAATATCCGACGGTATTTTGTAGAAATCTTCCTTTTTGATTCGGATATTTACAAACCCTTACACATGGGCCCCAACGTATCGATGCTTTTGAAGTATATTTATATTTTTTGATTAATTCAGTCAAAAAATTTGCTCAACTGTAACGAAACTGATTTTATTTCCCACAGGAAATCAAACTCGTAATTTGATGTTATTTCTTTCGCAAAGTGGAAGTTTATAATGAATCTATGTACGTATTAAGTTAATAATAAGCAATTCAATTAAGAATACTAGAAATGTAACATAGTGTATGTAGGTATATAAGAATTTACAGTCCATTCACAAGGATAACAAAATCAAATATCATGATATATCCTTAGTACATTATAAAAAAATATCATGGAATAGTATACCTATCGTCCTACGGATAAAAATGAATTGGATAATATTGAAAAATGTTGAATACAAAAAATACTCCTGTATAAATATATAGCTTATTATTTTTTTTATCTTTAAGGATTGAATATTTTTAGCCGTGATATAGTGATGAGTTGTTTGATTATCGCGGCGGTGTCGTTGACTCGAAACACAAGGAAAGATATTCATAAAATCAATCAATATTTTTATACATATAGGCCGGAATAATTTGTTAATTCTGATATAAGTATTTATTTCTCAATGACACAGATGCCAAGAAAATTTAAGGCTCTCTTGTCTTCTTCTACATTATATCTCTGAGATTTGACAGTATTATTTAACTGTTGTTAATGGTGTGATATGTACAGGTATCGTATTTCTTAATTTCTTTGTATCGTATTATAAAACACACGATAAGATAAGAATAATATGTTGTTTTCTTTGTAGGCCTAAGTATTATTACTATACAAATATCAATACTAAGGCTTATTTTTAACTGACTTCCTAACCGGTGATCTTAATTTTACGTGATATTTTTTATTAATTTTTTTATATATGTTCAGCAATTTCTTTTCGACGATTCTTTTTTCATTAGAAAGGGGATATCTTCCGATTCATCCCATTTCAATGTGGTCAAGATCTGCAGCTTCGAATATGATCCCAATTTCATATTTTCATTTAGAACTTACATTCATTCAAATGATCGACTGTTGCGATTAATAAATACCTAGCTTCCGCACTATTCTCCGTTACAAACGTAGGTTCTTAGCGAATTGGATCGTATTTGCAGTGGTGTGCATGGCCGGAAATCAAGGGATCCACGATAAAATCATCAAACCCTTCAATGTTCACTTCAGCGATAGTAATTCTTTACCATACCAACATAAGTTAATGATTTTTTTAATGGGAGGGGAATGCTTAAGAGGTGATCACACATTTAAGTTTCTTCAATTTCTGATGATATATGGACTCATGAGAAAAAATCATCAAACTCATCAATTTTCACTTCAGCGATAGTAATTCTTTACCATACCATCTTTTGTTAATGATTTATTTTTTAAGAGGATTGGTCATCATCACACATATAAATTTCATCGAATTCTGATGATATGGACTCATAAGAAGAACTCATCAAACTCTTCAATTTTCAAAGGCGTCTGCAATCTGTATAACACTTATTATTGTATAGGTGAACTATATGAAAGATATTATTAACATGTCCCTCATGGAGTAGGCAGAGAGAACCGAACGCCACATTTCTTCTATCTTGACACATGTTTTTTTAATAGGTATATATGCTAATGTGAGTTAATTCTTATATGACGTTAGTATAAACTGAAGTGCGAATTTTCGCACAAAACAGTGGCTTTTAGAGGCGTTTTGTGATAACAATAATATGCTTCATATAGAGAGCGAAAGAAAAAAAAATATTTTGCAATCTTTGATCTAGGGTTTTGAAAATTGAATTACTGATTTATGTTCCACAAAGATTTATTTCTTTTCACAGGACTATCGTCTTGGCTGATTATGCCCTTATCAAGGGGTATGGGTCTTAAGTAATTGAACATTAGTTTCAAAACTTTATATAATCTATTGTACCTAGTAGAGAGTTTAGCATTGGCCACGATCTAATCCTTTTTAATAAAATTTATGTCTTATTTTATGTATGCACGATGTTCAACGTGATATCCTCTTCACTTCTCAAATAAAATAAAAATATTGTATCAAAACCACTAAAAAATCCTTCATATTTTGACGCCTTTAGTCCACGTTTCGCGTATAAACTATCGGCGTATAAGATTATAGAAGCGATATTTTATATGAAAAAAAAAACTGCGGCAAGTAAAGAATTATCGGATTTTCCTGTGTAATCACACCGCGGCTATTCTTCTCTGAAGATACTAAATTCGAGTTAACGTTACGGAAACGGGTCGGGGAGTTTTATTTTTTTTTTGTAAAATACATCAGCAAAATACTTTACATAGGTGATAATTTTCTTCAAACGCCTGTGTTTATTCAACTTTGAATTTCAGGAAAAATAATATTGTTACTTCTTCGTCTTCTTGACGACCGTATCTGTTATCGAATATCGGCTATCTATATCAAAAGTTTTATCGGCAACAAAAACAACGCCTGCTTATTTATATCAGCAATTCAAAAACAGATAATTATTTAGATACCAAGAAATAACGTCACTAGGGAAGAATGAAAGATAAAGAAATATGTCGTTCATAGAATGAAAGTAAATACGTTGAGATGGTTTGGCCACTTGGAAAGAATGAATGAAAAACGTATGACTAAAAATATGCAATTGAATAAGAGATCGGGGTCGTTTGAATCACATCCTAAAGATGGGATGAAGAATGTGGCGTTCAGTTCTATTTGGTTGTGAGGCGTGATGGTAATTATGTACGTATAAATTGAGTCACGTGTTTTTTTTTATGATCCGTTGTTTACGTTAGAATACATATTTTTACTATAAATATAAGTTATATGAGTAACATGATAGTACCCCTTTAAAAGTGTTCTTCACGTTGAAATAAAGAACTAGTGATGTCAAAGGAAACTGAAATCGATCTAAGATATAAATAACGCCTAATATTATGCAACGTGTATAGCAGTCTCATTTCAAGTTCTGGGGGCAAGTCTCGTCCAACCGGAGAAATCAAAACCCTCGTGATTACCCATATCATGGATATAATTATCATATGGAGTTCTATGACATCTTAAGATATTGTAGAACTCCATATAATAATTATATCCATGATATGGGTAATCACGAGAGTTTTGATTTCGCTGGTCGGACCAGACTTCAAAATATCAAATCAAAATATCAAATGAATCAAGCTAGAAATAGTTTAAACATGCATTGTCATCGAGAACACACAAAGTTGGAAAGTATGAGATCTCTATCTGGTCGGAAAGTTAGTTAAAAATTGCAAAATTAATTGCTAAGTTAATTTTAAGGATGTAAAAAATCAAATGAATAATATAAACGCAGTCTTTTTTCTTTTGTAAATCTTTTAAATCATAAGTTAAAATACAGTTCTATTAGAGATAATGATTGGTGTTGCAAGCATTTTATTTTGATTCTGAAATGCGCGCATAATATATATTTATTTACTTATTTATTTTATTTTACGGTTAAAAAAACATTTACATAAAAAAATACAAAAAAAATGCATCATATTAAGTAAACATCATCAA
Source organism: Molanna angustata (assembly GCA_963576475.1). Classification (NCBI taxonomy): domain Eukaryota; kingdom Metazoa; phylum Arthropoda; class Insecta; order Trichoptera; family Molannidae; genus Molanna; species Molanna angustata. Next base: position 22,411,230 of record OY754970.1, read on the forward strand.
CAATGGCGCTACAGCCCGGTGCGAGCCTTGGCCTCCTCAAGAAACTGCCTCCATCCCGCCCTGTCGACAGCAAGTCTCCTCCAATTTGTCTGTCCGATCGATCCTATATAGCACTCGATGTCGTCCAGCCATAAGTAAACAGACAACATTATTAAATATTAAAGTATAAAAAAGAAAAAAAATATATACACAGAAAACAATAAATCAAGAGAAAAAAGAAATTATGAGAACATAAAGTGAAAATGAAAATATTTTTTTTTTCATTTTATCGTAAAACATTTTCGCAGAGGAATAAAAATTCTTTATCTAATAACAATTTATATAAAATGCAAAAAAAAAACAAAAAAGTTCAAGACAAAAAAGTAACAAGGATACAAATTAATACATTAGAAATACTTATATGCATAAAGTACAAAAATTTTATTTTAAATCTTAAAAAAAAAATAATCTTATGATAAGTAAAAATAAAAAAATATTACATTTTAAACAATTACATTATTAGCAGCTATTAACTGATTTTTAAAAAGCATTGATATTAGTTCATTTTTAAATTTAGGTAAGGAAATGTTGAAAAAATCAACAGACTGTATGGCATGTGAATTTTGCCCTAAACCACTATATTTTGAGTCACTATGCGACATGTTTCGGCAGTGCTGTCCAACTAGCCGGTCGATGGCAGGACAGTCTCAACTAGAGTCTCAACTAGCCGGTCGATGGCAGGACAGCACTGCCGAAACATGTCGCATAGTGACTCAAAATATAGTGGTTTAGGGCAAAATTCACATGCCAAAACGGTTAATATGAACAACCACAAAATATCCGCCGAGTATTTAAACTAGACTGTATATTGATTACCCAAATTCTGAATTCGATGTATAGGTGTATAAAAGTGTGCTAAATTTTTAGTATTTTTAGAATAAAACGGAAGATGATTTCTAGTTTTTCTATTTGGTACATTAATATTTATTAAGAATTTTAATTCTGGACAGTTAAACTGATTATTAATACTTTTAGATAAACAAATTGAACTGAATAATAAGAAACACTTCCTTGCACCCTGCGCGAGTGGCGAGTTTATTGCCAAATGGCAATTTCTTCCAAGTAAGAGCCCAGAAAAGCAATATTTGCGATCGAAATGAATTCAAATAAATTTCTCCTCTGCTGGGAATCGAACCCAGGACGCCCGCACAAAAGGCAAATGGCTTACCAACTGTGCCAAAATATAAATCATGTAGCGTGTATATTTTATTATAAAAAAACATTTATCGGGTATTCAATCTCTTGATCGTACCGTTCATAAATATTTTTATATTATCTTGTAAATAATGGTAGGTACAAATATCAGTCTGTACTGGATACTGAATATTCTTTTGAATTATAATATGGACCCAGGTAATCCATTATGCAAATTCACGTTTATCCGCATAAAGTTTCCAAAATTCTTCCAGGAGCATTTTATCTACTATTTACTATGTTACATTTGCTTGTAAGATAGTATTTTTAGGTTTAAATCGGCTTAGCATATTTTGGTTCCTTAAAAAAATATTTTGTCGAAATATTTATTTTGATAAAAAGGTATAGAACACAATTTTGTCACAAATGCATGTTTTGAAGATTTTATTGAAAATGTTTATTTATAATAATACCTATAGGTATATACTTTTTTGATAAATGTTGTCATTTTTAATGATTCAAAATATTCCTTTCTTATTGATCGTCCGGACATACATATTAGGCATTCATTCATAAATTGCTTATTTTTATCCTTTAAAGTATGCTGGGCTAAAATCTATTTTTTTTGTCAGTTCAATTATTCCTTCTTTTTTTTGTTTTATCTTATTAGTTCATCATTTGTATTCTTTTTGTTTTCCTACATATATGTATATGTGTATTTTAAACTTTCCTTTTAACTGTGCAAAGTAATGTCTTTTTTATAATTTGAATGGTCAGGAGACCTTGATTGTACCTACCTAATTATGCACAATAGCCATGCGGGAGATACCTGTTATTGGAGCACTGGAGATTCTATTTTTTTTGTTTCATGTTTTTTTTTGTTTGTGTTGTTCAGTGTTCTGTTGGTGTCTCTGTATATGAAATAAATAAATAAATAATGTGATTAAGAATTTTATCTTGAGGAAGAGTTTAGTTTTTATTTAAATTATTTATCAAATTCTATCCCAAGGTATAATAGACCGTCCAAGCTTGACATTGGTATGACTCATAAAAATATGCGACTCACTTGACACCCGTTGTTATTAAAAATATTTATTTTACATGTATAACATGTCATTACATGTTATTAACGTATCGATAATATATTTTTGCTCTGAGATACCAAAGAGCGTGGACGCCCTCTATCAATCATCATCATCAGCCTGTGTTTACCCACTGCAGGACATAGACCTCCTCTCTCTTTCTCCACTCCTTCGGTTCCTGTGCAATTCCCATCCACTGTGGTCCAACAAATCTTTTAATGTCGTCCATCCATCTTTTAGGTGGTCGCCCTTGTGGTCTCTTGTCGCCTCTCGGTCTCCACTCCACCAATCTTTTCGTCCATCTATTGTCGGTCACTCTTGATATGTGTCCTGCCCATCTCCACTTCTGCATGGCTATTTTCTCAACCAAATCGGACAGTTTGGTCTGACTGCGTATCCAGTCATTCCTCTTCCTGTCTTCTAGTTTTCGGGCAAACTTTATCCTTTCCATTTTTCTTTGTGCTACACGCAGCTTATGTTGTCAGACAATTTGGTTTAGTGAATATTGGAGCTACGAAAAGTGTTATCGAGTTTCCTCCATCAATAATTCTGCTTAATTATTTTATGTACGTGTTGACCGCTCAATCAAGTATTAAAAATGTTTTTCGGTAAATTGTACCTTGTTGTATGGTTTATAGACATTTTCTTGTTGATATAATGTTCCTCTATAAACACGATAAAATATGAATTTCCTTTCAAGCTCGATGTTCTTGTTTAAAAACCCATTTTCATTGGATGCACCACAAATGAGCTACCTATGTAATTTTCATGGTTTTAATTGTTATTTGACAATGGTGATCGATTATCGATTGGTGTCAGTTGCAGAAGCTATCGTTGTATTTTATTTCTAACAGATAATAGAGAATTCTCTTGCCATGATCTCTTTTCTCTTCAGATTTTCGATTAGATCGGCCACCCCTTTGGAAGTTGTAATTTCATTTCTCAATTTATTTTTATGTGAATCGGTAGTGGGTAAACACTCCAAACAATGCCTTTAGACTGGAGTCAGGCGCCGCGCCACTGCGTCTACTCGCTGTGATTCTGTATTATACCTATTACTATCAACCTGAACTGTTTGTGTTAGATACTTGAATATACAATCTATGAAACATTCTTCAATTAGGTGAATTCATTTCTCTTGTCAAATTCAAAGTTTTAACTTTAATATTTATTAAATATTTCGCAATAGAGATAAAGTTGTATAAAAAATATTTACTCTGAGTTTGACTCTCCAACATTAATTTTATCGATTAATTGTAATAGTAGTCAATATTTCACTGTGATAAAATGAGGAATGAAGCTTATTGGCATTCTCCGTTTCCCAGAATCCATTGTTTGGGCTGTGAGTATTTTTCAATACTAGTCTTAACCTTTTTATTTTTATTTTATATGACTTCTCGGGCAACTAATAGGTACATTGTCAAATATTAATTTAACACACGCTCAAAAACAGTTCATTAAATTCCCTTATCAATTCTGACTTTTAATTACTCTTGGCTTATTTCATAAAATTAAATTGTCAACATAAAAAAAATAAAAATATACGTAAAAATAGCAATGAAACATAGTTTATTTAGAATCGAATATTTTTATTATTGCATATGCGCAAACATTGGATTTTTTTCCCTGTCGGGAGTCAAAGATATTTTTTGACAGATTTTTAATTATCTCAATAGAGACGAAGTTGGAATATTTATTGTAGGAGAACCGGGAAATCAAGGCACAGAAATCAAAAACCAATTCTCTCAATAGATGGCGTTACAACAAAATAAATAAAAAATAATAAGATTGTTGTTCATAATTTCACCCATAGATGGCTGTAGTAAAAATTCCTTATTTTCAAGCGAAAAGAATTTCAGTATTACAATATATAGAACTTTCAAAATTGAATTGATAGGGATCTCATTAAAAAGGCATAATTGGTGAACGTTGCGCAAGCGCATAAAGTGATCACGTAAACCAGCCGATGACAGGTCGTAAGCCCTGTAGGTGCCTTGATTTCCCGGTTCTCCTACAATAAATATTCCAACTTCGTCTCTATTGAGATAATTAAAAATCTGTCAAAAAATAGTTTATTTAGGTTATTTGAAATAATTTTTTTAATATTTTTTTTTAATATACCTACATATTACAAAAATTGTACTTTTGTTCCTTTGTAATAATATTTATACTGTCGGAAATATACTCTTCATTCATTTATTCATTCATTCACTTGCTAAAAGAAAAAAATAACATATACATACATACCATCATACCATATCCCTCACGGGGTAGGCAGAAAGAACCGAACGCCACTTATTAAAAATAAAAACACAAAAAAACACCTATGATATACGAATTAACAATAATAAGAATCGGTAAGGATCAGCACAATATAATAATCAAAGCAACCGATTTGTATATACTTTTAATTTATACCTTTTCAATGTTCAGCCTAATGCGGACGGTTAATTATTTTTTTTATTTATACAAAATTATGTACATAATACAAAAAAAATATATTGTATACTGGCGGGCTTATTGCCATTAGGCAATTTCTCCTAACCAACCAGACTACAACAACACAACAACAACAATAGAATAAGAGCAAAACAAAACAAAAAAGTATATATAACACCGACCGCCGTGGTACAGTTGGTAAGCCGTTCGGTTTCTGTGCGGGCGTCCTGGGTTCGATTCCCAGCAGAGAAGAAATTTACTTAAATTCATTTCTCACGAAAATATTGCTTCTCTGGGCTGGAAACACTAGCTAGTTGGAAGAAATTGCCATACGGCAATAAACTCGCCACTTGCGCAGGGTGCAAGGAAGTGTTCATTATTATTATTATTTCGGGCTCTTTAACACCTTCTCATGTTTATCACCTGGTGGGATTTGGGGTAGCACGAGCAATGCTGCCATGTGCTATCCTTATTGAGTGTATAAAATGTGGTGTTTGTGTGTTGGTGCCATGTGTAGTATTTATGTGTTAGTTAGGTCAGTAGTGTCGTCGATTTGGAGGAATTTCCTCACCAGTCTGCATGTGTTTAATATGGCTGCTTTTTGCATGGTGACGTATGTGTATTTAGGTAATTTGATGGTTTCTAAACTGCTGAATAAGTTTAATGGAATAATTCCTGTGGTGGAAATTACTATTGGTACTATTATCACAGATTGCATGTCCCAGATTCGCTTGATTTCGTCTTGCAAGTCAGTGTATTTTCTAATTTTTTCGGTTGTAGTTGTTTCAATGTTGTGTGTATTTGGTACAGCGATGTCAATTAACATTGTATGTTTATTTTGTTTATCTACAAGTGTAATATCTGGTCTATTGTTATGTATGGTTCTATCAGTTAGTATAGATCTGTCAAAGTATAGTTTGTGAGTGGAGTTTTCAAGAACTGGTGTAGGTGTGTATTTATAATAAGGCATTTTGTCATTTTTATTTATTTGTTTGTGTGCAATAGCTGATTCTTGGTGGATGATGTTTGCGATTTGATTATGTCTGTGTGTATAGTCATTTTGTGTGAGAGTGACGCATGCCCCTGTAATGTGTTGGATGGTTTCTGACTATGATGGTTTCTTTTTTTCTTTGTTTCTGACTTTTTATTATTATTATTATTAATATACTACTAAAAAAAATGCTTCATAGAAAAAAAGGATAGGGTAAGGACAAGGAGAGAAAATCGGGATCAGGTGGGATAAATAATATATATTAGTTAATTGATCCATACATTCCACACAAGCTGAAGTTAATATAAAAACACGTGATTTCTTTACACGGATTGAACAGATATTGTACCTTCATGATTATCTAAGTATCAAATACAATAATGTTGTAAAGAAGTACCAAAAATGTTTGCATCTCCTTGGCTTTTATAACTTACACGAATTTAACAGATATTGTACCTTCATGATTATCTACGTATCAAATACAATAATGTTGTAAAGAAGTACCAAAAATGTTTGCATCTCCTTGGCTTTTATAACTTACACGAATTTAACAGATATTGTACCTTCATGATTATCTACGTATCAAATACAATAATGTTGTAAAGAAGTACCAAAAATGTTTGCATCTCCTTGGCTTTTATAACTTTTATAACATATTTTTGGCTTTTATGTATAACATATTATAACATATTTTTGGCTTTTATAACATATTTATATTTGGCTTTTATAACATATTGGCTTTTATAACATATTTTTGACATTATTATAAAGTGCATACGTACTGATTCGTGCTCTACAAAATAAAAATATTTTCATAAGTAATATACGGTGATTTACACAAACTTTGCAGTGTTTATTATATTTTGTGATACCGCGCATCTCCTGTGAATATTTGCAGTGAGTGGGAACGCAGAGTTACTCGTGAATGCATGAAACATTCATCCCGTGGAGTGTTGTTGTACAAATCGGGTTGATCAATTTTATGTATTCTGTCACATTCTGACTGTTATATATGCAACTTATTTGACAGCATAGTTGTCTGTGTATACAGCACAGTGGTTAAGGCGTTGGTCTACCGATCCGTTTTTCCTTGGTTCGGTTCCACCTCTGTGCGAGTGTTTTTTTTTTAATTTTATTTTTTATATTTTCATCTTTTTAATTTTAATAAATGACTGACTAAATCTTAGTCGTCATAGGAAGATATAATATATTGATACATATTCACCTTAAGACAAACAAGGTTTCAGACGACATCTATAAATTGGAGAACTAATTACTAACTTTCTGTACTACGACACGTAATTTCACATACATCTGGTTTGGACCTTCGCTATTACTTCGCTGTTGCCGGCAGTCACTGGATGGGAGAGAAATTCGAGTAATTTCTGTGGTTTCTGCGTACTATCGCAAAATAAATAATACTTAGTACATAAAATTGGATATCCATTGTATATAATTGCTACAGGCTGCATCATCCTATACTTATACACTGTTCCTGCTTGATCACTGGCACTGCACAGATACTCTCACAGCGCATACTGTGTACAGCACATTTGGCGACACACCCCCCACACCACTACATACATTGAAACCTCCGCTATCCTAGGCGGATCGTGTTTTGTACTTGTATACGGGCGGTACATCCACACTATAATTTGTATTATTTTAATACTAATTCAAATATGAATTGCGCTGCGTGTACCGATATTGTTTGCGACGGTGAAGAAATTATCTGTCAGAACTGCAGTAAAGTATTCCATTTCAACTGCGTAGGAATAAAAGAAGCAAACTTTCGTAAAAGAAGTCGCGCTTTTAAACAATCGTGGAAATGCATTAATTGCAAAAATACGCCCTGCCCAACTTCTTCTCTAACTATAGAGTTACCAGTGTCAGTATCTCCACCCACAGAGACAGATCTACGTGATTTAATCTACACAACAATGTCCACAATGAAGAAGGAAATTTTATCTGAAATGGGGACCATGATATCAATGAAACTGGCATCTTTCGAAGATGAAATATCTAGCCTTCGAACAGATATTAAGGAATATATAAATGGAATGGAATTTTATGCAAATAAAATAGAGGAATTCGAAAATAAATTCTCATTAATGGAAAATAAGTTAAAATCACTAGATACACTGTCAATAGAAAATTCAGAACTTAAAAAAGAAATATCCTACCTTTATGATAGAGAAAATACGCGTGAACAATGGGCCAGACAGAAAAATGTCGAAATAAAGGGGATTCCCTTAAAGAGAGAAGAAAATACCTTGGATATTGTCAAAAAAATTAGTTCAGTTATTAAATTTGATTTATCGGAGAATGAAATTGACTTCTGTACACGATTGTTAAGTTCTTGTCGCGTAGAAGAAAGGAGGATTTTTTAGCCTTGACCAAGAGAAACAGAAACCTTATAAACTCCACATTCCTTGGCCCGCAAGATCAAAATACTACTCAAAAAATATACTGCAACGAACATCTAACACAAGCAAACAAAAATCTGCTACACAAAGCAAAGGTTGCTGCCAAAGGAAAGGCGTTCTTATATACATGGGTGAAAAATGCCAAAATCTTCGTACGCAAATCAGATACCTCACCTCCGATTTTAATCCGAAACGAAATAGACCTACAAAAAATCTATTGAAACACCTGGTCCTGCTGTTTATTTCATTTATATTGCATATTTTTTTGTTTATTTCTTTATACCTAACATACTCATACATGGGATTATCCAATATCAATTTTACTAACTTACATATAAGGATTATACTCAAAGGTGTACATAACGCCCTATCTTATACTCATGTGTCTCACTATTATGCTTTATAGTCTTATCAGTGCAACGTTGGTTACATATTTTCCTATTTATTTTTCCTATTTATTTTTCCCTTAGTCTGCCTTCAAAATATCTCACCTTGTTTATACTAATCTCGGACCTCGTTTCTCTCACTAATCTAACCACCGTCTTATTTGATTCATTAACTACTAGTCATTCTATCAAATTTTTCGAAGATTTCAAATGACTTTGAACATTTATCTCCAAAATGTACGAGGTCTTCGAACGAAAACTCATGTACTTTATCAGAATGTATTATCTGAAGAATACGACATCATTTTATTGAATGAAAGTTGGTTAAATGACAATACATTTAACAATGAGCTAATGGACAACAGATATGAAATATTTCGTAGAGACCGATGCTACGGAAAAATGGGCGGGGGTGTGCTTATTTCTATCAGAAAAAACCTTAACCCCCAACTGTTCGACGTAGGATCATCAACTGAAAGTCTTTGGGTGAAGATTTCCATTAAACCAAATTCTAATACATCCAAATTTCTATACATATGTTGCTTATATCTTCCAAAAAATTCTGCCTTCAATTCTAACTTAGAAAACTTTCTCGAAAAATGCACATTACATATGACGAATCACCCCAATGATCTCTTCCTTATTACGGGAGATTTCAACCTTCCGGATATACTCTGGCAAAACTCTTCTGATGCTGCATACTTTATACCTACAAATTTTTCCTCAGCAGCAAGCTCCCTGCTTATTGACACAGCTGATTTCAATGACTTGAAACAATTTAATGGAATAAAAAATGCTATGGGCCGTTCACTTGACTTAATTTTCTCAAATTACTCAAATATCACTGTCAAATCATGCCATTATCCGTTGATACCTGAAGATGTTTTTCATAAATCAGTTATAATCGAATTTCTCCTCACCTACCCTCCCCCTCTATCTGAAAATAAAAAAAAAATATATCTATTTAACAAATGTAACTATACCAGCTTTAAAAATGACTTAACCCAGATAAACTGGAATCAACTATTCCTCGGCCTGGATATCGAGCTAGCAGTTGAGAAATTTTATGAAATAATGCAAATATTAGTAGATATCCACATTCCCACTAAACAACCCGGCTCATCCACCTACCCACCCTGGTTTTCACCAGCGTTAATTAGAATAACCAAGGAAAAACATAAATATTTCAAAAAATATAAAAAACACCAAAGACCGGGTGACTATAACTCATTTTCTACTTTAAGGAAAAGACACCAAAGAATAAATAAAGAATGCTTTAAAAACTACATTGAAAAAACGCAATCAAATATAACTAAAAATCCAAAAAGCTTCTGGACTTATATTAACTCGAAAAAGGAAAATATTAACACCATTCCTACAGAAGTATTCTTCAATGACCTTAAAGCAAATAATGGTGAAAAAATTTGTGATGTGTTCCTCAAATACTTTTCCTCCATCTTCGACCACCCACCCCCCGCATTGCAATTAAATTCACTCCAAGACACATATCATGAAAATATATCGGAAGGAATGTGTTCAATCTCATTTGATATAAACAAAATTTTTATATATTGAAAAAATCTCAATATTCAGAAAGGTCCGGGACCAGATTCAATACCAGCAATTATTTTAAAAGAGTGTGCCGAAATACTTGCATACCCTTTGAAGTACCTATTCCAGCTATCATTCAACAGTGGAATTATGCCGAATAAATGGAAGACTGCTTTTATTTCTCCAATTTTTAAATCTGGCAACCGTTCTGATGTAAAAAATTACCGACCCATATCTAAAACCAATATAATAAGTAAAGTCTTTGAAAAAATTGTTTATGATCAAATAATTCCCTTTGTTAAACGCAATATCTCCACTGATCAACATGGTTTTATTCCGGGTCGATCCACCACCAGCAATTTGCTGGAATTCACTAACTTTGTGACAAACGCAATTGATAAAAATATCCAAGTCGATGCTGTGTACACGGATTACAGCAAGGCGTTTGATCTGTTGAATCATCATATCTTAATTCAAAAATTAAAAAAATTTGGCTTCCATGGAGATCTTCTAAGATGGCTCACTTCATATATCCGCAATAGATCTCAGGCAGTTGTGACCGGTGGCTATACATCTAATTGGATTACCACTCCATGCGGCGTTCCACAGGGCACACTGCTGGCCCCTATCCTTTTTAATATATATGTAAACGACATCACCTCTTGTTTCAAATTTGTCAAAGTAATAATATATGCAGATGACATGAAGCTCTATACAAAAATAAATAGTGTTCAAGACTGCCGTAAATTTCAACAGGATCTAGAGCATCTTCAAACATACTGTAAAATAAATTCTCTTAACTTAAATCCACAAAAATGTCAAATTATCACGTTTACAAAAAAAAAGAATAAAATCTTCTTTTCCTATAAACTTAATAATTCCCCTATACCTAGAAAAGAATCGGTGAAAGACCTAGGAATTATTATGGATAGTAAACTGTCATTTGACGATCACATGAATAATACAAGTAAAAAAGCCAATAAAATGTTGGGCTTCATCATCAGGAACTGTAAACCTTTTTCAAATATTGAATGCCTCAAAATTCTATATACATCTATGGTAAGAAGTCATCTGGAGTACGGATCGCAAATTTGGAACCCGATGTATCTTAAGTACATAAATAGACTGGATAGTGTACAAAAACGCTTCCTCAAACACCTCATCTATAAATCTGGCTGTCGGGAACTAATGGGCCCGCATAATCATATAAATAACGTGTACTTAGCTGAATCAAAATTTAATTTACCATCACTATCATCTAGACGAATAACTGCAGACTCACTATTTTTGTTTAAACTATTTCATAACATCATTGATTGTCCAAATTTATTAGAAAATATCTCACTTCACATTCCAAACCGCAATGTCAGATCAAAACCTACTTTTTCTATTTCACACTCTAAAACTAATCTTAGGAAAAATTTCTTTACTAACCGGGCCACCTCCAATTTTAACAACCTGCTCAATAACATTGACTTTTTTCATACTCAATCTCTACACTCGTTCAAAATTGCGATAAAGCGCCAACTTTGCACTGATAACATAACTCAAAATTCCACTCTCTAGTATATGCATGAATGTATTATTTATGTGTCACCATAATGGTTGCAACACCTTCTTCGTTGATCCTTAAGCGAGTTAGAATCCCATGTTATGATTCTAGAATACATACAATCCTCTCTGTACTATTCCCTGTATGTTTCAGGTGTGTTCCTATAATTTTGTTTTTTTCTCATTTTTCGTAAATTGTATGTTAAGCTTTTAAAATTATTTGATTTGATGTCCTATTATTATGTACTGTAGTCTACATTTACTTGTTTTTTTTTTCATTGTATTTAATATCATTATGCTCTACTGTACTGTTGGATATCCAAAATAAATAAAATAAAAAAAAAAAAAAATAAAATAACTTACACGAATTTTTTCTCTGCAGTCGACTGTACCGACAGAAACATTTTTTTCCATAGCTATTTGCTTGGGCACGAATTTCAAATATGGTGATGATTGAGCACCAAAACTGCATATAGTGATGATATAATGCATATATAGTCTTTGGTCTTTTATATATTATGGTCACGTACACACTAGGTAGTCTTTATTTATTTCTCTTGTAGAGTTTGTAATTGGAAATTGTCGATTCGTAATTTATCATTGGTAATCTAAATAATTTCTTATTATTGTGTCAATCAAGCTTTTTCAACTTAATTTTTGGGATATATTTGTTGTATAAAACTATCATAAATATCACCAAATCCTGTTATGTGAATTTATGTACGTTGGTTATTTTAATCTATTTAATGATTGTTTGATATCTTATGATTCGGTGTCTTCTTTGAAATATCTTAAACATATTAAAGGTGAAGAGTGGCTTGAGGCGGATGGATGCGGTCTGCCCAAGATAGGAAGCTGTGAAGGTCTCAGGGGTATATATGTCTATTACTGGACGAATGAGGACTGAAAAAGAAATATGCTATTAGTTTGGTTTGTAGCAATACTTAACAATATTATTTAAACAAATATTTTCTGTAATTATTATTTTCAATTATTTTCGAGCACACGAAGGTGTAATATACTATATTTTTCTAACGAAATTAATGTCATGTAGGTACCTGAATTTTCCATCACCATGTATAAGTTTGAATCTTTTTTCTTTTGTATATTTTATATCATTGTCCAGCACAATCTAGAGATTTCAAATGCGTTGATTAGTTCTCCTTATTCCTTTATTTAGATCAGTCTTGATCAAATATTTAGTGCGAGACCAAGTGTCGGACTTTGCTCCACACTGTTTTCGAATATCGTTCGTGTTGTTGGAGATGTAAATAATAATGTACACAACAATATCGGAAACGAGATTCCTAGAAGTTCATAGTTGAAAATGAAATCCTCTCCGTTTGTCAATACCGCATGTTTGTAATCAAATTGTTTTCTATTCTCCTTCTCTTGACTATTTGCGAATTGCATTCTACTCTTCAATATATGTATTTTACAGATGGATTCCAATTCGAGTCACTCCTGCATTTCTCTTAGAATATTGGAATTAGCATTCACAACGTACATCTTCTAGTGAAATGAAAATAATTATTACTTTAGAGCGAGAATTCCTCGTCATCTTTCTTACCCATCTGAATTGCGTGAAAAGTGTGACTGATTGTTTGAAATAAATATTTTTCTTATATTTGCAAGGTTGAAAATGGAGATTACTTACACAAAATAGCTACTAATTATTGTTTGAAATTTCACGATACGATATAATTTCAAAAAGACTGATATTTATCGGTATATTTTTCTATTTACAAATACTTGGTATATTTACAACTTTTAGTGCTATATGTATTCCATATACACATAATATCTAGGTATGTATAACCATTATGATAATATCATTTAATTCGTAAACGTTTTTGTTACAAAAATATTTGTTCCTGAATAATACTTTTAATTTTGAAATTAAATAGTATCTGGTTGTACCTAAATATCTCTTCTAACTACAACGAAAATATAATATTTTCTGTATTTTGAGCAAGGTAGCTGTTAATAAATTTAAAATGATATATTTGCGATTGTTTTTTTTATATGGATCCATAATATTGAAATTAAGCAGCATAATTAGCCTTTTTTATCAAATTTTGTAACCTTGTAGTTTTAAAAACTTATTTAGTTTACAATTGTAAATAACTGAATATTTTCGTTAATATGTGCCTAATTTAATACAGCGAATTTCACTTTGGCTTAGTTATCAGAAAATAAATAATATCAGAAAACAAAATGATCAAGAAAAACGTCTATATTTTGTTCTTTTATCTTTCGCTCTAAATTGGTATATTACTTAGGGTCTAAGAAGGGTTAATTCTCAAGAGTTTGAAATATATATTGGTCCGGAAAGGTCAGTAAAGGTATGGATTGAACTGATAATCTATGTGTGCAACTTGGTTTAAATTACGCTTCGACTTCTTATTATAACGGTTACTTATTACTTCTTATTATTACTTCTTATAACGGCTTTCGATATTCTTTCCAGCTTTCCTCAGCGTCACTCAAAAAATTATATTATTTTATAATGATCGTCCATTTGACAAATACACAAAATTTTAATCAACACAAGGAATTCCAAAACACAATTCATACGTAAACAAAGAAATTGTAATCTTAGCCCAATCTCATTATATTATGTTAATGATTCTTTAATATGTATATTCAGAAGTCTTATTTAGTTATTTCTTATTGATTTTTCTTCATCATCACTATTTTTTTGATTTATAATCACTTTGATAGGTCGGTTGTTTTTTTGATTTTGCTATGAAGATAGTCATAGATTTTTTGATGACTTTAATTCTGCGAATCTCTGCTCCTCCCCAAAAATATTAATTACATAATATAACACAGTTGTATTTTTCATGGCTATTATATAAAATATTGTTAATACTTTCGCCATTGCGAAAGTGATAGAGTGTATGAGCTTGAATGAAGTGATTAAGTAGTTAATAATTTAAAAAAAAATGCTCAACACCTTCCATTTCCACCGTCTAGCTTCAGCAGTTAAACAATGAGACTAGTATGAAAAACAATTTTTAAAAGAATATATTCATTATGACACCTCAAGGCGTGTATTTGTACAATGAATGTCGGCTCAGTCAAAAATATTAACATTAACTGAATTTTTTGTATAATTCCAAAATATTCAGTTAATTTGGTCCACTGCACAAAATATATTTTTAAAAATCTAGTTGATTTATCGTCAGGAAAATTCTCGACGAAATTATATAACACCGCGATTGCATAGGTTTAGAAATGAACTGTGTGTTGATGGAGATATTATAGGGGATAGCTTCCCGGTCTTTAAAAAAAATATCGATAGCTGTCAACTATAAATAGCTTATACCTTATATTGTATAAATAAATAAATAAATAATAAAGATTATTTCAGTTTAAAAGCATAAAAGCTTAGATAAAACACTAACCGGTATTGGTCTACCTAATACCGTTAGAACTTGAATGTATACAATAATACATATTATTATATTCTAATTAACCTAATTTGTTAACAATTTTAATACTATATGTTCTATTATTGGGAAACTGACCTTTATGAATTATAATGGAAAGACACAAAGGAATCGTATTTGGTTTATAACTTCGTATAATTAATTCATTTCATTGAGAGCATCAATGATATGTTCAATTTGAACAAGGAATAAGTATGTGAATAATGAATATAGATATATGATAGAGGAACACGGGATTCATATTAGTTTATATATTGGTATGTTATATTCATGAAAATGAATATTCACCACATCAAGTAACAAGCAAACTCAATCAATGAAAGGAAAAATGGTAGGTCCAATAATTGATAACCTGAATTTCTGAAAATTTATGAGTAAACCACATTCACCTAGTGGAATAATAAATATTTATTTATTTTAAAGATATATGGATCAATCCACTTTTGATTTAACAAACAAAATAGATACAAAAACAATATAACGAACAAAATATATGTAACAGTCATTTAATTATGTACAAAAAGATGTATAAATAAATAAATAAATAATTCAAAGATAAATCATAAAATAGTATGAACACTCATCTTACACGAAAAAACATGTTAAAAATACAGAAAAAAACGATTTTTTTATTTGATACTCTGACCATATAGGCCCGGGCATAATAAAACATTGTTTTATAATAATAATCTTAAACAACCATTTTTTTTACATTATAATTTGAATGATTGTTAAATAAATTTGGTCGAATTAATGTCGTAATTTGTATTTGTCTCTAAAATAATTCAAATGGTATTATTCGTCAATTGTGATTATCGCCCCGAGTTGTACGTACAATTTTAATGGAGGTTTGTTTTCGAAAGAGTGTACCTATTCATGCGATTTCGATTTTGAGTTGGAACTTTTAATCTACCGATATTTGTTTTATTTTTTACCGATTTGAGATTTTTATCGGTGAAAATATTATGCATGAACTTCATTTATACTTACATAAATATAAGCATATCTCGATTCCGCTAAAACACCCCCCTCCCCCTGTAAATTTGTCCACTTTACGAGTACGTGTAGTAAATTGTTTAACAGACATTTCATTTCATTTGGGATTCCAACGATTTTTCTGAAAATACCTTACATATTTTATATGATGGATTTTTTATGTATGCAGGTATATAAAAATGAAATAGAAAAGGTGAATCTGAATACGTTTTTTTAACACGTCAGAAATACATACATTCACTGGAAATTGGTTATTGTTTTTTAATTAATATGTTTGTCTGTTTTCAAACTACTGTTGCATGTTGTAGGTACATGACAAAATGCACTTTTCAGAAAATATCCGTCGGTCTGTACATTATTTTTGATATCCCGAGACATTGTTGAGATTCAATAGTTGCCTCACGTTGCTTTGGTTTGTTGGAAGAAACTTCCTTATGGCAATTTACCCGCCATTAAACGCATTATTATACACGAAGTAAAATAAATGAATAGTAATAAATTACACAGATTTATGTGCAATTTTTATAATTATGGGATTATTCAATCGTTATCATTTTTCTTCCTAGTTACATCAACAAAGTATGATTTTTCAACGTTTTATTTAGTATTCTGTCTAAGTTTCACTTGATTACGCCAATCAAAACTATGTATGTAATAACGATATATTGTAAGACATTCGAAATATCGGGCTCATCACCGATTTATGTTGTCTTTCGATCTTTCTTATTTCATAGTTAAACATTTATTCTAGACTTAATGTTTTCTAAGAAAGAAATGACCAAATGTGATGAAGAATAAGCGAAGACAAATGTTTTCTTTATTATTTACTTTTCGCTTTGTCTCCGAAGTTAAAATATTTATTAGGTCAGGTTCGTGGGCCCCTTAGAAATATAATAAGTGTTTATTCTCGTCACTTTCTTCGGGTAAATAATGTCCCTGTTATGTGTCTACATTTTTCTTATTTCCATGGCGCCCCTATATCTACTTACACCCTCTTTTTCTCTGTCTATCTCATTCACACACACACACTCACTTTTTACGTATTCGCGATTCAGTTAAACAACCGCTGTTTTTAATTTTGTGTTTGAAACTAGCGTGTTTCAATATATCTTTTCAATAAAAAAATAATGAACAAATGTACCAAAGTATTTTTCCTTTATAATGCCGAGGCACCTCGGTAAAAACGTTCCGTCATTGTAATCGAATTTTGAAATTTTGTCGTATAAAAATACTTTTTATGTTTGTTCATTAATTTTAAAATGGATTTCCCCTCTGTTAACACAAAAACTTTAGAATCATTATATTTTGCATAGTTTGTACGAACTATCGTCCCTCTCCTGACTAACAGCCGTACCTGACATTTTTGGCAAAATGGAGTTAGGACCACCATTGTGTAGGTATTTATATGTTGTACGCGTGTTCTCACTAAAGGTTTCGATTGTAACACCTCCGGTTAACTTGGAATAGCTTAGTGATTTGCTGTCTACCAAAAAAAAAACCAGAAAAAAGACGAGTGGAAGCTATTAGAAGAGGCCTACATCCTACATCCAGCAGTGGAGAGATGGCTGAGAAAGAAGAAGAAGAAGAATCACTGAAAATAAAATATCACTAATAGACCTATATGCAAATACGATTCTAATATATATAAGAATGATTCATATATATAAGAATACAAATAAAATATTAAAATATATTTACACCATGTCACTGCACCGTGTGCTGGGAGAGATGAAAAGAAGCACGCGCAAAATACTAAAAACGCTCTCCTGAAATTTGAATTTTGCAGATACGACTGTTAGTCAGGAGAGGGACGCTATGGCAGATGAAAATGTTATTTCTTGGACGCACAAATTTTCATTTCAATACAACTAATATCGTTTCCCTGATTGAATCATCACAACGATGGAAAGAGAGTAATAAGTACCTTGGAGCAAGGCTGTGGATGCATCCACGTAAGGGTATCCCATTAGGAGAAGATCTGCTCTGTTGGATATGAACCACCCTCAACAGATTTGGGATTGGTGTCACACGATGTAGAGTGAACTAGATGTGACTGCGGCGCAATCCAGGATGAGAGTCACCTTCTGATATGTCCATTGATGACGGATGGATCCTGGGGACCTAATTATGGCGAATGACAAGGCGATGGTAGTCGCCGGGTATTGGAGTGGCAGGGTTTAAACCAACCGGACACGTGAATAAATACAGTGCTGTCGGATTCTACTTTTCATAATGTTAGAAGAATTTGTACTTTTTTGCATCCAACGATTTATCAAATGTGCCTTGTGTAGTCTATCATAAAATTGATCACCAATGTTGAAAATTTACTATGTGTTCAGAGGTAGCTTGGAACAATTTTTATTTATATTCATGTCCTTAGTGAAGCGAAGATCTGGAGAAAAGTCTGAATCTAAGTTTAGTTCTTCTATAAAGTTCGATTCTTACCATTTTTCTTACACTATTTCATCAATAAATACAATCGAATCAGATCGAAACGTGTCATCTGAATCATCGAAAATGCTTTTTTGCGATTTTTATGTAAGTTAACGCATTCAATTATTGTTTGTATTTCGTCGAGAAAAGGAACTGCTTTAGATATTATACATACCTATAAGTTCAATATCTGATTACAGATTGTACAATTGATTGGGGCCGCCCAAGGAAGGGATGGCACGGCACGTCCATGGTATTTTGAAAGACGGAAATGTTAGAAGCGTGAACAACAGACGAACATGTATAAGACGATGTATGAATGTTGTCGAGGCGATGAATGTATGTCAAGATAGAAGTAAGTGGCGTTCGGTTCTCTCTGCCTACCCCGTAAGGGACATGGCGTGATGGTATGTATGTATGTAGATTGTACAATAATGTTTTGTTTGAGAAATAAAACGAGCGCATGCAGTTGAACTCGGTTGGGCATAAATCGTATGATAATTGCTTCTTTATATGGGACATATTGTGCATTTTCTGTGTTCTTGAAGTGTTTTTAGAGTAATATAATTGTATACTCGTATGTACCAGAGTATTTTATAGCTCCACAACCGAAATTCATGGAGAACATTTTATGAATTCACTTTGTCGGATTAAGAAAAACATAGGTATTACTTTGTGTCATTAAGTTATGTATATATCATACCAGTAGGTATGTGTTTTATCCTTTATCTCTAGTATACAGCTTAACTTTATATTGTACTTTTGTAATAAATAAATTGCCTCTATATCCCAATGCAATGGCACGCGAATGGGAACCTACTTTTTATTGTATACAGATCGCTTTTCCCGTTTATTCCTTAAACGATATATTTCCTTTTTGGGATCAGAACAATCGTACATAATGCTCTCCGTAGCTATATATCTATGTATGTATTATACACGCATGCCGTAGACATATGTAGATTTAGGTACATTAATGTCGAATAGCAACCCTTCTTTCTTATACTGGCTATGTTACCAGGGTTGTCAGTTGAGGATAGATATTCGGTTTTTATATTAATTAACACATTATTTTTTTAATATATATATTTATTACCCGAACTAGATTTATTACATAAACCATATTACCTATGTAATATTACAAGATAATATGTCGATATTCAAGTAATATAATATTTTTTTATTAATTGTGAAAATTATATTACCTACCTACTTGTGTCATATTTCAATGGAATGTTTTATTAGCTTTATATATGTATATACATAGATTTATTGTTCTTATAAAGTATGTAAAATACAGATAACTGTTGCAATATGATTTTTCTATTCGAATAGAGTATAGAAAAATCATATTGCAACAGTTTTCAGGTACATAATAAAATAATTCTGGAGTCTGTTTTTGTTTTCATTATTAACAGACGAAACAATTTGCTTATCACAGAAAATATTATTCCATTAAAAAGTAAGAAGTGTCTTATTACATTCTTTGTAATAAGATACAAACAATCATTATTAGATAAGTACTTTGGTATTAGATTTCTGAAGGATTTTTTTAAACTCATTCACCATGAGACTATCTCAGTGTTTTTATTTTTATAATTTTAATTTGTATTGCTTTCGGGTAACTAACATGTCATATATTAAATGTTGATAACACGCACTCAATAATACATTTACGGATTCCGGAGACTTAATATTATAAGAGATAGCAACGTCAAAAGAAATCTATTATGTATGGTTGATTTTTTGATGTTCCCTTTCTTATTGAATATAGGTACGAAAAAGGTAAGTCTATGATCTTTATAGGTATGCTGTTATACCATCCATCTGATTACAATGAAATTGGTGATTTCTTCAGCGCACAGCGGGGAAGGCTTTTGAATTTTTATTTATTTATCTATTTGGCTTTTCATAAGAGAATTTACTAAAAAAATATGTACATGGAATTCATTTTAATGGTTTTCAGAAATATCAGAAGGCACTGCAGTTCCCTTCCATCCCTTCAGTCCCTTTCATCCGAAACAAAGATTTTCTTGTGACTCAGCGTTTAAATCGCTACCGGATCGCCGAATAAATTGTTAGTAGATAATTTTTAATAAATTTATATATGAGATGTGAAATAAAAAAATATAACTTAGAAACCTTCCCGGGTGCGCGCTGAACAAGTCACCAATGTTTCATAGTAAACAGAAAGATTTTACAGATGGGTCGATGGCAAAGCGGTTAGCGCATTGAGTTAGTAATCCAGTGGTTGCGAGTTCGAATCCTGCCTCGACCGATTTCGTTCACCTATAGCACAAGCCTTTATGCTTATTTTAGGGAATGTAGGATGTTGTATATGTACTTGTTAACAAGAACATGTCCATTTAAAAAAAATAAAGTTATATTGAAATGGTATTAAAATTTGCGATATTTACCTGTAAAGAGGATGCGCATTGCTAAACGCAACCTCTCCCAGGTGTGCCAGACTTACCGTTTTCATACCTTTATTTAATAAAAAAAGTAAATGTCATAAAAATCATTTTTACACAAATGATTATTAAGATAATTATTGTCTCACAAAACATTTATACACAAATGATTATTAAGATAATTATTGTCTCACAAATCCAGACTGACAATACAAATTAAAATTCAGTCTGGATCTGTGAGACGATTAGTAACGCAAGTCTTCAGTATGTGGCAACTTCTTATTAGATGCGTGTTTAATTATATACCCAATTATTTTATTCCTATCCAGGCGAAACGGTCGTCCTGGATAGGAATAAAGTAATCGCAGAACAAAAAACAGTGTTAAATTTTTATAAGAGAATTCTACATAGTCAGTAAAAAAATAAAAAAAGTGCGTATGTTTTTGATAATAATGTCTGTTACTGGAAAAAATATGGCTGATACGATGATGGTGACAATAATTAATTTCTCTAGTTTATCCGTGTGGTTGGTCTATAAATTTCCAAGTACTTACCTATTGTTTTTGGCAAGTTATATGAAAAAAAATCTAGAATCTTAAGTATTGTACATTGTATACTTTATATTTGTAAAATTAATGAGTTAAATATTTTACAGTGAATTTCTAACTCTGTTGTCACAAAAAAATTAAATTATTATTCATATTTTTACATTATGAGACATACCTACATATACCCATACATCTTGTATACCAACCTTACACACATTCGACAGTCTAATCATTCTCTACCTTTTATTTCCATAAACATATTAATTTGTTTTGATCAGTTTAACCTTTACAATCCTATTGTATTTTTTGTGTTAAAACATTCTTGCATAACCTCATCCAATGATCATTTTTGTCGCTTATTGTTGTAGCCATATTTTAAAAATGGCTGAAGGAAAAACTTCATAAAACATCATGATTATGGGGTATTTTTCTACATTGTGTCGTTTCTGTATTTTATGTCACCACACAATATTGCTGTGTAATTTAAAGCTTCCTAAACCCTAAAAGTTTACAAAAGCTTTGCTGGTTTATGGTAGATTATTTTATATGGCAACAATGTTTTGTAGGTTAGTATTAGTATATTTACTGCTTTATTTGCTAAATATCTGTGTTTTGCGAGTTTGATATTACGATCTACCGATGGACTGTTTTTTTTCTTTTCAGTATATCTTTTTTGGCTTACACAGTTGCATTCGTAACCTACATGTGTATCTACATATGTAGATAACATAAACTCGTCATAATAGTTACTAAATCATTTAAATCATTGTATCAACTTTATATTATACGCATAAGAGTTTGAAGTGTATTTTACGTTGAAGTTAAATATATTTTACCCATTAGAAATCTTATTTATTTATTTATTTTTATTTTATATAGCTTCTCGGGCAACTAACAGGTACTATGTCAAATAATTATTTAACAGGCACCCAATAACAAGTTGCCACATTCTGGAGACTTACGATATTCATCGTCTCACAGATCCAGACTGAAAATACAATTTTAAAAACTGTGTCTCCACCGGGAACCGAACCCGGGACCCTTGGATCAGCAGTCAGATATCCAACCAACTGAGCCACGAAGGCCGACAAGAAATAAAGATTTAAGAAATAAAGATAAATAAAATATAACAGTGTAATATGACAGATTAAACATACAGATAGGACGATGGCAGAGCAGTTAGCACGCTTGGCCAGTAATCCAGTGGTCGCGTGTTCGAATCTTGCCTCGACCGATTTCGTTCATGTATAGCACAAGCATTTATGCTTAATGTAGAGAATGTAGGAAGATGTATATGTACTTGTTTAATAAGGACATATTCATAAAAAAATGCAGCCTAATTCTTATTCTTCACTAAATGTATGTAGTGATGAGGTTTATCAACCACGATGTCATGAGGAACTGTTAATAAACAATAATACTTACTTTTTTCCGTCATCGGTTGGGTCATTACTTGATTTTTTAAAGCCCCGGTTCCCATGTTGTCAGCCACTGTACGGCCTCCGGTTTTGCGTCATGGATACCCATCCACACCCCCTCGGATATCTCCTCGTCAGGCACTCCTCTACCAGGTGTTGGGCAGCCTGATTAATTGCTCCATAATCACACTCCTAAGAATCCCTCTTGCCCCATTTCCACATGAGGTGATTGCAGCGCCACAACAACAATAATGTAAAATATATTGGTGACGCCTTATTGATTTTGTAGGTTAGGTTTTGTCTACAAAGGGAGAATTTCAGTCAGAGTTTGACTCTCAAATCTATAATATGTATTAACGTACTGTCGTATGTGTTCGATTGTAAGAAGGAATGGGCAGGGTCATAGTAGCTGCAATAGTGTCTCCATCGATCTGTATTCCATGCGCCAATCTTCCAGTTGATTTCACTCCGGATAATCCTGGATGTATTCCATTCGATATACCTAACCAGCGCATCTTCATCTCGTCTATATGTCGCGCTTGTTTATTTCTATAGTGGTCTGCTCTTTCTTTATTGTATTGGACATTATGTGTTTTCAATTTATTTTCAACCCAATAACAATTATCGTTTTAAAACTCCATATTATAATCCTAATTTAAAAAAGAGGATCGTTACAGTGCTTCTATATTTGACAATGCTGATTATACTGTTTTTTATTTAAATTTTGATACGTTGAACCGGTACATACATTGATTTCTATTCGACAGTTATTAAAAGTAATTAAGTACAATTAACTATTTTACAATCATGTAATTATATCAATTGATTTTTGTGCAGGTACATAATATTATATTTAAGTTATACCCATTTTGAAAACTTCATAAATTCGATGTTTTCAATTTTTATTCAAATTAGTTCTCCTAGTTTTATTCACAGTAAAAATATGATCGAAACTGAACTTGTTTCAAGATCCAATTGACTCCCCACTGAACTCAGAAAATTTCGTTTCAATTTTTTTCATTTCTCTGCCGTTTTGTCTTCTTCGTGCCTTGAATAAGTTTTTGTGTCCTTTGACAGACGTTTTCTTTATTAAAACATTTCTTAGGTTTTCAATGTATTTTTGTGTAAATACTGAAAGATTTCATTTTTTGGATATAAAAACCCGACATTTTAATAAAATTATTTGCATGTAACACATGGGATCCAACTGTCGATGGCAAAATGTATCTATAGTTGAAGAATACGTACCAAACTATAAACCATTAAATCCAGATAATTGAAGAACATGTATGTCAGGTTAGAAAAGTGTGGAGGTCAGTCCTACCCACAACATGTAAACAGCTTGATTGTATGTATTTAAGGAGATTAAGAATCATACTAATGAGAGACCTCGTAGATATAGCGTCACTTAATTAAATTTTTACAAAAATTGTTAAAATTAAGTTTGAGATATACTAGTATAATCCGTCCATTCAGTCCCTTCCATCCCTAGAGTCCCTTATTTCCCTCCAGGCGCCTCCGTCTATCCAGTCCTTCTGTTTATTATATATTTTCTTGTAAAAATGCGTTTAACTCTCCACCGGATCGTTAAATGAATCCCAAATAGATCATTTTTCTTAAATTCGGTTGTGAGATATCAAATAAATAAATAAATTTAAATAATAAAACCTTCCCGTGGTTCGTTGAACAAATCCTCTAAGTTACAATGCCATACCAAATAGATCATTTTTCAAAAATAAATTGTGTGAGATATAGAATAAATAAATTATAATTCAATAACCTTATCCAGTGTGCGCTCACTGACATACATACACTCATACCATCACGCCATATCCCTTACGGGGTAAGCAGACAGAACCGAGCGCCATACTCCTCTATTTTTGCACACATTCCTAGCTTCCTTTACATCCGTGCTCGTCGATTTTTCCCGCTTCTTATATTTCCTCAATGACAAGCCTTAATATACATAGATATGCTGCAAACCCTTTGAGTTGGAGTTTTTTGACTTCGAAGTTGAAAATCATGAAAAATGTAGACCTGGCAATATAAAATCTCGCGCATCTAAGCTTGAAACTTTGTCGACCTGTTCAGAGAAATAAATTATCTTGAATAAATTTGAACAGTTGGAATATTCTCCTGTTTAAAAGAGTATGAATTTCACCCTGAAGCATGTAACGATCTTGTTTTTGTATGAAAACTTACGTGCATTATGTTCGTAACGAATTTTATCTTAATTTAGAATATTAATTCGTTTCTTGGAATTAATTGACATAAATTGAATTTATATTCAAAACGTTTGTATTAAAAATATTCAGTTTTACTGAAACTGTGCACTCGCTTCTTCGCTGCTTAGGCAAGTCTTCTATTCATGTCACTGTCCGTATTTCATATAGGTATGCTAGTTCGAGTCGTATGACAGTTTTCCTTTTGATTAAGTGTAATTCTGGTAATTCTTTTTGATATCACAAAACCAATTTCATTTCGAGTATTGGAGCAAGATTAGCAATTAGCACAATTAAATTAAATTTACATATGGTGCGCCTGAAATATTTCCTGTTATGCAATATGTATAACACGTATTACTAATGAATTTCGAAAACCAGAAATCGATTCCTTTATAATATTTTTAATCTTTCTCCGCTTAAATCTTACTATGCGGAAAATTTGGATGGTAACATTTTGTTTGTTGAAATGTGATTAATATGCGCCTCACATTTCCAGTAAAAGATTTTAGCATTATATGATATTTTGTACAAGATATATTTTTTAGTAAACTCGATTATCGTATTTCTTTCTCTACAATACATACTTGTACATAATATTTACATTTATCTGATCGGTAGCGGGGTGGATCTAAAAATGTATTTACAAATTGTGTATTTTTATTAATCTATGCTATATTATTAATATTTTTTTGTTATCTGAGCTTTTGTGCCTCCTTTCAAAAGTTATTTTTACTCTCCAATATTTTTTTGATGCCGATTTAAAAGTTAAATGATTTTCACTTGGTTCGTATTCTTGTTTTCATGAACATAATTTGATCAAATATATTTTTCCATTCCTTCTTTTGCACCTATAACTGACGTTACTTTCACTTCATGTCCTAAATGTATCTATTGTTTCGTTGAATAGATATTTAGTTTCTATTGTACAGTTTTGTAAAACTACCACTAAGTTAGACATAAACCTTTTTTTGCAAAAGTTCTGTGTGTTGTCATCTGTTATTTGGCCAGAACAATACCTCTGTGATGTTTTCGTTTGTTATTTTGATTTTGGTAAAGGTTTTCTGCATGATGATAATTAATTAACCATTTATTGTGACTTTATAAAAGATTCTAACATACATTAAATCATGCTGAGTCCCTTCAGATTTTTTTCTGCTTTCCACTATCATGAAATAATTTGTTACTTAACGTTTTGTTTTCAATATGCCTTCGTATGATATGCACGAAAAAAATATGTTTCCCACACACAGGCTTCGCCTTATTTTCTTACATATTTAATGTATTGTTAGATACATAACTATTTTTGTTAGGATTTAAAAATAAATAAATAAATGTTTGTTTAGCAGTTTACATATTTATTTTTATATCAATTTCGCATATGGTATGACGAAGATAGTGCATATTAGATGTTTCATTGTGATGCTTTTTGCAAAGAGTATAGGCCATATTATCCAACTGTCGATTCGTTCAAGAGAATGAAATTCTTTTGAAGGAAGAGGCAGTTTAAATCCAAGACGCGTGTATGAAGGAACACGATTGTATGCAGGGTCTATATATACTTCACGGCTTTTCCAACTTTGAAGTAAAAAAACACCAACTTAGAGGATTCGCAGCATATATGTTCTATATACGGATTTACTCAGAATTCGGAGTAGAACATTTCGTGTGTCTGTGTGTGTGTGTGTGTGTCTGCGTGTCGTCGTCCCCCCCTTATAACTTTTGATCCGCTCAATTAACGATCCCAAAATTACAGAATATATGAACAGTTGTAGGCCTACAAAACTTTTTTACTCAGAATATCGAATTTTTGTTTCAGTCAGGGGTTATCAACTTTTGAATTTTTGGTTTATTTTTCCATATAGGTATTTCAGAAACCATAAAAGCTAGAACGCTGAAAATTGGTAAAAACATAGACAAATACAAAATCTCAAATTGTTTTTTTTCAAAAAAGTTCCAGAGTCTCAAACATTTTTCACTAAGAAAAATATTTTTTTATGACAATTTTATGTGTTTAACTGCCTATATTTCCAAAGTTTTTAAAAATATCGAAAAAAGCCGAAATACCCCAACTAGATAATTAAATTTTCTATAAAAAATATTAACATTAAAGTAGTAAATCTCAAAATTTTTTTTAACAATTTTTATAAAAATTGAATTTAGTGACGACATCGCTTCATACAATTTGTATGGCAGTCGCCTATATACAATATCTAAGAAGACTTAATAGTTTGATACTTAATATCTAAACATACATACATATCATGATGCTGTTTTCATATTCCGGGTAGGAAAAAAGACCGACCTCCATACTATCCTATCTTGACATACATACCTACATGTGTTGTATAGAAAACAAAATATCTTAAAATGGTTTATAGTTTTGTATTTATTCTTCAACTATACATACTATCGCTATCGACAGTTGGATCTCATGTGTTACATGCAACTAGTATCATAACTGAAATGTGTCTTTTGTGTAGTACTAGTTCAATAACTTCATATTGATATTATGTGTATACAAAAAGTACCTACATCAACTTGCTTAGAGCTGATAAGTTTTCTAATAACATAAGTTTTAAAAATTTCTGCAGAAAAAAAATCTTCTTAGCATTTTTTTCTAAATAAATTTTTAAAAAGCTCTTCTTCATCTTCTTAGCCACCTCTCCACTGCTGGATGTAGGCCTCTTTCAGCTTTCTCCACCCTTCTTTATCCTGGGCGTCCCTGTGGCACTCCTTACCCGCGGCTGCAAGTATATCGTCAGCCTACTCCTTTTTTGTCTTCTCAAGGTGTCCATATTAGATTTCATGGTGTCTGTCTTAGCACTCAAAGCGATGTTTAGTGCTCCAAGGGCGCTATGGTTGATTTGTTGGCTTTACGAAACAAGACAGTATTAAGTAGTCCATTTAAGGTGTCATTGCTCTGAGCTCGACGTATGTCCACTACCAATAAAATGTATAGTATGCTTTTTTTTTTTTAAAGAATGAATATGTCATTGTAACAAGTATATATACATCCTCATACATTCTCTAAACTAAACATAAATGCTTGTACTATAGGTGAACGAAGAACGAAATCGGTCGAGGCAGGATTCGAACTCGCGACCACTCGATAACAAACCCAGCGCGCTTACCGCTCTGCCACCACCCATCTAAATTATATTAAATAATAGTTTTGATCACACATCATATAATATATCAAAGTTTTGTGTCAGGGCCCCGACGTTGGCTATCGCTTGGCAAACGCCTCACTATTTCAGGCAGAATGGAGCAGCTCTACGACGGTCTGTCTGATAACTGTCCAGGCTCGAATATTTCGGAGCCACGACATATTTCTTCTATTCATACCACGCCTTCCCTCAATCTATCACTTGATGAGAGCTGCAGGATCGAATACTTCTCTCCTCCGTGTGTATGAAATTTATCGTATTTTTATAATTGTCAGCAATTCCCTGTCTTTCTGATTCTATTTTATTTATATTTGGGATACAAACAGCGTATACAAAGTTTATGGTAAGAATAATAAAATTATAAAAACTATGCCAGATATATATTTTACATTAGTAAAAAGCAATAATGAAGTCTTCTTCTTTTGTTTCAATCTTGAAGATTGGTTGGCAGCATTAAATTGATGCATCTCCTCCTTCACTCCGCTCGGTCTTCAGCGACTCTTTTCATCTCCGTGTAAGAGGTACACTGCATGTCGCGGCACACCTGTTCTAAATACTCCCGGCGGGGACGCCCTCTGCCAGTTGTACCCTCAACCATTCCCTCCAAGATGACATGTAGGAGATCCTCGTGTCGCAACACATGGCCTATCCAATTTGCACGCCTTTTCGATATGGTGTTTGACAGGTACCTACCTGGTTTCCTTAATTCTGCTGAGAACCTCATCATTTGTTATATGGTCCCTCCAAGATATGCCAAGCATTCGGCGATAGGTCCATATCTCGAAGGCCTCCAATCTTTTGCGTTCTCATTCACCTATGCACCATGTCTCACAACCATATAACAAAATAATCCATACAAATGTCTTCACTAGTGCCTTTCGGAGTTTAAGGTCCATGTTGTTGGACTCGAACATCCTGGATTTTTTGTTGAAGGCGAGTTTTGCCTGGTGAATGCGACTGTCCACCTCTCTACTTGAACGGCCATCCCATGTGATTCTACTCCCTTGATACACAAATTCTTTCACATTCTTGAGAGCAGCTCCAGACATCAGTAGATTCATTTGGCGTTCATCCCTGCCTACAGTTAGTACAGTTAGTATAATGAAGTAAGTATAAGAAAAAATGTACACAAAATGATGTAGGAGAAAGTTGAAAATAGAAAGGAAAGAGAGAGTGCAGATGGAGAGGAATAAGTGTTGGTATGATTAAAATGAGTACCTATTTACTGTGTGTTGATTTGATTTTATTTATTGATGAGTTGAATTTATGTATCTATTTCGTTTAGGTGCGTATTGAAGAAGTGAGATGCTCGGTATATGAATGCGTGTTGTTTGGCGTTTGTATTTAGTCAGTTTCTCTTTGATTTATAATGTTTGTACGGTTGTTATATGCGCATCAAATATTTTACAATCGACTAAATATAAAAACAAATTTATTTGGTCGAAGAATGTAAACAGAAGTTTTTTCAAAGAATCGAACGAAGTTCTGGGATTAAAACGAGTTGAATTGTGTGTCGGTAAAATATAATGGGGGGGTGGATGAGATATGATGAAAGTGAAATTATCCCGACAAAAAGCGACCCTCGAGGCGGATTATTATTATCTTGGATTTCTTTGTACAATGTATGACAGATGGGACGTCAAGAAAGTTTGTAATGTGGAAAGCAAGGATTGATAATAAGAATTAATGAAGTAAAACAATTTGAAAAAAAATAAAGAATATTATTAAATTTTTATGTGTGTTAAATGACGTGGAGTTTGCGTACCACTAGATCCTACCCCAGGTGAACTGTAAAGAGACAAAGAAGAAGAAGTCAAATGCTTCATACATACATACTTTACCATCACGTTATGTCAAGCATGCATCTTGACATTCATACATCGTCTCATTCCTACATACAGGTCTATTTTTTTTGTTATTGGACGAATCTGGTCATTCGTTCCAATCCTGTTTTTTTCGTTCGTTCAAACTTTGTATACCTATTATTTTCGCCTGGAGTTTCTAATGTAAGTCTTCCCTTTTGGCAAAACCATCTTAATGTGTTAATTTTATTAACTGACTTCTAACCACGTTGACCGATTTCTATGATTTTTTCTACCCAAGGGGCTATAGTGGGGAGTTATGATTTCGCAATAATTAAGGCTATTTTTTATTGCAGATTATCAACTAGTATCATACTGAGATTGTATTCTGAAAGTTTCATCACAATGTATCTGTGTGTGAGTGCTATCAGCTGTGTGCTATGTACGGCGTGTTTATTTTACTTTATCGATTATAGACTAAAGTACTCATTCGATTATTTTCAAATTTTGCAAATGTGTATATCTAATACTCGCTTAGACCCCATTAGATTTTGAAGGATATCTGAATAGTGCTTCTCAATTTTATAACTGTCAAATATTTATTTTCAAATTGGTAAAAAGGCACATCACTTTCATAAAATGGCATGGAAGAGTTATTAAGTATTCATAAAAATAATTTAACAGACTTATTTCATGAAAATGCAAAATATATTTTCCATACAAAATTTGAATTCTTTATAGAATGAGTTTAGCGTTGGCAACAACCCACTTGTTTTCATTAGAAAGGGGGTATCTTTTGATTGGTCCCATTTCAATTTGGT
The DNA here is from genome assembly GCA_963576475.1 of Molanna angustata. Classification (NCBI taxonomy): domain Eukaryota; kingdom Metazoa; phylum Arthropoda; class Insecta; order Trichoptera; family Molannidae; genus Molanna; species Molanna angustata. The sequence continues at coordinate 22,442,105 of OY754970.1, forward strand.
CAATATAGTATCATGGGATCCATGAGAAATTCATAAAACTCTTCGATTTGCACTTCTGCGATAAGGACTCTTTACAGCATTGAACGATTTTAATGATTTTTTTAAATAGGAAGGGTATACTTCAGATATGATCACAAATTGAATTTCATGGAGTACTGATGATGAAACTCAAGAGAAAAAATATCAAACTCTTTAATTTGCAAAGTGGTCTGCAATGAAAAATAATTCTTTACCACGTATTCCGAATTCGATGATTCATTTTTCATTAAAAAGGGATTACTTCTGGGGTGGTTCCATCTGAACTAAGCCAACAGGTTTGATCATGGGAAAAATAAGAAATCACGAAACTCATCAATTTGCGCATTATTTTATAGGCGAATTGTATGAAAATTAATATAACTACATACATACAAACCATCACGCCATGTCTCTCATGTGGAAGGCTGAGTGAACCGATCACCACATTTTTCTATCTTGACATACATTCGTTTTGAAGCCGATTTTTTTTAATATGAAAGATTATTCTATATATGACAATTTTTAGATCTTATATATTTTTTCTAGTCTCCTCATTTCTAACACCCTGTAATATATCGTTTTCAATAATAGTTTTGTTATTTTTTTCATTCCAGTGGTAAATGCTTTAAAGGTAGTACGTTTGTTAAATTAACATATAGTATATACAATACAAAAAAAAGTCGTATTGTGTATATGAATATTTTGAAATAAAAATGAAAGAAGAAATTTAGAACGGTTGAATTGCCAAGATTTTTCTGATGCCAGATGCAATTCGTGTAATCTTGTAAATAATAAAAATGATTCTCTGATTAAATTTTATGCTTTTCCTTGTGATATCTAAATCAAATAATTGTATTTCTTTACATTTTACATCATCTTACGTTACCATACGTTTTCACAAAATGCACAATTTGGCTGCGAATGTTTTACATTCGCGGTTTTTTTTCAACAGTCACCTTTGAATTTCATATATTACCAATTTATATTAAAATTTTGAGCATAATCAAGTACACACGAGCTTAATAAGACGCAATTTGTATTAAGTTTTGGTTGACTCGGTATACATTTATTGAAGGCAATTAATTTTCTCGTTAAGAGGCTGTTTGCTTTGACGTGTGACATCTTTGATCAAGGCAGGCGACATCGTGTGATAAATTCATTTGAAAATGTAATATCAGGAATTGTGTCCGTGTAAAAGCTATTGTATGTAACGATATATCAAATTAGGGTTAAATCGATAGCATTAATGGGCACCTACTACGAAGATTTTATTTGTATTTGTTAGACAAAAATTTTGGATTGGGAAGGTTATTTCATGTAAACTTTACTAGGATGAATTGGGGACTTTAGGTCTATTGGTATAAGTTTGCCTGGAAATTATACGGGGCGATTATAACAAGATCTGTATGTCGTCAAAGGAGGGACGAATTTAAATATAAGTAACTTTCTGAATTTTTCACTTTGGAGGTATGTAATGTTTACCGTTACTGAGTGTCTGTGAATTACTTTCCTGGGCCGAGTAAACAAATATCATGGGGAGAGTTTTTTATATTTTCAATGTAGCTAAAGTCCGGGAGGACAATGGAAGGTAACGATGGATTGCAAAGCACTCTCTATAATCGACCTTTATTTATTTATTTGTTTTGAACCCACTATCTCATTTTTTAATGTAAATTATTGCCACGCAATTCTTGGTGAAACTCGATGATGACATGAATAACATATTAAAAACATTATGCTTTAGTTAAAAATGAAACATACACTTAAGGGGGGGGACTGCTGCCAACGTACCTATTTTTCAATTTGATATACCATCATTATTTCTTATCAAATTGTTTTGAAAAAATAATTTAGATAGTTTGGATATTAATAAACAAAAATATACCTTAACTTTTTGATAATGTTCTGTATAAATTCTTGTAGAAAAATAATGGCATACCCCGATTTTCAACGTTTATCATATATTTTTAATAAACTATAAGGCGTAGAGTAATAAATTTTTTTAAAATTAAAGAAGACCAAAATATCTAGAAAAATATGATGTGACGTTGCATTAATGCTTCAGGTTTAGTAAATAAACCTAAAAAACATTTATTTTCCATTCAGCGCCATTGCGTAATAAAAGTTTTTTTGGTTTATTAACTTAACCTGATGCGTTAATGCAACGTCATATCATATTTTTCCAGGTATTTTGTTCTTCTTTAATTTGTAAAACAAATATTGCTCTATAACTTATATTTTTTTAGATATTTAAGATAAATGTCTAAAATCGGGGTATTTTCCTACAAGAATATATACAGAACAAAATCAAAAAGTTAAGGTATATTTCTCTTTATTAATATCCAAACTAAGTTATTTTTTTCAAAATGCTTCGTTTAGTAATAATGATGGTATATCAAATTGAAAAAATAGGTACGTTGGCAGCAGTCACCCTCTTAATGTTATTTTTTCTTCAAAAAAGTATCCAAATTATAGTGATAAGTAAAGAGTTTGTTTACTTTTTTGTTTTGTGCACACAGCTAGACCGTACAGTTAAAATAGCCAAACTTTTTAGATTGAGGAATATATTTCTCTTAATCGCGTGTTTTTCAAGCCATTTAAAATAATCAGCAATAACTACTGATTTTAGATAGCTAGGACGCTGATTGTCTCACAAATAAATAGTATCACACACAGTCCACCTAAAACGATCGATCATCACGTATATTTAAAAAAAATAATTATATCTTGGAACGTGTTTTGTAAAGAAATAAAATAATGTACTTATATTCCCGATAAAAATGATTCTTACCGAACAACAATTTATTGTTCGAACACGTTCGACGTTGTTCCGTCGTAGCATAAATTGACTGCCGAAAATTGGGTTCCCAAAAAAATTCCGGTCCACCATTATGCTAGTTGCGGCCAGCGAATAGAGATAAGGGTCGTATTTTAACCCCCTTACGGTATTGGAAGGATCCGTGTAAGAAATTTAGCACATAGTATTTTGATTTTTCAGAATGCCTTTCTTTTACCGCACCATCCCGGATATCTCTATAACGCACGTACAGTAAAAACAAACACTACACACTACAGCACATCTGAGTTTCAGAAAGTATTAATACATATTTAATATCGGGTTAACTTGATCTCGTTGTGTTGTGTATTCTCGTTGGCGGTGTGAATAATTTATTAAACTTTTCATTAAAGTCAAATATGTACAACATAAAACCCGTAACGAGGTTTCCCTGTTCGAGGCAGGGAGAAAAAACAAAATGCTAATTTCTTTTTTGCTATAAAATTTCTTTTCATTTACATACTTGCATCATCTTCCCACTTATTTTGACAAATTTATATTTCAAACATTACTATCCTTCAATGTCACATGTTTACTGTTGTGCCATCGTTTTCTTGGACAACCTCTACCGCTAGTTAAGACTGTTTGGTAAGATATTCGTTCAGCGTGCCAATCTATTAGGTATTTGTTTTGCTATTTTCGTCGTTCATTCGTCCAGTATTCCAATATATTGGGTATTTGTTTTGCTATTTTCGTCGTTCATTCGCCCAGTGTGACAATCTATCGGGTAGGTATTTGTTTTGCTACTTTCGTGGTTCATTCGTCCAGTGTGCCAATCTATTAGGTACTTGTTTTGCTATTTTCGTCGTTCATTCGTCCAGTGTGCCAATCTATTAGGTATTTGTTTTGCTATTTTTGTCGTTCATTCGCCCAGTGTGCCAATCTATTAGGTAATTGTTTTGCTATTTTCGTCATTCATTCGTCCAGTGTGACAATCTATTAGGTATTGGTTTTGCTAGTTTCGTTATTCATATTTCAATTACAAAATAATATACCTACATCTAGGTGTTGAAAACACAAAGGAAAAGTTTTTTTAAGATATTGTATGCTTTCTTTATATTTTTGTGTAAATTGGAATATTTACTTGTTTTTTGTTGTTTTTATATAATAGATATTGTGTATTTTTTTATTTTTTCAACTTGTAAATATTCTTTTAGGTTATACTAGATGTAAATCTAAATAAAATATACATACATACATCTGTGATGTTGTTATAGATATATGTTTAATAATTTGAATGAAAATATTTGGTTTTAGGAAATGAAATCAAACGAATTCACTATCATTTTCAAACTATATACATATAATGTCAGACCAAAGACCTTATAATATTAGTATATAAGGTCTTTGTGTCAGACACTGGCATTGTTCCAATTTCGTTGCATTATAGAAATAATAGATTTATCGGATAACTTACTAAAGTAGGAAAATACAAAATGAGTAGGTTTTGGCCAACACTAAACTTTCCGCTACACAGTTGGTGTACATTTTTTTAAGCATAAATGGTTACATACTCTAAATTCATTTTTATGAAGTAGATTCATTACATTCTAAAAAAAATATTAGTTTCCCATAGGACAAAAGTTTCCATAATACACCATACACACAGAAACATTGTCACGAAACTCATAGTATGCACTCTCAACATGATACAACGTAAAGCAAACATTTGTAGTGTATTTACTGGTTTCCAACGTAATTCAATTGAGTGACTATTTTCATCATCAAGAGGTTGTCTCGTTATTTAAAAGAATTTATTTTTTTATATTACGTCGCAAGCAATAAATAATTAGGTAAGTACCTATCCGTTTTTCTTTGCGATGGATTGAAATGAAATTTGTTTGATGAAATTTTTAAATGTTCTTTTTAAATTGAAGAATTTCAGTCAATTATTACTTTTTTAAATATCTTTAGAACAAAGGTTTCGGGAATTCGCATTTAAAATAATCGCGTTCCATTTTTTTCAAGATAATGATTTTCATCGGACCAATGTCTTTTATCGTTATTCGAAATTGGTGAATAACCTTTATTCATTTCTTTCACTTATTTATTTAAAATTGTTATTTTTAGATTGAGGAATATATTTATCTTAATCACATGTTTCTTAGGCTATTTAAAATAACTAGCAATAACCACTGATTTTAGATAGCTAGGACGCTGATTGTCTTACAAATAAATCTATTACAAACAGTCCATCTAAAACTGAACCAGATATAATTGTTTTTGGAGTATCGGATTTGGAATTATTGAATTATATATTTGTGAAGCCCTTGAGCCACGAAGGAAAATAATTTATCAATCACGTTCAGCAATTGGATTCCTTAAAATGAATAAACTAACTCCACTCTTATTCATTAAATTCAAATTCCGACTCCGCAATTAAAATAACATCATCATCATCATTGGCGCTACAGCCCTGTGTGGGCCCTGGCCTCCTCCAGAATCCTTCTCCAGCCGCCCCTGTCCTCCACCGCTCTCCTCCTGTTTGATGTTCCGATCGTCCTTATGCCGTCTTCTGTGTCGTCCAGCCATCTTAGCTTGTGCCTGCCTCTACTTCTTCTGCCCTCTGGATTGGTATTTAGAACCTTTTTGGGGATACAATCATCATTCATCCGGCTGACATGTCCCAACCACTGCAGTCAACGTACTTTTATGACTTGTGCAATGTTGGGTTCGTCATATAATGCCTGTAGTTCGTGATGATATCGCATCCTCCAAAATGGGCCAAATATCTTTCTCAGGATTTTCCTTTCAAATATCAAGAGGCTGTTTTCGACTCTTCTTTTGTTAAGACCCAGCGTTCAGCTCTATACACTACGACAGGTCTGAGAAGAGTTTTTTAAATCAGAATTTTTGTTTTCCTTGTTAGTATTTTGGACCTAATGTGCTTTATTAGACCATAATAGCATATATTGCCAGCGGCCAGTCTTGCCATAATTTCGGTGCTGCAATTATTTTCATGAGTCATGAAAATAACAACTTTTATTTAAATCACATCACAATTTCTTATTTATATTTTATTAACTATATAAACAATGTGTACCGTTGATTGATAGTTTCAATTTTGATTTATACGATCGGTAAGAACAAAATCGTTTTTTTTAATAACCAACAAAATGACAAACGCACCAACGATTTATTTCCCTCGAAAGTAAGGAGAGAGAATCAAGTGCCACAATTTTGCTTCAACAATTTTTAATCTTTTCAAATTGCTTCACGCATGCGCGTCTTAGATTGTATCACAATAGTTTAAATTAAACTTTGAAATCGTTTTTTTTAATGCATGTAGTTTCAAGCACATATGTACATTACTTAGAACTACAAAACTATAGATGAACATCGACGAGTGCAAAAATTAATGTTTATTGCCGTTTGGCAATAAACCCGCCAGTCTACAAATGACGTGTCCAAAAAGATACAAATAAATAAATAAGTAAATGAGGCGATGAATACATTATAATATTATGGTGGTTATTTATAGCGCTACAATTTGTCTGCCTCTTCCGCTGAGGATATGACATTATACTGTGGAGATATATATGAACTTATATTGTTATTCAAACTTACATTTCATTGATTACCCACAATTACAGGATAAGTGAAAACGTACTTACGTGTTATGTAGTCTGAAGTGTTTATATTCTGGCAAGGTACCTTTTGAAAGCGATTTTGGGGTTGAGAATCAAGGCTCAAAACAAACTAAAGTTCTCCAACTCCGGAAGGTTCTTATCATATAACACGTTTATCTCAATCCATTCAGGTAGGTATCCCTATTATTATGAACTGAAGGATATTTGGGATATTGTATGACGGTTGATAGCATTAGGAGACGGTGCCTTTTCACGGATTAAGGTGTCAATCATTTTGAAAGCAGAAAATTATGAGATCATAGAATAATTGATAATAGTATCGATAATTACTTTATTGTGAGGCTCCGTGTAGCAAAGATCGTTTAAATGGTTTAAATTTTTTTTTATATTACGAGGATCAATACATGGACTCGAGGTTCAATAACGTTAATATTTACAATGCGTGTAATTCAACGATTTATTTTATTATAACTTCTTTGTATAAATTGTTCTGCGTATAATGTGATATAAAATATTTGCTGATTATTTTGAATGGCTTATTGAACATGATTCGTTTATAAAACAAATATTTTTTAGTTATTTTTTAACAGATTTTTAATTATCTTAATAGAGTCGATGTTGGAATATTTACTGTAGGAGAACCGGGAAATCAACTTCGTTTCTATTGAGATAATTAAAAATCTGTTAAAAAATAGCTTTGACTCCCGACAGGGAAAAAATCCAATGTTTGCGCATATGCAATAATAAAAATATTCGATTTTTTAGTTAGTTTACCAATATTTATTTTATTTTTTGCTCGTATCCAATTTGAGGTTTTACATTTAAATATTTGTGCTTTTTCTCTTTATTATTTTTGGTTGAGGTTTTTTCAGTTCATTTCCGTTATATTTTTACTCATATATATTGAGATTTATTCATTTTTCGATAGTTATGTGTTCTTCTAATTTTTTGTGATTTGGTAACTCCCTTTTCAATATATATTCTTGTCTATTTATACATATTTTGTAACGAACATATTTCAACTGCATTGCCTTTTTAGTTAATGTTATAAGATATACCAAAATAAACATTCAAAAATACAATACATTTTTTTTATATTGACAAAAAATACATTGTTTAATGTAATCATACATTTATTTGTGATTTCGTTAAAATTTAAACTCAATGGACTCAAATTGATTGTTTTCATTTAAATATTCTAACAGTTAAGTCTTATATGTAAATTGAAAGATGATAATATCGGGAAATTTTCCCAGGATAGCTTAATCCAGGAAAAACGAAATGTCTAACCACCCTATTATACGTCTCTTACTCTATCCCTCTCCACCCCTATGTCTGCAGTCTCAGGACATTAACCCCGGCGTTTTATATTTGATTATTCTTGCCCCGTTTATGAACATCGTCGGGATGGAGATAACGTCGTGTTATCTCTGTATTTCATAACAATATACTGAGATATAACCTTATTACATATTAAATAAAAGACATTGTTTATTGTACGAAATCAAGGGTTAGTCCAGCCTCTTTATTAAGTCAAATGAGCTCTTTTCTTGATATTCAACAAAATCTTTGAAAAAAAATGATTGTCATGTGAGAAGTGTAACTTTCATACATTGAATTATTTTTCTTATCTCTTCTCATTGTCAATAGTCAATATTCTTATCTGATAACTTACGTAATCTCCTCCCCCTCTCCCTATATCTCACTCTCTCTCTCGATGGTAGCTGAATTCAGTATGGCCTGCCTCCATACAGATGCTGAGCAGAATTTATGTGATATTTTTTTTTATTAATAAGGCACAGCGACCAATAGAGACGATTTGTGAATGTGATAATTTGATCAAATACAAAATCAATATATTTTTTATTATGTTGGATAAGTCAAATTTTTTTCGAAATAAAATATATTTTTCCGAATTTGAAAATCAAAGAACTTTAAAATTCTTTTATATTTTTTATACGCCGTGACTTTGTGCTAAATCAGTGTCGATGACCAGGGGTCAAAACCCTCATGATAACCCATATCATGGATATAACTATCTTATGGAGTTATATAATTCATTTTGATTCCACTGTTTGACCGGACTTGCCCCCTGGGCTCTATTTCCAGCTTATTATTGTTTTATTGTGATATTTTTTTTGTAGTAATGGGTAGTAATTTTATATCGCAGGTATTTTTTACAAATTGCATCAATTTCTAGTAGGTTCTAGAACCTATTTTTTATTAAATGTGGGCATAAGAATTCAAACAGAATGTTTTGACTATTTTTATGTATACCTAATCAATAACAAAGAATATATCGAAAGGTTTTAAGTATAAAAATCTTTTGACATTCTTTTTAAGTTCTATAGCTTCGAAAGAAGAAATTAATCTGAAAGTCATAATGATTCACCGTAGAATTTTCAAGCCTTGTCTAACAAAATAATAATATGTATGTAAATATTTATTTATTTTTATTTAAGGTACATAACAACCATTTACATAGAAAAGAACAAAAATAATATAAAAAACATATCATAAACACATCATCTAAGTGCATAAAAAATTAAAAAAAATAATCAAGTTTAAAGAAAAAAAAATCATCTAAGAATGTTCAAAAGAATCACTAAAATACAAATATATAGTATAGTAATAAAACAAAGTATTATAAAAAAACAAAGTGTATGAAAAGAATAAAACACAAAATTAAAAATCAATTAAGAAATTTTCCTTCTTCGGGCGATTTTTGTTTGTGCATAAAGTGTAATACAGATTGTGTAATATGAAAAATTGTAGGTTTCCTTTGCACATTAAACATTGTGTTCGTATATATCTAACGAGTTTTCATCGTTTTTGTTAGCGATGTTTTATTTTTTTGTTTATTTGTATTCAAAGTAATTCTCTTCTCTTTCATCCTCACCGTCTTTATCAATTATTTTTCTTCCCTTGACTTTAAAGTCGCAGTAAATTTTAATTATCTTAAGATAATTATTGTGACGTTCATCCAAGACAAAAAAAACATAACCTTTTCGGTTCCCCTTTTAGTTTAAAGTGTCAGCCATTTTATATTCTCTTTGACCGTTTCTTTTCATCAACTTTATCTTTATGTGATTAAAGTATTTATAAGGTCAAACATAAATATATTTCATACAACGGTGTAAGTTTTATTTCAAAGCTTTATTGCATTAAGGTAGTATTTTATTTTATATTAATTTTCTATACTTAAATAAATTATCAATTACTTTATATTAACTACATAATTTGTGGCCATTTTTGGATCTTACCGTTTCCTCATCAGGCTAATGTTCAACTAGCACAGAATATTTTATACACAGAATAAATACTTCGGTCAGCCATTACATCCATGATTGGCAAGTTAACTGAAATAAATAGAGTCAACACTACATACTTCGGTGATCGTGCTTTTGCTGTGGCTGGACCAGCCTCGTGGAACAAAATTTGACACGAATTGAGGCGGATCGACAACTTGGGCCTATTCAGGAAACACCTGAAAACTCACTTCTTCCGCGAGTCTTACAAAAACCTGTAATCTATTCAAAGCGCCCTTGAGGTGAGGTTATCACAAAAACGGCGCTATAACCTAAACCTAACCATATTATGTACCGATAACCGTATTGTGGCGACTGTATTGGCACAATTTTTACAATTTATAAGTGTATTGAATATCTACCTGATATGTAAATCTACTTTTTCAGCATTATTTTTATAATAATTTAAGACATCTCTGTAATTGACTTCGATATGTGTAATGTTTTTAAGCAATTCATGAAATAGCTGTTGAGATGTAATAAAATAAAATTAAAATAAAATATATAAAATAAAAATCATCCCAATTTTATTTATTTATTTTATTTTATTTAATTCCTAATACCTACATATACGCTTGAATATGTGCGTAGGTTAGGTAGGTACAACTATTTGAAGATTGATTGTACGATATCAATTACAGTAGTTATAGTAATTAAAACACGTACTGATGTTTTTACTTTCCGCCACTATGGAATAGTGGATTCATGTATTCATGAGATGATTTTTTTTACATTTATCAGCTATTTAAAAAAAAAGCTTAAAATTCAGTAAAACGAAGGGTTATCGTTGTACATTCAATGGATCGAAAAGGCATAATTTTGTATTCTGAAAGCGCTGTAAGTATTTTTAACTTCATAAGTATGTGCTCACTCCAGGAACATATTTTATCTTTTTTTTTTTTTTTTTTTTTTCAATATTGGACACTGTCACTTCGTGGTAGAACTCCATAATTAATTAAAACTATGAAAAAATTTTATATTTAATTTTACGTTCTACTTAAATTTTTTCGCAAACGCGACTCCCATTCACCGGTATCGCTCTATGATGAGCATCGTCAGAATGGTGAACAATAATGATGAAGACCATCTATATATATATATATTCACAAAGAGGATAACAACAATAGATATGGAAGGGGGCAATTCTAAGAAAGATTAAATACCCGAAAGACATTTAGGTAAATATGTATGCAGGTATAATAAAAATAAAATTGAAGTGAAGGAATGAATATACAAATATTGTATTAAAAGGACAGCAATTATATTGAATAATGGCCAACAGAAAAACCCGACATTAACTATTCTAATGGTAATAATAATGGAGAAGTATTAAAATCTATTTGTGCGTTAATCAAAGGAACGTTGCTGTTACATTTTACTCTATTTATCTCTAATATTTCAAGTTTGTCTAATTTTTTACCTTTTCTTAAACTATGTATAAGATTTATCCCAGTTTGTGAGTTAAACGAATGCTCACTCTCAAGTAAATGTGTCGCAAAGTTCGAAGTGTCTTTTTTCAAACGGAAACACGCAAGATGTTCTTTAAGGCGTGTATTTAAAGATCTACCCGTTTGACCAACATATATACCTGAGCATGTATTGCATGTAAGAGAGTAAACACCACTACGGTTTAATTTATCGATTTTATCTTTACTGTTATTTAAGAATTTACCTAGTGTATTGTCATTATAAAATGCAATGTTTTTATTGTTTTTTCTCAAAATATTTCCAATTTTGTTTGACGATTTCCCAATATAGTTTAATTTAACCCAGCGTTTTTTATTATTTTTTGTTAATGTTTTTAACCCCGGAGCTAAAAGATGTAAAGCATTCTTTTTGTTTTTTCTATATAAAAGAGAATCAACCATATTTGAAGTATACCCATTATTCACAGCTAAATTTTTAATAACATTTAATTCTCTATTGAAACTATCACTACTCAAGGGAACAGATAAAAGTCGATGAATCAATGAGTGAAAAACTGATAATTTATGTGCTATATGGTGGCCACTAGTATTATGTATAATGTTATCGCTAAAAGTTGGTTGGTTGGCATACAGTTTACAATGGAAATTGGAGGAAATACTTTAAACTTTTTGGATTTAACTATTAATATTATTGATAATAAACTTAGCTTTGATATTTTTCGAAAACCAACTTTTAGCGATAACATTATACATAATACTAGTGGCCACCATATAGCACATAAATTATCAGTTTTTCACTCATTGATTCATCGACTTTTATCTGTTCCCTTGAGTAGTGATAGTTTCAATAGAGAATTAAATGTTATTAAAAATTTAGCTGTGAATAATGGGTATACTTCAAATATGGTTGATTCTCTTTTATATAGAAAAAACAAAAAGAATGCTTTACATCTTTTAGCTCCGGGGTTAAAAACATTAACAAAAAATAATAAAAAACGCTGGGTTAAATTAAACTATATTGGGAAATCGTCAAACAAAATTGGAAATATTTTGAGAAAAAACAATAAAAACATTGCATTTTATAATGACAATACACTAGGTAAATTCTTAAATAACAGTAAAGATAAAATCGATAAATTAAACCGTAGTGGTGTTTACTCTCTTACATGCAATACATGCTCAGGTATATATGTTGGTCAAACGGGTAGATCTTTAAATACACGCCTTAAAGAACATCTTGCGTGTTTCCGTTTGAAAAAAGACACTTCGAACTTTGCGACACATTTACTTGAGAGTGAGCATTCGTTTAACTCACAAACTGGGATAAATCTTATACATAGTTTAAGAAAAGGTAAAAAATTAGACAAACTTGAAATATTAGAGATAAATAGAGTAAAATGTAACAGCAACGTTCCTTTGATTAACGCACAAATAGATTTTAATACTTCTCCATTATTATTACCATTAGAATAGTTAATGTCGGGTTTTTCTGTTGGCCATTATTCAATATAATTGCTGTCCTTTTAATACAATATTTGTATATTCATTCCTTCACTTCAATTTTATTTTTATTATACCTGCATACATATTTACCTAAATGTCTTTCGGGTATTTAATCTTTCTTAGAATTGCCCCCTTCCATATTTATTGTTGTTATCCTCTTTGTGAATATATATATATATATAGATGGTCTTCATCATTATTGTTCACCATTCAGACGATGCTCATCATAGAGCGATACCGGTGAATGGGAGTCGCGTTTGCGAAAAAATTTAAGTAGAACGTAAAATTAAATATAAAATTTTTTCATAGTTTTAATATTTTATCTTGTACCTTTTTTTATTATAAACTCTTTTTTTCTTGAAAATGATTTTAAATATGTATATATTGATAGCACAGTTCGGTTGAATTATATAACAATACGTCTGTTGTCATTCAGACTTCAAGAGTCAGCTATTCTAGTCACTTTTGTATTATTTTCTTTAGTTATTTTGAGGAAAGGTCTTTAATTGCCTGCCACGTAGTTCTGTTACACAAATGTACTAAACAATCCAAATGTTTCGTTCGTTTCAATTTACTTACCATACAATTATCATGTCTTCATTTGAACCTTAATTATGTTTCTTTTGAAAAATTATTCCAACATTATAAAACCATTCTGGACCTATCGCCCTCGGGATGTTGCCCAGGGGCAAACTTCACTAACAGAGTTTTTCACTATAACGTATACGAACATTCTTAGAAGTACTCAAAGGACAGGGGATTCGACTCTTCATCAGCAACAACATGTTGAATTAGGCATTTTGATAAATATAAGAGCGAGTCAAGAGATACAAAGGAATTCTAAAATTGGTAAAAGTTTTACATCGTAAGTTATTTTTGCCCATTAAATTGTTGGAATTAAATTTATTCGCCAAAATTCCTCCAGCAAAATGTTGTAAATACTTATATTCTTAATTTGTGACTTGGTACTTTATTCGTTTCTTATTTATTTTATATTGTTTCTTAGAATTTTTTCAATTCATTTTTATTTATCTGTTGGTTCTGTTTAAAGGGGCCTACACACGACCAACTTGGTTGACAACCTTGTCATCAACATGCCATGTTGACGACAATGTTGAACGTCTGTGGGCATGTTGGCGGTTGATATTTCATGTTGACAACAATGTTGAGACAATATCAAATCAGTTTGATATTTAGTGGGCGGAGCTTGATGTTGGTGACGATGTTTAGCGTGTGTGGGGCGGTTGACAACCAAGTTGATCAACAGCTCAGTATATTTCAATTTTTTGAACGCGACGGAACAATAAATTACCTTGGTATGTAGAAGATTAAACTTGCATAGTGTTTGGTGTTATTGCCTGTTTATTTATTTTATTTTTTGTTCGTATTTGTTGATGTAAATATTTAATAATCTTGTATGTTGGTATCTAAGTGACTATCTTATGTTTAGTTATTATGAAATTGACGAATGTTAAGATATTAAAAAAAAAGTTGTATTCGTTTTCATGCACTGATATGTCTGATATATTATTTAGACATTTTGAACTGTTCTTGGAATTTTATATCAAGATATTCTTATATATGTCTTTATATATTTTTCTACGTTATGTTTATTGTTTAGTAAATAAAGTTGACAATAAAAATATATAAGATGTGAAATGAAAATAAAGTTTTAGATTCACGCACGAACTTGTTAATTCAATAGAAATATCATCGGAAATGATGTTGATCAACTTGGTTATCAACCTCCCGTTCGTTATTCAACATTGTTGTCAACAAGGTTGACAAACATTGTTGTTAACCAAGTTTGTCGTCTGTAGGCCGCTTTATACGTAAGTCTTTTTTTCAAATTGTATTTTCAATTAAATACTTAACAATTTTAATTTTGGTTTTATTAATCTTAATTAAATTTTCTAACTTTGTTTAACGAGATTTACAACTGACACAATCATGAAAATAGCGATGTGATAATAGGCTAATACTAAACAAAATGGATAGTCTTTAAAATAAAATAATTAAATTATTTTTTAGGCTTTGCTGAAATGGAATATACTGAGAAAAAATAGGCGGAACTTTATACCATGTTCTTACATTAATATTTTTATTTTTCATTCTTACAGTTCTGAGAAATCCTGTAATTTTACGTTTTGCTAATATCAAAGAAAAACGACGAAAAATTATTATAAGAATTAAATATAGTTTGTTCTTAAAATGTGTTTCTTCCTGTTTTTTTTTATTTAATCGACCTCAAATTTCATTTTAATAAATAATATTAGGAATAATTTTTTTTATACTTTACAGCAATATGGGACCGGTGACAACAGCGCCCGTCCACAAACATATTTAATATTTTTTTGGTTACTGTGAATATCATATACATAAAATTGAATAGGAATAGTTCACAGAGTCAATAGAGGAGGGAAATAAGATTTATATTTCATGGTGAGGATCATTTTTCCATTAAAATAAAAATCCCTCGAGATGTCGAGTATCTGAAGCTCCGACATAGGCGGACCCTCATACCCTTAGTTGTTTTTCTTTAGTACAAAGGTCGGTCGGACCCTCTAGGGAGTTAATACCAAATGCTTATGTTTCCGTACAGTACCTATTAATTTTAAAAATGATTTAATACAGTTTATTTTTCTATGTAGGTACAATGCGTGGGCCGAAATACGGTTAACTTATTTTTGAACAAAACACACATTTGTACATACATATGTGGTAATTAAATTTCAACAAGGTTTTTAGAATTTCAATGAGGCTGGATGAATTACTTTAGTATATAATTTTTATTCAATCTATATACCTAGATTTTTTTATAACTAAAGAAAGCTCTTAATTTCGGAAAGTAAAAAATAACTGTGTCTTAAAAAATAAAATATAATGAAAGTAAAACAGTCATAAAAAAACTGTCTTTAATCTTGTGACAATTCTATAAAAGTAATTTACGAAATTCTCTCATAGAATGTAAAGCTAGGCAAGGAGAATCAGGATGCTGAGATTGAGAGGAGACGAGGTCAAGCCTGGGCTGCATTTGGAAAGCTGTCTTTTATCCTAAAATCCACAAAATTTGAAGGAGATTTGAAGAACTCCCTATTTGACTCCTGTATCCTTCCCGTGCTTACATGTGGACAAGAAACGTTAATATTGAATAAATATATTATGCACAAGCTTATGGTGACACAGAGGGCTATGGAGATTAGGATGTTGAACATCTCTTTAAAATATAGAAAAACTAATAGGTGGATAGGACAGCAGATCAAAGTAACCGATGTTGCAGAGGGAGTCGCCACTCTGAAATGGATGGCAGGACACATTGCCAGATATACAGATGGTAGTGATCAAAGCAGTGGCAGGGAGCAATTGGAAGCGATGTGCCCCGGAAAGGGAGGAGTGGAAGAAAAGGGGGAGGCCTATGTTCAACTCAGGATGCAATCAGGCTGATGAAGAAGAAGAAGAGAATCATCCTCATCCCAAGAAATGTACTGTTCCTGTCTAAACAGATCATCGATCTATCAAAAGAACAAGATCTGGGGGGAGGGGGGGCAAGTCTAGTCAACAGGCGGAATCAAAACCATCCATGTTTACCCATATCTTGGATATAATTATCTTATGGAGTTCTATAAACATCTTAAGATATTATGGAACTCCATAAGATAATTATATCCATGATATGGGTAAACGTGGATGGTTTTGATTCCACTGGTTGACCAGACTTGCCCCCTGAAGACTTTTTTTTGACAAACTCTTTATCTCAATAGAGACTTATTTGGAATAAAAACTCGTATTTATAGGTGAACCGGGAACACTATTGAGTTATCGGCTGGTTTATTTATTTATTTATTTTTATTTATTTATTCGTATTACACAAAACAAATACCTATAGCATATACAAACTTACTAATAACGCCCACCTAGGCAAAAGCCTGTTCTGGGACTGTTATTTTCATATTTTACAAGTTATAAAAGAAGAGTAGGTAAACAAGAGTAAAAAAAATGTAAAATGAACGATACAAATACACAAATAAAATTGTACAAAATATTGAAAAAAGCAAAGACAAATAGTATTGACAGAAAAAAAAAACAAATGTGAATATAAATATTAAAAAAAAAAAATAATGAACACTTCCTTGCACCTTGCGCAAGTGGCGAGTTTAATGCCGTATGGCAATTTCTTCCAACTAACCAGTGTTTCCAGCCCATAGAAGCAACATTAGCGTGAGAAATGAATTTAAATAAATTTCTCCTCTGCTGGGAATCAAACCCAGGACGCCCGCACAGTAACCCAACGGCTTACCACTGTGCCACGGCGGTCGGCAATATATCATGTGTCGTGATCACTTTAAGCGCTTGGCAGTGTTTAACCAATTATGCCTATATTTTATTGAATTCCCTTGTCTATTCAAATTTTGACTGTTCTGTGGCAATTCTTTTACGTTTGAAAATAAGCTGAAAACATCGTCGCCATCTATGGAATAACTTCGAAACTTTCAACTTATATTCATAATATAACAACATATTTATTTAATGTATGAAACAATATGTACATAAAATAAAAGGTTTTATTTTATTTTGTTTATTTTGAAACTTCTTGTACATATAATGATTAGTACACTGGCGGGCTTATTGCCTAATGGCAATTTCTTCCAAACAATCAGAATTATTTATAATAATTGAAATAACACAGTTTTAATCCACAATGAGTTTTTATTTTTAATGCCTAAGCGCTTTCACTGGACTCCGCCAGCATCATCAGAGGGAAAATTCAAACTCTCTTGCCTTTTTTTATAACCTTTTATTTTATAATTATAAACTTCCACTGTGTTAACGTAATAACTTTTCTACACATTGTAAATCATTGAACAGTTTTATTACCCGACATCTTTATCATACAATTTCTAAATGCTGATAAAAACTTAAAAAATAATAAAATAATATATGTCGTATATTTTTAGCCATTCGTGTAACACGATTAAATTGCTTTGATATACACGTGCATCTAAAAATAAAATATTTTCACTAAGGTGAAAAATGAAGTGCTAGTGTATCAAGTTTAACCTCCTGAGTTCCTGAAACTATTTTTTTGGAGTTTTTTCCTAAACTTTTGTAGCACAGTGCTTGACAATGACGTCATTTGATAAAAAATGACAGGTGACATTTGAAATTATAATATCTTCTTACAACATAAAAAGTCAATAGATGTCAGTGGTGAAACGTTTTTTTTTACTTAAGTTGAAAAATCATGAAAAATATAGACCTGGCCATATAAAATCTCGCGCATCTTAGCTTGAAACTTTGTCGACCTGTCAGAAAAAAAAAATTTCGTGAAAAATTTCGAACAGTTGGAATATTCTCCTGTTTAAAAGAATATATGAATTTCGCCCTGAAGCATGTAACGATCTTGTTTTTGTATGAAAACTTACGGAATTATGTTCGTTACGAATTTTATCTTAATTTAGAATATCAATTCGTTTCTTTGAATAAATTGAATTAATATTCAAAACGTTTATATTAAAAATATTCAGTTTTACTGAAACTGTGCGCTCGCCTCGTCACTGCTTAGGCGAGTCTTCTAAGTCACTGTCCGTATTTCATATAATAGGTATGCTAGTTCGAGTCGTATGACAGTTTTCCTTTTGATTTAGTGTAATTCTGGTAATCCTGTTTGATATCGCAAAACCAATTTTATTTCGAGTATTGGATCAAGATTAGCAATTAGCATGTCAATAATTTATTATTAATTAGCAATTAGCACGTCAATAATAGATGGGTCGATGGCAGAGTGGTCAGTGCGCTGGGCTAGTAATCCAGTGGTCGCGAGTTCGAATCCTTCCTCGACCGATTTCGTTCACTTATAGCACAAGCATTTATGCTTATTTTAGGGAACGTAGGAAGATGTATTTGTACTTGTTAAACAATGACATAAGTATTCATTTTTAATAAAAAAAATATTTTTAATGTTGCCATTTAAAACAACGACTAGGTGAATATTTTTTTTTATTTCTAACGTACTATACAAAGCTCATGTACTCAGGAGGTTAAGATCAAGTTTGTCAAGGTTTTGGTATTGCATTTGCACTGTTTAGAGTAGGTAGGTATTTATCTTTTTGGAACATGAACAATTTTTCTTCCAAGCAAACTTATGCTGGACGAAGAAGCGGTTCAGCTTTATGAAAAAAAAAACGTTTGTTTTTAATAATGAATCTCGCTACTCCCACCACCACCCGCTTTACTGAATCCAAAAGATTCTTTGATTTTTGAATTTCTTTTGCTTTTGTCTTCCAGTTTCTGATTTGTAGTATGGATATATAATTTATTTCATACTAAGTACATTGAAATACGTGTAGGTACGGACATTTATCATATTATGTACATAATACATCTTGTTTATTCTAAGGTCGGTCGATTCATTGAGAAAATTGTTTGGTAATAATCGTCAACAATACATCACAAAGAGTATCACTTGAAGAACAGTTAAAATTCTCCACGCAAGAGTCGTCCTCGACCATTGAGGCTCAAGTGGGCACAATAAGTCGTTTGATTCATACCAGACTGAAAAATAAGGAGTGACTTGGGAATGAGCGACGCGACGCGACGGTCCAGGACTGTCTCGAGTTGTGCTGCTACTTTGTAAAATAATTCCTAACAAAGTTATTTCTTTGCAAAATAATAAAGTTATGCGCGCAGAGTCCTCGGTCATTGTCGAGTTATTTTAAAATTTCTCTTACCTTTCGAATTGAAATCAATAATTATTTTGTGTTTTTTTTTCTTAAATCGGTTACGTAGCGAATATATTTTTCGTCTACACCGGTTGAGTACAAAGAATATGTCGCCACCGTGAAAACCAAAGTAAAGTGTTAAATACTCGAAATTTAAACGCTTTATAAATGTAATTCTCAGAATACAATAACAAACATTTTCTTGCGCCCAAGTGACGAGATCATGTCGATATGCCTATCTGCCCAATGCCAAATATCAATCACTGTTTTGAGCTTAGAAAAACAAGAAAAGCATGAAAAATAAATTCAATTTAGTGTTTACTCTGCTGATAATAGCACCCAGAACGCCAATACAGCGTATATTTAATACATATATTTTACATAACTATACAGAGAATGAAAGTTATATTGTTAATTTGATAAAATGTAATGCCTTTAAGTACTTTGACCGCATAGAAAGAACGAACGATGGGCATTAACAAAAAAAAAATACACCAGATAACATTTTCAATCTGGAACAGACGGCCTATTTCGTTCGAATCACCATGATCCAGGACAGATTATTTTTATTCGCCAATCAAGATATACCAATATATCATTGGATATACCTACATGGCGCATATGGTACAAGTTTCAACATGTATGGGGCTCTATAACCACGAAAACGGCACTGTATGTCGCGCCAGCTAATATTGGACAGGTCTGCGATGAATCAACGTCTCTCTTTTTGGCTGGAAATACCATTTCGACCTGCTCCTGCTTGTCTCAACTTGAAAGCTGAATAATAAGCTACATGTAGCTTATCTTTCTATAAACAGAATTTTATACGACATTGACCCGATGGAAGTGGCAAACATGATGTCCTACGTATTTAAGTCATAGTTTTACTAATTTAAAACAATCTTTTGCGGTGCGAAGTAGCTAACTATTATTATGTTGATCATAGAAGCAAGAGGCCTCTGTGACGGCGTACCAATTTCGATACTCAGCTTGATTTATTGACAAATCTTGATTTATTGACTGGAAACATTGAATAGATTAATGAGAGAAATTGTCGTTTGGAAATAAAATCTCCACTTGTTGTACGGTTTGTCAATAAACTCTCCACTTGTACGGTTATGCAATAAACTCTCCACTTGTACGGTTTGGCAATAAACTTTCCACTCTTACGGTTTAGCAATAAACTCTCCACTTGTACGGTTTAGCAATAAACTCTCCACTTGTACGGTTTGGCAACAAGTATACTTTCCACTTGAACCTGACTTGGTTTATTACTATGGTATGGCAGTTCAATGAGCAAGCCTGTGATTTTTTTATAAATATCAAGAGTTTATTCTACTTCCTACCCGCACTGTTGCTTGCAGCTTCAAGCTAGCACATGGGCCTTGACTAAAATGATGGTATTAATGCGTTAAATCTATATTAAATACATTTTTATGAAACAAGACAGATGCGCCTATTAAATATTAAAACAACACGGAATTTGTACTTATTCATTTATATTAAAAACAATATCTAACAATATCCTAACATGGTTGGTGTCAGCTTTTGTGTTGAGTGTGGCTATATATGTACAATTATGTTTGTTCCCTTCCCGGTGTAGTATCATCTAAGTACCTTAATATTCTTGAGTTGAATGTGAAAATTGTCCGATCAATATAAATGTCGCGCGTGTCTAGTTCCGTAGACAGACTAGGGTACCTTACATACTTGCCTATCTACTTATGCGATATGTACACTTTTCTCTTGAATGTTGCAATTTATAAAGCGTCTGGGAGACCTGATTGGATTTTGCTAAATGATAAATGAAACCAATTTTACAAAAGTGTTCCCACTCATAATTAAAATGAACGAATTCACAGTTAAAATTGGGTGTAATGTTTGGGATTATTTCTGAAATGTTATTAATGCAATCGACTAAATATACATACATATTCTATAGTAATTAAAATCTATTGATTTTCGCAATAACCCACTATTTTTTCGTCAAACGTGACATACCTATTTGGAGAAAATTCTTGTTTTCGTTAATATTGTATTGATTTTTAGTAATTGTAAAATAAAAAAATAATAATTTCAAAAATAAAAAAAAATAAGTCTATTTTGTACTTTAATAAATATTGGGCCTAAAAGAGAACCTTGAGGTAATCCACAATCAAATATTGTACCGTTGATAAATTACTGTAACAAAATATGTTAATATATTCTTACAAAATAACAACAATAGTTATCAATCGTAATATTGCAATCGTTATCGTAACATGAGAAAAACGTTGAATAGATAATAAATATAAATACATTTTATTACAATATTAAACAATTGGTTATAAATTATTGTTTTTTTTTCTATGTTGGTTAGTATCCATATAATAAATTGATAATATAGTTATAAATTATAGTTATAACTCTGTATTACGCTTATGTCAGGAGTGTACTGGAATATTCATCAGTAGTATGGAATCCTTTTCTTATTTCATACATCAATAGAATTGAAGGAGTACAGAATAAATTCCTCAAACATTTGGATTATCGTGATAAACTTAATTTTCCCAACTACCGCCAATCTGCTATACATAATAATATTTGTAACTTAGAAAATAGACGAACAATTATAGACATGATATACTTGCATAAAATTATCCACAACCGTGTAGACTCACCTTATCTACTATCTAAATTAAATTTTTATTGCCCATCACGCAATTTCAGATCTCAGTTTTTGTTCTATGTCGACCGTCGATTCACAAATTATTCACAAAACAATTATATTAGGCGGAGTTGCTCCAATTACAATACATACTTTAGACAATTCGATATAATACATAAATCACAAGCAGACTTCAAATCATACATTTTACAATTATTCAGTAAATAGTACCTATACCTAAATTTATTAACTACTTTCATCAAAATTTGTCTCGCTTACACTTACACTTTCACCCTTTAATTAAAATTTATTATTTTTTTTCTGTAACAATTTATTATAAATTTTTTCCACCCTAAATTTTTTTTACTATTTTTTTCTGTAAAATTATGATTAAATATATTTTTACCTACTATATGTGAAAACATTTATTTGAGATGCAATGCATCATCCATATTTATTATAACTATTGTATATTCTTTTACCATTGTATCTTGTTTGTTTTCCCGAAATAAATAAATAAATAAAATAAATAAATCAAAATACGTACAATAATTTTGTATAAGCCACGAATTTGAGTATTTTCGGTCGAACGTTTTCGAAGCTAACCGTTTCTTTATCCGGAAAACTTATACGATAGTAAAATACCTACTGAAATTCGTTGTTGATTCAAAGGTATTGTATATATTTTTAATGTCTATAATATATAAATATGTGCCACAAAGTAATAGAAAAATCATATGAACATAGACAATATAGTTATTTATTGGCTCTACATTAACTCTCAGTCATAATGACATTAGATCGCTGTTTTTGCTTAGGTATACACTAACAGTCTAACCAAAATGTACTTTATATTTAAACATAGTTTTCCAACTGTCGATTTGTTCAAGAGAATTTATTTATCTTAACATATCGACAAAGTTTCAAGCCAAGATACGAGAGATTTGTATGCAGGGTCTATATTTTACACGATTTTTCCAACTTAGATGTCAAATCAGATGACTTCGCAGCATATATGCTCTATATATATAGAATTTTCTCAGAATTCGGAGTAGAACATTTATTGAGTGTGTGTGTCTCCTTATAACTTCTGATCAGCTCAATGCACAGAGCCTAAAATTTTAGAAAATATAGAATATTATAGACCTATAAAACTTTTATACTCAGAATTTTGAATTTTCGTTTCAATCAGGGATTATCAACTTTTGAATTGTTACTTTATTTTTCCATATATCTCAAAAACCATTAAACTGAACGCTAAAAATTGTGTAAATATAGACAAATACAAAATCAAAAGAAATCCAGAGTTTCTGAAACAATTTTTATTAAGAAAAAAAAAATAAGATAAATTTGTGTTTAATTGCCTATATTTCCAAAGTTTTTAAACGTATCGAAAAAGCGGAAACACCCCAACTAGATAATTTAATTTTCTATAACAAAATTTGTTAAATATGAACATTGTATAAGTACATCTCAAACTTTTCTTAACAATTTTTATAAAAATTGAATTTAGTGACGACATCGTTTCATACAATTTGTAAGGCAGTATACACCATATATAATCTAAGACTACACAATATCTACGGGGACTCAATAGTTTGATACTTAATCTCCAACATACTTACCATCATGCTGTTTTCATATGGATAGGAAAAAAGACACATCCATACTATCTTATCCTGGCGTACATACCTACATGTTTTATATAAAAAACAAACTATCTTCGATAAAATATCTATGTTCATAAATTTGTGCTTAAGTGTTTGTTTCGTACGTATTCTTCAATTATACATACTATCGCCATCGACAGTTGGATCTCATGTGTTACATGTAACTATTTATAGTTTATATTCTGTATATTTCTAGAAAATTTGTAGTACTGATGCTTATATATTCACAATGGGTAGGTACTTAAATAACCTAAACTTAAGATGTTCTCAAATAATGTTAGTATGTTTTACACTAACTAATAAAGAGTCTCTCATCGACACATTATAAAGTTCACACTTGGTAGGTAGGTACTCCTGCTGATCTAGTTGGTAATTAATTTTTAAGTGGTCCCAATACAGGTCCGTACTATGTAAAATTGTTTAATTATTGCTTCGTGAATCATCATTTCACAAATATCAAACGCATGAAGATGAATATTGGGTGATTCATTTACCTAACTACGTTGAATGTTCTCTTGGTCTTTGCGATAAAAGTTGTCATAATTAAGCAAACACCCGATGTTCATTATACAATAAGTACCCGAGCCATTCCGAATAAGGTCACTTTAATGAAACGTAGCAATTGTCAGGTGGACTGAATTTAGAAATTTATATTTGCAGGAATCACAAGACAATATTTAAAGATCAGTCGATGTTATATTTACACTGTTGTTTTATGGCGGCGAGATTTTTAATCTAGAGGACTTCGTACCTACTGTGTATTTTTTTGTTCTTTATTTCAGCGTTATATGCAGACAAAGGTGAGAATATCAGGAACCTAATAACCGGAGTTTGAAAAACACTTATAGAATAACGGTCTTACTTATAAGATTTCTTTAAAGTTTACTTAACGCACAATTATATAGATAAGCACGACTAAAATAGATAAGATCGGTATTAAAAAATCTTACTTATAAACATAAACTATGATGTGACTAACTAGTTCACCGAATTGTTTATAAACACCCTATTTTTTCATATGGCCGCATTGGTTTCACATACCTATGTCAAAAAAAAAATTAGATAAATGCAAGTAATCTTTGGATAACTGACATCGAAAAATGAGAACAAACCCTGCGTTGTGCCGTGTTGAGTCAATTCAAACACGATTGCGATGAAGAATAACGAGAAAAAAACGTTAAAAGGATTAAATTTTTCTGTCAATCTTAAATATGCGTCGTATCATATGTGAAATATCCGCCATTTTGAAATATTTGATGTAACGCGTTAGTCAAGCGTTAAACAACCTATCGACCAGTCCTAACTTGACGTCTAATAAATAAAGGTGTAATAAAGATAGTCACGGTTTATAAATAAACTTTTTCGTTCGTCACGCTTTATTATAGATATTTTACGTTTTTAAGTACTATAGATAGTTTACGTTTATAAGTAAGACGGTTTGAGTCCGTGACCGCCAGACTTAGTAAAGGAGCTGATTTTTTTTCTTCGTAAGTACAGGAAGTTTCCACCAACCAATGTGGAACTACACCAACCAAAATCCTTACGCAGTAAACATTTCAGCCTTTATACTATGACGTTAGTACGGTGATCACGGAACGTGCTCTTTTGTGCTAACATGACATCAATCAAACTATTATTTTGCATTCTAGTGTATTAAATTATCCTTTTTTACAATGCTCGAATACGTAGGTATTAATATATTTTTAATTGAAGGCTAAAATCTGACTTATGTAAAATGTCTCTTCATTAATATTTGATATGAAGTTTCATAAAATCCGAAAGAAGAAAACGAATCACGTTTTTTTGTCACTTTAAAATTTAAACTTCATGAAACCAGCTTCCTTTTTCAAGTCAGTCAAGCAGTTTAATAATGTTCCTACATGCTCAATTTGATTTCTTATAAATTTTCAATTCGGTAATATATTTATATTATTCGATATGAGAAGATGGCTTGCCAATGATTTGTAAAAAAATATGTTATATAATAATATGTGTAATAATGCGTTATTCAATTTTATCGTTCTATATTTAATTTTTGAACATGGGCTTTTTATTTTTACTCCCCACAATGTGGAATAGTGGAGAGTCACAATTTCACAATTTTTAAGCGTTTTTTACATCAATTTCTCAACGGGTATCATGTAGAGAGTGCACACTGTGAGTTTCATCGTGATGTGTTGGTAAGTATATAATAAGTAAGTATATAAGTAAGTAAAATAGCTTCTGTCAGGGAAAATTGAGTGATCAACTTCATATTGATATCATATGTGTCTCTATAGACAAGTGTATTTTTTACTCTCCACTTCTATCTTCCTCAAGGGATAGGCAGTGAGAACCGAACACCGCATTCTTCTATCTTGGCACATACATCGCCTCGTCAACATTGATACACTGTCTCATACATGCTCATCTTCCTAGTAATGCAATTTTACTAAAAATTTTCAACAGGTATCATGTAGAAAATACATACTATGAGTTTCGTGACAATGTTTTTGTGTGTATGGTGTATTGTGAAAACTTTTGTCCTCTGGGAATCTTATATTTGTTTAAGAATCTAATAGAAATGTACTTCATAAAAATGCATTTAGAGATTGTCAACATTTCAACAAGAAAAAATGAACGCTTACTATGGTGTGGAGAGTTTAGTGTTGGCCACAACCCGCTCGTTTTTTTTTCAATAATATCGCAGAACAATAAATTATTCTCATAATATATTGCAGGAACTTATTAAAATGTTTATTATAAAGATCTTCTTTTAATTACAAAACGTTAATAATTGCATCTGCGAGTATTTTTGTTTTGCTATTTGGCTTAATGCAATATTTTTTATTAATCCCGTGTTTTTTTGACACGAAATTGTTCTAGAATTCAATGCTTTACATGACATTTCATTACTATACATTTTGTTCGCTGATGATTTTTTGTTCCGGTTTGGACTTCCAAATTGTTGGGTATTATGTTTTGAGTACATTGTGATTATTTAGTTTAGTGTAATATAAAAACAGATCGACCATCTTAGTTTCTACAAAATCATTGTTTATATATATTGTACGTTATCAATTTTGGTCAGGTTGATAGGCTTAATATTATAACCTAAGTTTTCGTTGCCACGATGTTTTGATGAACAGTTTCTACATTTATATTAACATAATAAGTTGCTTTGTGTTATTAGGTCATCTCTATAAGACACCGTGCTAAAATCGGCAGTCATTTTAATATTTATACTTGCCGCAAAAGCTTGAATAATGAAGCGAACATAATATGCATTTTCTGGTTCATATGAATCTATATATTAATAAAAGAGGTTGTCGGAATAAGAAACGGTGATTATTTTGTATATTCCTATGTCAATTATTTAGTTTTTATCGTTCATTTAAAATTTAAACCATCACTCTCTATTTCTGAACGAAGAAAGAGTGTCTGATGTATTTTGTCAGTCACGTTATTCCATTGCATGATTGCGTTCTCATCTTTCAGATTTCGTTTATTGGTCGTGTAAATAACTAAATTTTGTAATATGTAAACTATTTCTTTAATTAAAAATAATATTCTTTCATTAATCATTGGTTATATCAAAAGCAAATTCACTTATTTGTACAATCGTCCCTATCCATAATACAGAATTTCACAGCTCTTCGTTCGAAGTACTATCCGCAAGATTATGGAATAGCTTTAGTCCGGATATTGCGTCGTCTAACTCACTTTGTATTTTCAAGAAAAAACTAAAGAAGGAATATTTATCCCTGAACATCTGATCCCGATTTCCTCTCCTGTCCTCCTCCTCCCTATTCTTTTTTCTTGCTATGAATTTTTTTTTTTTTGTTTTAATAGTATCTTAGTGTTATATATATTTTCTTTGTTTTCTTTTACTCTTATTCTTTTGTTGTTGTACATACACAATGTTGTCATACTTTGTAATCTGATTGTTTGGAAGAAATTGCCTAATGGCAATGAGCCCACCAGTGTACAATTATATTTGTTTATATTATGTACAGAAAGATGTATAAATAAATAAATAAATGATCACGTTGAACATTTCCTTATTGTACCTACATTTCATTATCTACCATTACGATGCGAATTCGATGATTTCATTTTGCACATATTTTCTGGATCCGGCGCTGGTTCTGTCCACGCGACTTGACGAGACGAGACATTCACCCCCAAGGGATTCTGACTTTGGGGCCGTGTGTACTTGACATTCTCGAGTGTTTCAAAGATTCTAAAAGCTATTTTGTGTTGGTCATGATTCTCCCTTTCTTTCTCTCAGTGTCGCCGTCTAACCAGCAGTAACCCTTTAGTCATTCTCCCACTACCGTCCGCACCCTCAACTTCGTGAACAACGGAAACGCCTCCGCCGCCACAAAACTTGACTTTTCTTTACCCGTCCGTCTCGTCTGGTCGTCCCATGCTATTGTTTGTTAAAACATATTTTTCTTACACTTTCAGATATTGTATTGAAAAGTAATGCTTCACTGTCGATCTTACATACATACTGTAACGAAATTTATATTTAACTATTTTTTTGAAAATCTTATTCATTTTTACAAGGTTTTTATTTTCATATTTTATATCTGGTTTTTGTAGTTTTTTAACTACTTAACAAATCTGCCTGTTATAAATTTTCTTGCCTGTTATAAATTTTCAAAATGTTTCTATTCAAATAATTTTACCATCATGCCATGTCCCTCACAGGGTAGGCAGAGAGAATCGTACGCCACATTTTTATATGGCTATGATATTAATTTTATCATAGATCCAGACTGAAAATGCAATTTAAAACTGTGTCTCCACCGAGAATCGAACCCGGGATCTTTGGATTAGCAGTCAGATACCTAACCAACTGAGCCACGAAGGCCGACATATAACCTTTAAAAAAATAATAATTAAATTTTTTAATAATGATAATTTTTTTAAAAAGGTGGTAATTTTTTTTTAAAATTATAACCGTTTAAAAAAATTATCATGTCGTCAAATGGCACAAATCGTCCTTGAATGGTCGTATTGCCTATGTATATTGAAATAATAATAAGATTATACCCAAATCCAAACACATCAGCATAAACTCTAGAATTTGTTTAGTGCGTAAACCATTCTACATTTATATGTATTACGTATGTGTAATTTACACAATATGTGATGAGGTTTCTGGTTTTTATACAAATCCTTAATTATATGCTATTAGTTTTCCGAAAAAATACGAAATTGTAAGTAAAGACATAAAAAATCTACAGATCCGAAACATGACTGAAACCGCTGGCTTACGAGAAATCTCCGTTAAGTCTTCGAAAAATACAATTCCAATCCATGCGAAAACTAGGGAATTTCATATAAATATATTTTTCTTTCTCTTTTCCAATTATTTCATATTTTTGGTTCGTTGATCGCCAGGTGTTCTGAAGATACGGTGTTCTGGTCAGATTCATTATTACTTGGGATAAAGGTAATAAATTTTCAACTTATTACAGTCATATTGCCTATCATCTACACGTGAGCAATTCTTTTGTAGAGGTGATAATAATATATCAATATCAACTAATAATATTATAACTTCACATCGTATAATCCGATGGATTGCCCATTTCCTTAAATTTATGCCATGCTTTAGTAGTCCATACGCGTTGAAAAGAAATTTAGATGTAAAGTTTCAGTACCTACTTAGGGTTAATCTCTAAAAATGTATTAATTTCGTATCCATTCATTCTCAAAGTTAGTGTAAGTGGTTTAAGTTCTTTTTATCCTTTCTACACAATTTGTTTTTTTAAAAAATCTATAAAGTTGTATCTGATGTTTTTTATTTTGTCAATGTTTGTATTAGGAACTGATATTGCAGAACTTCACATACGAGTTTCAAATACCTGATTTGTTCCACAAAGTTTAAATTTATTAACTAGACGATTGCTTCGGCTGAGTATGTTATTATCAACTGACAGGCATGTTTATGTGATTTTTTTTACAAAAAACTGCTCTTCCGAGAATTAAATCCTGGACACTGGCACGATAGTCGGTTTAGCTGTTGAAACATGCAATACATGATATCACTGATTTATTTTATTCTACGCTCAAAAATTCAGTCATTTTAATCAAATATTGCATAACTCTCCTCCACTTTGTTACTGATTTTTAAATTTAATATTTCAACCCTTTTTTGTCCTTAGCGTTCAAAATATGATTATTATATTTCAGCGGAACAACAACTTGTGATTATTATTACAAAACATTTGTAGGTAGGTATATCATTTTCGTGTAATTTTTTTTCGATAACCCCTGTGCAAAAAGGGTTAATGCGAGTAAAGGTTCACCCCTGAATGGATAAATTAAAATTTATTGAATCACTGTATCCATACGAGAATGACCAGCAATCTACCCTTAATTAATATTGATTAAGGATAATTTATTCTGATTAACTATTGATTTTTATATTGATGACGATAAATAAAGGTTTATATTTTTCACTATCATTGCATGTACGCAGCATTCAATTAAAAATGTTTAATTGGGTATAAAAAGAATTAATTTATATAATATGGAATTTAATTTATATATGAAAATATAAACAAATTGACAAGAAACGACAAACGAATATAAGAAGCATTAGTGATATCGCTCTACGCAGGATCCTATCTGTCTCTGATCTTTCTGTTTGATAGTGGCCTATTAACCTTAAATAATTGTTCTGCTAACTGAAATATTTAGAAAAAGTATTTCCAATTGATTTATAACACGAGTAGGTTGTGGTCAATGTTATACTCCTCATTACAAAGTATTCAAATTTTGTATGGACAATTTTCTACTTTTTATGAAATGAGTTTGTTCAATATTTTTTTTTAAATATTTTGTTATGAAAACTTGATATTTCCTCAGTGCCATTTTATGAAAGTGATGTGCCTTTTTACTAATTTTAAAATAAAAATTTCAAATTTTAAGTCTCCTGAGCTTGGGGTCACTTAAAAATTGAGAAGCACTATTCAGATATCTCCTTGCCAAAACAGATTGGCATGGAGGCGGGCCATACGTGTGGCGACGGACTACAGCTGCTATCCTCAGTCATGAGGAAAAGGACGAATATATATTTTCAGATATCCTTCAAAATTTAATGGGGTCTAAGTGAGTATTACATATACATATTTGCTAAATTTGAAAAGAATCAAATGAGTACTTTAGTCTATAATCAAGTAAAATAAAAACGCCGTACATAGCAATAGCACACAGCACACACACATTGTGATGAAACTTTCAGAATACAATCTCAGCATGATACTAGTTGATAATCTGCAATAAAAAACAGCCTTAAAAATTGTGAAATCATAACTTCCCACTATATCCCCTTGGATTAGTGAGGAGTAAAAACAACATTCTCAACATGGACAAACAATGAAACACTATCAATTTCTATTGAATATTTGTTTATTTTATAAAAAGCAAGTGTACCAACGAGAGTTTATTGCCGTAAGTCAATCTCTTTCAAGCTCTGCGAATCTTCTTGTAAATTCAGTACTATTGAATAGTTCCATTTCAAAACTATAGCGACATATGGGGTCTCTAGTCGGGCCTCCTAGTCAACAGTCTTCATGATCTGCGACTCTTGAGTTGTCTCCTGTGGGACACCTTGTACCGCCAGCTCCCTCTCGATACTCTTCCACCATGTCGCCGATGGTCTGCCTCTTCGTCGTAGCTTTGTGGGGATACCGAGCACACTTTTGACGGAGTACGTGTAGGAGTATTTTAATATTCAGATTGATCACAACATATTAATATTTCAATCAGCTTACATCATATTCCTGTCTTGATACGTTGGAAATAGGGAGAGTTATAGCTGACCCTGTTATTTTACGTAGATTGCTTAATGGTGTTGTTGGTTGTCTTCGTCGTTTGCCACAAATTCACTTTACGTGTTCTGTCCAGACTTTCTCGCAGTATTAAATGTTTTGCCTTACTCGCAGTAGTAAATGGCCTTACTTAACGTGTCCGGACATACATAATATTTGGGGCCTTTCTACTCCAATACGTTGCAACAGCAATTTGCCATATCATTTGCCACAACCAAGTCTTCCTCGTTACAACCCCGTTCCATGTTTAGACAGCCAAGAAGATGCTTATTATCTTGGACCCCATCTGTACAAATTCTATAGTTTAAATACTCGGCGGATATTTTGTGGTTGTTCATATTAACCGTTTTGGCATGTGAATTTTGCCCTAAACCACTATATTTTGAGTCACTATGCGACATGTTTCGGCAGTGCTGTCCTGCCGAAACATGTCGCATAGTGACTCAAAATATAGTGTTTAGGGCAAAATTCACATGTACAAATTCTTTTTACTCCTTGTGACATCTACTCGGAGTCTATTCAGTGTCTTCCGTGTTCGGTAGGGTAGATGGTGTTCAGGTCCCAATGTCTCCGACAGCTTGTCTCGACCTAAACTGTACTGTTGCCTTGCCCTTTCTGGCGGGACCTAAAGGGAGTCGTGGTTAGAAAACTTTTTCTCTATTTTAATCTCACCATCGGAAGCATTTATTTAACTCGCCAATACTAGCAAATAATTTTGATTAAGTCTTCGCAATAGGTTATAGAGCATGGAAAAGTTTGTTGTTGTATTTAATGAGTTGATAAGTCTTGACTCCATGTTTTTTTTATTTTTATTTTCATTTTGGTATTATGTTTTTATTTTTGTTGTTTCTTTTGTGGTTTTATGTTGTACTATATATTTTTTTGCTATTTTTGAATAAAATCCTTTCACTGGGCGTTGACTGATTTAATAAAATATTGATAGTGTGGATGTTGATGAAATATTGTACGATTCACAATTCAGCTTTACTCCCAGAGAATCATAACTGTTTAATATTACGTAGATAGGTATGTACGAGTTCATTAATTTTGCTACCTAATAACATATTTACGAGTACATTTTCTGCGTAATTTTTACCGCAGTCAATTTAGCATGCATGGGTGTTCACCAGTTTCGACATTTTCATATATAATTTTACTGTTTTACTTTTGTTTGTTTCAAATGTTTGTTGTGTAATATGAATATTGTTTGTTGTATTCTTGATCATATATTTTTTTTTATTTTACTGAATAACATAAAATTCTGAGTACGATTTTGAAGATATAGGTAAATAATTTATGACAAGAATCTAAATTGTTGCCTATTCTGCTTTTTCTTTATTCAATTTTTACATTGATTATTTAGCAACTAGGTTGTTTATTTTTTATTTTTAAGCAGATGTTTTGTACTTATATTTTTAAAATAATAAGTTTTATTTTCATTTTATTGAATTTCCACATTCTTTTAAATAATGTATCGCAATTTCGTTGTTTTCAATTAATTTCTTTCCTATGATTATAAATTAAAAATCAACATAATTTTTTTACGTAACGATTAACAAAAACGAGTGGGTTGTGGCCAACGCTAAACTCCTCACTAACAAGTCATCCTATAAAGTATTCAAGTTTTGTATGGAAAATTTTCATCCTTTTCATGAAATGACTTTGTTAAATTATTTTTTATTTTAATATTTTATTATGAAAAATTGATAATTCTTCAATACCATTTTATGAAAGTGATGTGCCTTTTTACCTATTTGAAAATAAAAAATTCAAATTTTAAGTTTCCTGAGTTTGGGGTCACTTTGAAATATTTGACAGTTAAAAAAATTGAGAAGCACTATTCAGATATTCTTCAAAATCTAATGGGGTCTAAGTGAGTATTAGATACACAAATTTGCAAAATTTGAATAAAATCGAATGAGTACTTTAGTCTATAATCGATAATGTAAAAATGAACGCCGTACATAGCACACTGCACATAGCACACTGCACTAGATTGTATTCTGAGATTGTATTCTCAAAGTTTCATTACATTGTAATGAAACTTTCAGAATACAATCTCAGCATGATACTAGTTGATAATCTGCAATAAAAAAATAGCCTTAAAAATTGCGAAATCATAACTCCCCACTATAAACCCTTGGGTTAGTGAGGAGTAAAATGTTTTAAAATTACTTTTATGGGATCCGATTTCAACAGAAAAGTAAAATAATACATAACGTCCAGGAAACAATAATTGCTTTTACTTCCATTTCCTTATAATTAACCTTTTCTTTTATAAATATTATTTAAAATTCATTTCGTTGTCATAATTTATGTTTCTCTTTTTGTTTCAGGTAAGAATGGTGAATTTCTAGATAACCAAAAGGTTTTTTTAACACGGAAAACTTTCAGAGACGAGTTAAAAACAGGTAGTATATCTTTTAAGTAAACATAAACAACATCTGAAACAAAAAAAAATGTTTAATTAATTTGTACCAATTTTTCCCTGTATTGTACAGCTCTTTTTAGTAAATGACGCATTAGACACAGTCGACAATATGATTCGTCGAAATCCGCAAACTTATCTTATTGATGTTTTTTTTGACAAACTTTTCAACATCTCAATAGAGACGAAGTTGGAAAATTATGGATAAACCAGGAACTCAAGGCACCTACAGGGCTTACGACCTATCATCGGCTGGTTTACGTGATCACTTTATGCGCTTGCGCAACGTTCACCAATTATACCTTCTTATTGGGTTCCCTTATCAATGCAAAAATTAATAATTCTATGTATTTGAATAATGAGTAACTAATCACCCGAAAATAAGACATTATTACTAATGCCATCTATGAAGTAACGAAGAAACCCTTTTGTAACGCCATCTATTGAGAGATTGGTTTATTTGTAAACAATGAAAGCAACAGTCCTTATAAATGAGGTGACGGTGTTCTCGTGCAGATGTCACATCTGAATTGCATATACGCAAACATTGGATTTTTTTTACCGCCGGGAGTCAAATGATATTTTTTGACAAACTGTTCAACATCTCAATAGAGACGAAGTTGGAATATTATAGATAATAATGTTTGCGTATATGCAATTAAAAATATTCGATTTATCTTGTTGATATATTTTCTTTCTCTTTGTCAATAATGAATTTGTTCTTGTAACAAGTGCATATACATCCTCAAACATTTCCTAAATTAAGCATGAATGCTCGTGCTAAAGGTGAACAAAATGGATTGTCATAAACATTCTCATATTTATTTTATTTTATTTTATTTTATAGAATACAACAGAATTAAAATAAAGATTTATACAGATATACAGAGATAATTTTTATGTTGCCAATTATAGTATTCTAAATATATTAAGTACATACACATTTATTAACAATTATGAAGACAGGATGGGAAAGGAGAGAGGTAGGAAGGGGAGTGGGGGGAAGCATCGACCACTAGAAACTCATATTATGATTTGCCTCACGTGTCTCAATGTATGAAGAATAGTAAATTAAAATTAAGTTAAAGTTAATGTTAAAAGGGCACAATTAAAAAGTTAAAGATGTTCACAATAAAACAGAGCACACATCCGACAAATTCACAATTTTTTTTTTGAATACATAAAAACTTGAAGCAAACATATCCAACTCCGGAACGCTCAAACAATTTCTATTGTACCCAGTACAAGCTCTATTAATATAAGAATTTAGCATATAGTTAGTTTTAGAAGGTTCTATATAAAAGAGAGACTGGTTTCTATTTCTCCTAAGTGGACAGTGAAAACGGAGTGTGCTTAGAAGGGGTGCGCTGTCGATCAGACCGTTAATAATTTTATATAGAAAACAAATATCATGGATTGATCTGCGTATCTCCAGTAGTTTTGTGTTGTGGTGTTTGAGCTTGAGGATAGTTAGAGAAATGTAGTCTATTACGAAAATTTAATTGCTTTGTATATTTTTTTTGAAGATTTTCTATTGCGTTAATATGTGTTTCATATTGATGACAACTTTGTGTACTCTTCGTGGATAATAATGGGTGTTTCATTTAGAGGTATTTTTTAAGTATGTTTATGGTAGATCACACGTGAGTCGTGCCAAACTGACGTTGTATTTTTGTTTGAGATTTATTTATGTAAAGACTTAGCTCAGCACAGCTTCACCTCTTCAGTCTTTGGGCTCGAGAAATGTTTGAAGAAAATCCATTCTTGTCGACTTAAATTATGTTCAGCGATGCTGCCCATTTTTGGTTCAATGACTAAGTTAATAAGCAAAATTGTAGTATCTGGGCTGATGAGCCACCCTCAGATGTCCACGAGCTTCCATTTCATAAAAGAAAATAAAACAATTGTTTGGTGTGGGTTATGAGATGGTGAAATTCTTCTCTTCGTCTGGGTCACAATCCTAGGTTTGGTCTGCGCCAACACTCGATCTTTCCACTTATCTCTATCGTCCGACAGTCACTTCATCTCTTTGTAACTGCTACAGCGCACGTCACCGATTGTCTGGTCTATATAGTTGTTTCTGGGGCGACCTCTACAGTTACCCCCATGGTGAAATTATCACATGGTGACAAGTCGGCTACGATTCAGGATTATTCGCGTCATTGGCAAATACCACTCAAAATTCTCAAATGCGTCATATAAAATTGATCCCTTAGAGAGGACCTTGTTAGCCGAAGTTGCATTTAAAGGAAATAAAGAAGTATGATGTATAGATTTTCGAAAAAATAAAACTTTGAAATAGGTACTTCTAAATGAATAATTATTTAATGTATAATTTAATTCAAGAACTATATACATAGTATCTATGTCAAATGAATTCGTTCGAATAATTGTTCGTGTTTCATACATGTGCATATTTGTGAACATCCCGTTTGCCCAAGGTCATACGCATTTACAAAGGCCTTAATGTACGTGTTTATGTTTCTCTAGCACCCTTAATAAACTAATTGTAAACACTAATTAGTTTTAGTTTCACTATTTAATTTTAACACTGGCACTGACCGGTATCGATCTGAAGATCATCGTCAGAGTGCCGATGACGATGATCTTCAGATCGATACCGGTCAGTGCCAGTGTTAAAATTAAATAGTGAAACTAAAACTAATTAGTGTTTTCATTTATACCTAGTATAATGGAGTTTCACCACGAATTATCCGTCGACAAAATTAACAAACTAATTGTAACATTTATTTCTCGTCTAATATGATGTTTTAGTTCTAAGATTTTTTTTTCTTATAATATAAATAGTAAATTTCGATAAGTATTGTTCCTCCACCGATTTATTTGTCAATGTAATGTTATCTATGGTTTTATTTTCATAAATTTCACTATATTTAAGAATTTGTTTATTGCTGGTATTTTTATTATGTCCTTGATGTAATTTACCGAATTTCTTCAATGTGGAGTTTTCTCGAGGAAATTTTTTATTAAGAGTCTTTGATCTTTACAATGGAAATTGGTACAAAGATATGTGTGTTATCTGTTATGATGTGAAATCGTGAAATATTACCTATATCCCCGAGAACACGACGTGAGAAACTGCAAAACATTATGGGATATTTTATATAAAAATAAATCTAATATATTCGCGAATACTTCACGCGAATATCACGCAGTTTGGATTTAAGTAAATAATGGATTGAAATGTGTTTATTTATTTTAAGAAGTTGTCGTCCTGCATAAATAATTATTTGCTTTAAAGAAGTTTAAATTATACGTTGTATGAAAAAATTTCGACATAGTGTAACATGTTTTATTTTATTTTTAATTTACACACATGTACGCCGTTTAGTGGGGCATTTACTTTAAACATTTTGATTGGCAGGTATGTAGTGTTGGCACAACAAGAACAACAATAGGTAAGTGTACACACATTAATTACACAAATATATTGATTAGTAGGTATGTATGTTTGTAGTGTTGGCACAACAAGAACAACTATAGGTAAGTGTACACACATTAATTACACAAATATATTGATAAGTAGGTATGTATGTATGTAGTGTTGGCACAACAATAACAACAATAGGTAAATGTACACACATTAATAACACAAACATATTGATTGGTAGGTATGTAGTGTTGGCACAGAGAGAAGAAAAACAGGTAAGTGTACACACTTTAATTACACAAATATATTGATTAGTATGTATGCAATTTTGGCACAGCAAGAATATCAATAGGTAAATATACACACATTAATTACACAAACATATTGATTGGCAGGTATGTAGTGTTGGCACAACAAAAACAAAAAAAGGTAAGTGTACACACATTAATTACACAAACTTATTGATTGGTAGGTATGTAGTGTTAACACAACAAGAACAACAATAGGTAAGTGTAAACACATTAATTACACAAACATATTGATTGGTAGGTAGGTATGTAGTGTTGGCACAACAAGAACAACAATAGGTAAGTGTACACACATTAATTACACAAACTTATTGATTGGTAGGTATGTAGTGTTAACACAACAAGAACAACAATAGGTAAGTGTACACACATTAATTACACAAACTTATTGATTGGTAGGTAGGTATGTAATGTTGGCACAACAAGAACAACAATAGGTAAGTTTACACACATTAATTACACAAACATATTGATTGGTAGATAGGTATGTAGTGTTGACACAACAAGAACAACAATAGGTAAGTGTACACACATTAATTACACAAACTTATTGATTGGTAGGTATGTAGTGTTAACACAACAAGAACAACAATAGGTAAATCAAACCGTCGGTTCCACATGCCAATGTGGGACCTGGCCTCCAAAAGAAGTCTTCGCCATTTCGATCTGTCAGCATGGAGTTCCATGTTTCCAATTGACCCAGAAAAAAAATCACAGTTCCCCGTGGACGCAGTCCATCCTCAGCTCGGGTCTCCCCCTACGCCTCACACCCTCTAGTCTATGGCTAAGGACTCTTCTGACGGATAGTTGCTCATTCATTCTTTCCACGTGTCCAAGCCATCTAAGCAAATATATAAATCCCTTGACATCTACATCATCATAAAACGGACACAGCTCGTGATAGATCTGATTCACTTTCACAAATAGCTTCGTCGATTCGCCGCAGGATCTTTCTTTCAAAAGTGCAAAATTGAGAAAAAACTTGAAAATCTTGAAACACTTTACAAGGAATTTTTGGATATAACTTTGCGAATTCAAATTTTATTCCGGAATACACCATTTTCCAGCCCCTTTTATTTTGTGGTAAATACAGCTATAGGAATTTCACAAGAGTATGTTTTTTTACAAAATATTCTTATTTTTTTGTTCACAAAATATAATCGTAAATACAAAATACGTTACTGGCTTTTATAGGGTGTCAAAACCACTTTTTTATAACATAAGGAATTTTAAAATGATTTTATACTTTACTCTGCCAAATCAGATTATGAGCTATTGTTATGTCTTCCGTTTTTGGTATATACTTACGCACTTTTGGATTAATGCCAAAAAGTACATTAAATTCTTTTCAAATAATATGTATGGTTTCACTTACTATCTCCTCCAGCGGTACAAACTTTGTTTCATATTTTTTTAAGAACAAATCTATTTCAGTTTTTTTATATGTATATCTAAAAACACACACATAACAAGAACACTAGCGCTCTATAACTACAAAATGTTTCGGAAAAAATATATCATCTCATATTACATTACATAATTCAAAAATATATCTTTCCAACTTTCAATAGCGATAGCATATAAAAGTTTAGAGAATATTCGATTTTAATATTACTAGTTGCATGTAACACATGAGATCCAACTGTCGATAGCGATAGTATGTATAGTTGAAGAATATGTACCAAACTATAAACCCATAGATACAAATTATTAAATATTTTCAGATATTTTGTTTTCTATACAACATATGTAGGTATGTATGTCAAGATAGGATAGTTTGGAGGAAGTTCCTTTTTTCCTACCCAGAATATGCAAATAGCATGATGGTATGTATGTATGTTTGGAGATGAAGTATCAAACTATTAAGTCTTCTTACATATTGTGTATAGGCGACTGCCATACAAAATGTATGAAGCGATGTCGTCACTAAATTCAATTTTTAAAAAAATTGTTAAAAAAAAATTGAGATCTTCTACAACAATGTTAATATTTTTTATAGAAAATTAAATTATCTAGTTGGGGTGTTTCGGCTTTTTTTGATAATTGTAAAAGTTTTGGAAATATAGGCAGTTAAACTCATAAATTTATCATAAAAAAAATATTTTTCTTAATAAAAAATGTTTGAGAAACCCTGGAATTTTTTTGAAAAAACTCATTTGAGATTTTGTATTTGTCTATGTTTGTACCAATTTTCAGCGTTCTAGCGTTTATGGTTTCTGAGATATATGGAAAAATAAAATAAAAATTCAAAAGTTGATAACCCCTGACTGAAACAAAAATTCAAAATTCCGAGTATAAAAGTTTTGTAGGCCTGTAACTGTTTATATATTCTGAAATTTTAGGCTCTGTAAATTGAGCGGATCAAAAGTTATAAGGGGGGGACGGACACACAGACACACACACAGACACACAGACACACACACACACACAGACACACACACAGACACACACACACACAGACACACGAAATGTTCTACTCCGAATTCTGAGTAAATCCGTGTATGGAACATATATGCTGCGAAGCCTCTAAGTTGGTGTTTTTTGACTTCAAAGTTGGAAAAGCCGTGAAAAAAGTAGACCTCTCCATACAATTCTCGCGTATTCTGGCTTGATACATTGTCGATATGTTAAGAGAACAAAGTTCTCCTGAACAAATCGACAGTTGGAATCGGGAATCTTCAATCGAGAATCTCATAGTAAAATTTATCATATATTTTTGATTTCCCAACTAAATTGAATACATAGGTACCTACTTTTTGTTAAGGTAATTGTGTAAGTAAAAATATTGAGTATTTTTTAGAAATTGACAGATAAATTTAATAAAAAATCATTAGCTAATGAACTAATTAAAATACGATATTGAACGTTTTCGGAACACCGTTTAGCAACTTAAAAAAATTTAGTCAATCCAGGCGTTTGGGTATGTATGGAGACGCACGTCGCTGAATGCAATATACCTAATTCAGTTTTTAATTATGCTTAAAACAGTTTTCAGCAACTCGTTACGGCTCGCTGTCTTAAAATCCATTTGTCAATCATGACAACTAGACGTATACCTAATTTTTATGGTACTTCCGACAGTCGCTTCCGCCTCATCGAGTCTGTAGCTTCCGACATGATGCGTTGCGTCTGACTTGCGGCGTCTTTCATGGAAGACAGATCGATCGTCTCGTGTCTAGTCTCTACAACAGCGGTGTGGAGTATCGGTGTTGGAACATTATATGTATATGATACATAGATACTGTTGGAACATTATATATGCTGGAGTTATTTTCAGACTCATCACCACTATTCTAATGGGTTTCGATGGTTACAACACAACCAATTGATGGTGTGTGGATTCCAATACCATGAAATTGTCTGTTTACTTTTCACTCCTCACTAACCCAAGGGGATGTAGTGGGGAGTTATGAATTCGCAATTTTAAGTCTATTTTTTTATTGCAGATTATCAACTAGTATCATGTTGAGATTGTACTCCCATCACAATGTATCTGTGCGCGTATGTGTGCTGTGTACTGTGTACTATGTAGGTACGGCGTGTTTATTCTACTTTATCAATTATAGACTTATGTATTCATTCGATTGTTTTCAAAATTCGCAAATTTTTATATCTAACCTGTTATTAGTTTCCTTGGTTATATCTTGTATTTATGTCTATATAAGTAAAAACAAGAAACTGTTAGTTTTCTATTGAATAAATAAATAAATCTAATACTCTTTTAAACCTGAATAGTGCTTCTCAACTTTTTTAACTGTCAAATATTTCGAAGTGACCCCAAGCTCGAGAAACTCTAAATTGTTTTTTTTTTATTTCAAATTGGTAAAAAGGCACATCACCTTCATAAAATGGCATTGGAGGATAATCAAGTTTTCGTAATAAAATATTTAGATCAAAAATAATTTACAAACTCATTTTATGAAAATGCTGAATAATTTCCATACAAAATTTGAATAATTTGTGTTGTGACTTGTTAGTGAGAAATTTGGCGTTGGCCACAACCCACTCGTTAAATTGTGAAACTATAAAAACTAAATAACCGTGTGAATACCTTCATTTCGTCGAGAGTTGTTTCGTACAATTTTGACTGCAGCTGATTGTACCTAAATTAAAAATACAAATTGTTGTTTTTTTCCTATTCGTTGTTTATGTAAAATGCCTAATATCAATCACTTCATGTCCCTCGCATAGTTAGCGAAGCAAACTTAGCGCGACAATGTTTTACTTGACATATTTGTTTATTGTCTCATTTAGATTCATGGACCGTCTCACCATTGCCTGTCAGTTATTATTCAACGATTGCTCTCATATCCAAGTATATAAAATGGGTGAAGATTCATACTTGTCGACGTGTTAAGGCCGCACAGGTATTCAAATGTGATTAGTGTCATTTGCGTTTCCTGATTTACTCAGCCAATACTGACATTATCGTCTTGAAACTAAATACAGATAAGTTATAGTATTACCTACAGATTGACATTTCCAGAATCATAAATATTTGAAAATTCTCTCGATAAAAAATAATTCCGAAAGTTCCCTTGAGATTTGCGGGATTCGCTATTTGTTATACTTACATAAAATTATAATAAAGCAAAGAAGGAGGGAGAGAGGGAGGGAGAGAGGGAGGGAGAGAGGGAGGGAGAGGGGGAGGGAGAGAGGGAGGGAGAGAGGGAGGGAGAGAGGGAGGGAGAGAGGGAGGGAGAGAGGGAGGGAGAGAGGGAGGGAGAGAGGGAGGGAGAGGGAGAGAGAGAGAGAGAGAGAGAGAGAGAGAGAGAGAGAGAGAGAGAGAGAGGGTAGGTACAACTCGATAAAAAAACTCAGTGTCTATCAAGGAAATAGCGTTGTGAATAACAACTTCGTCATATATTCATGTCTGTCATTTCGGGAGACTGTTCCTTGCCTTTATCTCCCCGAGGCCTCCTGCATTTTTTGGTTGTCTTCAGCAGTTCTCGTCCAACGGTCCAACTCACCAACTGGAGAAGCTGTGTCACATCAAATACATAAAAATGGCGCTATATACATACATTACCCATTTATTATTGTTATCCCTTTTCACCTCGTCTTTCAATTTAATTCTGGGACCTGCAGAGTTGCTTATAGAGTTGATTAAAATACATTTAAGATCAGCTACTGGCTTAGAAAGCAATCTTAGATGTAATGATTAATTGAATAATAATATTAATTTATACAAAAATTAATGGCAATTTCATAATAAACTTTGATCTTAACAAATTTTTATGATTAAATGCAGATAAAGATCAATGACTGTGATGGAGTGCAGAGATGGGCAGAAGTGTTGGATAGAGGACGATAGTAGCTACTATGTCTACATAAAGTGCAGAGATGGGCAGAAGTGTTGGATAGAGGACGATAGTAGCTACTATGTCTACATAAAGTGCAGAGATGGGCAGAAGTGTTGGATAGAGGACGATAGTACCTACTATGTCTACATAAAGTGCAGAGATGGGCAGAAGTGTTGGATAGAGGACGATAGTAGCTACTATGTCTACATAAAGTGCAGAGATGGGCAGAAGTGTTGGATAGAGGACGATAGTAGCTACTATGTCTACATAAAGTGCAGAGATGGGCAGAAGTGTTGGATAGAGGACGATAGTACCTACTATGTCTACATAAAGTGCAGAGATGGGCAGAAGTGTTGGATAGAGGACGATAGTAGCTACTATGTCTACATAAAGTGCAGAGATGGGCAGAAGTGTTGGATAGAGGACGATAGTACCTACTATGTCTATATAAAGTGCAGAGATGGGCAGAAGTGTTGGATAGAGGACGATAGTAGCTACTATGTCTACATAAAGTGCAGAGATGGGCAGAAGTGTTGGATAGAGGACGATAGTACCTACTATGTCTACATAAAGTGTTTTGGATTTTTATTATTCATGTGTATTTGTTTCTCTTTTTTGCATATATGTGTATACATGTGTGTGTGTGCATGTGTGTAAATATAATACTCATTGGTCTATTATGTAAAAAAACTCATTTGTTGTGTATATAATCTATATTGTGTAATGGATTTTTCTTCTTTATAATGTTAAATGTAAATTTTTTATGTTAAAGATATGGTTTGTGTAGCATTGCACCCCCTGCTCACAGACTGGAATAATTCTTATTATATTATTATTATTATTGTTAATAATATAATAAGATTTATTATATTATTAATGATAATTTATGGTGCCGCCAGAAAGCGCAAGGCAAGCACACTGGATTCATCAGTACATAGTGAAGGTCGAAACAAGCTGTCGGAGACTTTGGGACCAGGACATCATCTACCCTAGAGCACATGGAAGACACTGAATAGACTCCGTGTAGGTGTCACAAGTCACAAGGTGTAAAAAGAACTCGTATAGGTCGAGAAGAAGATGTATCTTGCAATTGCGGGGCGGTCCAATATGATAAGCATCTTCTTGGCTGTCAAAAAATGGTACACAAATTAATTGATGTCCAAAAATAACTGAACAGGTTTATACCCAGTGAGGCGTTAATACTTATCATTAAATGTATTAATTTATCCTGAGATAAATTCAATAA
The DNA here is from genome assembly GCA_963576475.1 of Molanna angustata. Lineage (NCBI taxonomy): Eukaryota > Metazoa > Arthropoda > Insecta > Trichoptera > Molannidae > Molanna > Molanna angustata. Next base: position 22,486,328 of record OY754970.1, read on the forward strand.
ATTAAAATTATATTAATAATGTTAGCCGATAAGTAACTTCTGTATATTAAAAAGAAAACATTTCATTGACGTAATTAAATTAACCTAAAGTTAAATTTAATTTGTTAGTTTAAGATTGACAAAACATGGTATTTTCCATCAACTTAATAACAAGTTCAACAATTATGTATGTTCCTGTATGTATTCGTAAGTGGAGAAAATAAATAAAATTATTATTAATTAAATTTACCTTCTAACGTTTCTCGCGTCCCAAAAACTTTTTAAAAAAATATTGAATATAAATAAAATATAATATTATAGTATTTCAATCGACATAATATTATTGAATGCACTTGTTCCCTTCCTGCAGACACTTGTCCGTTGTCTACCTCAAATAATGAATAGGAATTTGATACAATGCAATAGTGCAGTAGAATATTGAACCCTTGGGGAATAAAACACATCTACCTCCATTGAATGCCTATACATAGGTACATATTATTGTATTCAAGTTATACATTGCACCGCACCGCACCGTGCATAACTACCGGCTCCAGTACAAATTCCGTGTTATGATTCGCGTCGTTGCCGGTTCAACTCACCGCGCCCGTTCTACTACGGCCAGACTATTTCTATCGTCCTGAGACACTATCTCTATTTCGTTTCATCACCCTAAATATTCCGCTCCCTCCGTTTAGTATCTCGCTCCGTTCGCGCGCATTTATATTCTTTCTCCTTCGCCCACGTTGCCACCCGTCACCGGCGTTTTGACGGTCCTTCTCTGTTCCGTGTGGCTCGCAACGCCGCGTCGTAGTTTAGTTTTGTCGAGAACGGAGCTCGCGGAGTACTTTTACGTTTATTACCAGATATCTCACTATTATTACAGTGTTTACATTTTCAAATCGGTTTGTGCAATTCGATAAATTGTTTCTGCAGAAGTGTAACGCTGTAACGAGTTATTTGTATCGCATTCTGAGTGTTTTCGAGATTGTTTATTTGAATAAAGTTCGTTGAGTGTCGAAAATGCGTGTACGAAAGCTGCGAGTGTGTGACGGTTAAGGATGCATAGTCGTCTTTTGACACGAAATATATCTGATATCGATTTATTCCGTTGTTTATTTACTGTGCGAAGTCTCTGTGTTACAATTTGAAGTGAATATTGTTCGAATTTTGTGAATGCATCTGATTGTTTACATCTGTTTTGTGTCGATGGCGCCAAGTTTCGGTATCAGCAGGTGAACGCCATCCGATCGATCAGGTTTAACTATCATCGTCTGCTCGATCAACAAGTTAATATCAAACAAATACCACGTGCTTTAGGATATCGAACTTGGCAATTAGGTATTTATTTTTGTGTTTTCAATAGAGTTTTCGTGTGCACACTCAAACTTGTTTCATCGATGACATATTGGAAAAAATTTATGGAGTTGTTGACAAATTATTTTTATTTTTTTAGGATCGGTTTTCAACACATCATAAAATTAATAATTTGTTCGTGAATTTGTGCAATATAATTTTTAAACTATACTATATAATGAAAAAAAGTGTCGTCGATGTGTCAAAATAATACGTAAACAAATCTTGACGAGTGATGCTTTTGTATAATACTATTCGTTACGAAAAAAGTGATCCTGTCGTTTATTTGTGATTTCTTGTCTGTCAATCCGGAGTCTGATAGGCACGATTCATTATATTGAAGTGTATTTGTTCTGATTGAGTTGTGTTTTAATCGTAATTCGTAATGTTGAGTTGATGTTTCATAGTTTTTGTTGTGTATTGTTGGTGTGGATTATTAGTGATTAGCGATGGCAATGAGATGAGTATAGTGTTCTGTCGGTGCAATGGTTGTGGTGACTGGCGGCGACGTGATGTCCCCGGGCTCGATGCCCGCTCAGCCCCCTCAGCCAGCGCCACAGGGAGGGCCCCAGCGCAGCAACAGTCTGGACTTCCTCAACTTTGAGGAGAAGAGACAGCTGATCGCCAGCTCACTATCGCTGACTGACTTCATACACTGCGGACAACAGCCTACCAAAGAAGTCGTTACTGTCAATGCTAATGCTGGTCAGTTTCATACATATTATGTTGTAGGAATATAATTTCAATAGGGAGTTGTCAAGTTCATTTAGCAATCTGTCTATTATCGAGACACAAACTAACGTCACGCGATTGATTTACCATATTGTTTATAATATTTGATAAGTTTATCGATGTATTTCGAAATATAAAATTAACTTTCAATTTACACATAAAATACGTGCACAATAACTATATACCTTACCTACTTGTCCTGAATAAGTTTCCTTAGTTGGATTCTGTGTAATAGGGTTCTTTTCCATGAGCTTATTTTAATAATCAGTAGAATTATTAAGCCGTTGCACAGTTGGTAAACCGTTTGGTTTCTGTGTTGGCGTCCTGGGTTAGGTTATTTATTTAAATCTTTCCCTAATATTGCTTCTCTGGGCTGGAAACACTGGTTATGGCAATAAACTCGCCATTTGTGCAGGGTGCAAGGAATTGTTTATTATTATTATTATTAATTATATTTTTGTCATTTATTTTTTTTATTATATTTGCGGTGGATAATATTCTGTGCTACAAACGATACCTACCTAAGCGGGAATTATTAAAAAGGTCGACATTGTTTTATGTAATCACACCACCTACTGTACATGATATGTATCATTGAAAAAAGACCTTACTATTGTAACCTTAATATAAAGAATTGCTAACCTTTGGATGATATTTGTTCGTTGTTCTTAGTACCTATATTTATTAACCAGGCTGATATTAGTATAGGATATAGTCGCTCTTGGTAAAATGTGTCTTTTCGCGTGTCTTACTTTCTTTTCTATTGTATTTGTAATTCATTCATTCTCAGATAAGTTTGTTAAGATTGAGGTAGTGTCTCGTGATTTTAAACCATTTACAACTATAGTATGTAGTAAGTTGACGTCACTCTACTTGAATCCGACTTGAATCGCATTTACCTATTTTGTTTGGAGCATTGTAAAATAAATACGCAGATACCTACCTACGAAGAACAATGGATTTAATCTTCACATTAAAATGTTAAGCGCGGCTGTACACGAAGGTTTAAAAATAATTATGACTGTAGATTTGCGTACATTCTGCAGAAGTTACGGTCTTCGGAAAAAAAAACATAGGTACTTCATTGGTTTATCCATTTGAAGATCATACCAATAATAATAATAATAAGGACAATTTATAAAGCGCCGTTTAGTGACAACCGTGGTCACCTCAAGGGCGCTTTCAGTTTGCAAAAAAATAATTTAAAATTAGTCCTATAGCTAACACATTCAAAATGGTGAAACATAAAACTTAAAAAAATACAATAAGTTAAAATTAGTCCTATAGCTAACACATTGAAAATGGTGAAATATTAAACTTAAAAAAATACCTAGAAATCACAAATTAATCTTGTTACATAATCCAGATGAAATTAATTATAAAAAATAGTCGATTCAAAGTAAACTGGCATAATATTTAGTACACATAATATTATTGAACGGATGAAGGACAATCTGGATACGACTTGCGACAATATGTATTGGATATCGAATTCTGTAAATTTGCATGATTCAAGTATAACAAGTTAATAAGAAAATAGGGGCTCACCTTTCAAAGTTTTTTTGTACGTTGAAGTGAAGAATAAAAAAATTAACGTCATTGTGTAGATTGTTTTCATGCTGACAATGTCAAACACATAATTTCTAACGCAGTTGTATAATATAACATATAAAGATTCAAATACATATATGACATAATCTATTGTGAAGCGATCTAAAATGTACTTAAACAATATCAAATTGCATTGCAGTTGCATTCATTGACATCGGTAATACACAAATTCTGAAAGTTTCAGAGCTCTTACTGGACGGGAAGTTGGTTAAAAATCAATTACAAAATTCCAGTACGGACAGACATATGAAGTTAAATTAATAAAAGTGTGTAATAAAATAGGTTGTACAATTCAGTAGTGTTGAAAAAGCATATGGATGATGAACAGATCAGTGATAAAAACTTTTCAGTCATTTCTATAATTTGGTTACTAAGTAGCTAGATTTTGTCCCTTAGAATTAGGTTATTCAATAGTGATTCGAACAAACGACATCTAATTTATGTTAAAAGTTTAGTTTGCTTCAGGGGGGATAGATAGTATTATGAATATAGGTTATTACCAATAAATATGTAAGCATGGATAGATAGTATTATGAATATAGGTTATTACCAATAAATATGTAAGCATGGATAGATAGTATTATGAATATAGGTTATTACCAATAAATATGTAAGCATGGATAGATAGTATTATGAATATAGGTTATTACCAATAAATATGTAAGCATGGATAGATAGTATTATGAATATAGGTTATTACCAATAAATATGTAAGCATGGATAGATAGTATTATGAATATAGGTTATTACCAATAAATATGTAAGCATGGATAGATAGTATTATGAATATAGGTTATTACCAATAAATATGTAAGCATGGATAGATAGTATTATGAATATAGGTTATTACCAATAAATATGTAAGCATGGATAGATAGTATTATGAATATAGGTTATTACCAATAAATATGTAAGCATGGATAGATAGTATTATGAATATAGGTTATTACCAATAAATATGTAAGCATGGATAGATAGTATTATGAATATAGGTTATTACCAATAAATATGTAAGCATGGATAGATAGTATTATGAATATAGGTTATTACCAATAAATATGTAAGCATGGATAGATAGTATTATGAATATAGGTTATTACCAATAAATATGTAAGCATGGATAGATAGTATTATGAATATAGGTTATTACCAATAAATATGTAAGCATGGATAGATAGTATTATGAATATAGGTTATTACCAATAAATATGTAAGCATGGATAGATAGTATTATGAATATAGGTTATTACCAATAAATATGTAAGCATGGATAGATAGTATTATGAATATAGGTTATTACCAATAAATATGTAAGCATGGATAGATAGTATTATGAATATAGGTTATTACCAATAAATATGTAAGCATGGATAGATAGTATTATGAATATAGGTTATTACCAATAAATATGTAAGCATGGATAGATAGTATTATGAATATAGGTTATTACCAATAAATATGTAAGCATGGATAGATAGTATTATGAATATAGGTTATTACCAATAAATATGTAAGCATGGATGTTCTTGAAACAATAGGAAAAAATACGATTGTCAAGTACCTACTTATTAAATATTTTTCACTGGCTCGTTACCTTCATAATGCTCAAATGAGACAATATTATATTTTTATTAAAATTATTATGGAAAGCTCATTTAAGTTATTGCAAGTAGACAGACAGATGTTACGCAATTCGACTCCGAATTTCCAAGTCCCCAACCGGCTTTCTGCCAATGAATACTAAACATATTCTATCATTTCCAAACTGGTTCGGGCTCCCAGTTCCTTGTAATTAGATTCCCGTCTTGTAATTAAGGTAACTGATCGTCTCGACGTCTCTAGGGAGTTTCTAAAAATACTCCGTTTCAACTTGAGAGGAAGTGATTGAATTGAATAACTTTAAACATTCAATTGTTTATTTATGAAAAATTCCTGTTTTTTTTTCGGGTCCATTTATGATACCCGTCTTAGAAATTTCTATTTAAGAACAAAAATGTTTTTGTCAACTTTAGATCGTTTTAAGTTTAAAACATTATCTTGTTTAATAATTATTGAGTTGAGTTATTGGACACAATTCAATTATATATTGAAAGGAATTAAACAATTTGATTCTAAATATCTACTATTTATTTAGCGGTGACGGTTGCTATTTATTTCTATAAAGACAACACATAATCGACACTGTAGAATAAATATGAAGAATCACAAACAAATTGTTTTATTCATTTTAAATTGTTGGATTGTTTTTACTACAGTTTTGTCTGGAATTCCTTGCGGGAATGTTGAAATGTATCAAAAGCGGATTAACAAATTGGTAACAGATTATTTTTCTGTCTTTTGCCGGATTTCAAATCAAGATGTGTCCATAGGAAAACAAAAATCACACTGTACAAGACAATCATTAGAACAGTTGTGATATATGGATGTGAAAAATGGACACTTACAGTTAGATCTGCTGAAATGCACGACACGCTTGAGAGATGAGTGCTTCGTAAAATCCAAGGACCAGTGTGTGATGGTGACGCCTGGAGGATTAGATATAATAATGAGCTGTATAATATCTATAAGATTCCAAGGCTCTCTGTGTATGTCAGATTGAGATGGGCCGAAAATGTACAGAGAATGTCACCACACCGAATACCCTGTGTGGTCATCCAGGTGGAAGAAGAAAGGTTGGAAGACCGCGGCTGCGATGGGAGGATGAAGTTGAAAGGGATGCTTCCAAACATTTGCAAGTGCCGGGCAGTTGGAAAGTTGCTGCAGAAGATATATGTTTTAGGCGAAGGCTGACTGAGCCAAGGCTCGATATGAACTGTAGCGCCATTGAAGAATACATGTTGCGAAATTGTAAAGTTTTTGTACTGTAAGATTTAAGTTTTCATTGAATAATTAGCTATCTTTTATTGAATCAAAGTTGGTTAATTTTATTTTGGAGCAAGTCCAAGTATAAGGGCTAAACTTTAAATAATAATTATAAAGAAAACGAAAATAGAACAATGATAAACTATTTAGCACTCAATCCGATTGATTGAATCTCAGTGTAAGAGATAATCGAGGAAGCTGGATACAATCAATAAAGCTTCAAGAGTTTCTAAAGTAACATAGATAAATAAATTAGGTATCTCCTCTAGATGTTCGCGGAGCTCAAAGTAAGAGCACTCGTAAACTAAAAACTTCTCCAATAAACAGATACAATCTTTTTTCACAGAGCAAGCAATGACTTAACTTATTAGCGCCCTTTTTATTAACGATCTTTAACATATATGTCTAATCCATAATACCATAACGTTAATGTTAAAACTTATTTTTATTTCTTAAATACAGATAAATAAACTTGGTTTTATTTCTATTGGACTTAATTTGATTATCGGCGCGTTTCGTCCAAGATACATAGTTAGAATAATGCTCTACAAGGTTGAAACTAGAGGCTATCTACAAATTTTACATTCCAGTTGTATAAAACAGCCGGTATTGAGAGGACGTAAAATGAACTGTATAATGCAAAATAAATCTAGGTATACAAACTTCTATTTTATAATAAATTAAATGAAGTTGGATTACTGTATCCTCTAACAAATACATAATTTTGTAACAAAACAAACAACGGCTGTAGAACTTGTTTTTAATTTTTTTGCGGGTGTCAGTTCATTTTCTTCCACTAAATGACTTTACGAAGAACCTGGGTGTAGAAAGAACAAGATTGAAATATTCAATGTACCTAACGTTGTTATTTTTATTCATTAAAAGTATATGAAACGATTTCTAAAGTGACGTTAGATAGTTTTAAATCGGTTTTATGTCAAAGGGTTCACGGATTACGATTAGATAAAATCTAAACATTTATTGATTTAATGAATGTACCTACTGGACACGGCACGACATTTGAGTGTTCGCTGACTAATTCTATTATGATTGTAATTATATAGGTAATTTTTAAAATTACCACTAACAATAATGTTATGTAGTGATTATTGGGTTATTGCTGTCTGTCACTCTTATAATATGTACCACGTGCTTAAATGATTCATTTCCCTTGTCATTCAATACACGCATCGATAAGCATAAGTCATGTGGGTATTATATTATCAACGAATTTGAAAAAAAAAGTTTTGCCTAAATAAAATCAATTATTCCTTTAAATGCCGAATGTTTCAACTTAATAGTATTAGAAAAACCCGAAAAACATACATTAATTTCTGGAAAAACTATTTCCCTCTGACATGCAAAGTATGGTTGGTTGGAAAATATGCCATTCTGTTGGTACTATACACATGTGTGGGGTGCAAGGAAGTGTTGCATCGATATCGTAACTTATTAGCTAAATAATCTCAATGTTTTTTTTTTGTATAATATGTTTGTGATAACATTTGAATGATTTATTATTAAATTGATCATATTAATATTTATTTTAAACTATCCAAATAGCGGTAGATTAAAAAAAATGTTTACCTACATAATAATAAAACCAAACTTATATATAAACTTAAGAAGGCATTCAATGCTAAATCTGAAGACTGAAAACATGATAATATAATAAAACCGCTTAATACACTATGGCCCAGTATTTCAGTCGGCCCTTAGGAGTTTAACTCAAGTTTAACAAAAATATTGCGTATTTCAGTACCAAATCTTCCCTCAAATACGTCACTAAACCACAAATATTTAACTCAACGTTTCTGGCGGATTGCGTGTCTTAATCTTGAGTTAAGTATTGTTTCTAGTCTTTTTCGCCAGGTGGCGTACTAATCGCCGCACGCTTTAATGTTTTATTTCATTTTATACTACAAATAACTATGCATAATAATTATAATCATGATTTATTTTTGATGTTAAAATAAAAGACTTGATATAGAAGTGGTTCATCTATTTAATATTTATTTTCTTTTTTACATAATTATATTGTATTGCCTGACAACAAACGAAATAAACTGTCAGCCATAATGAAACGTCAGGCACGCAACTTTATTTTTGCGATGTTTTTTCATCCCACTTTTTAAATTGATCCATCCTGTTTCTATAAATATAATGTGTATTCTTAAATTTTCTACATAAGACACTATTTTACCATTATCACTTAGTTCCATATCTATCTGTAAAATGTACATACATTTTGCATTGAAGTACTACGTACGTAGTACATATTCTTCAATCACATTTTTTCACTACAATGTTTGATTTTAATTAAAAAAACATCGATCTGTATAATAAATTGAAAAAGTAACATGCTGTGTAATGAAACAAATAAAATAATGTGTTGTTATAACAATAAAATAATATTAGTCACAGCTTCGCGTCACGTATCATTTAAGGTTATTACAATTTGACTTGAATTTGACAGATGCGTTATAGACAATAACCATAGAAAACGTAAAATATATCTATAGTTGAAGATTACGTAACTGACGTTTCATTTTGCACTGAAATACGCGAATGAAATTTAATCTTCCCTAAACTTTTAACTTGGATTACTAAATCCAACGATTTAAGGGCCAACTGATATCTCGGGCCTATATTATGTTACGAGTTAATAAGGACAACTATCGCGTGCGTTAAAAAGGGTTTATACGTGATTTAATTTATCTGAAACCCAAAATTTGTTGATGTTTTGCATTTTAAGAATAAACCTGTATTTAACTTATATTATAGATACTCTATTATATAGATATGTGTGTTCATTATGCCTTTTATTATAGATATGTGTGTTCATTATGCCTTTTATTATAGATATGTGTGTTCATTATGCCTTTTATTATAGATAAGTATGTGTGTTCATGTTTCCCAAAACTAAGTTCCAATTTAGGGCAAACATCGATAGTATTGATTTATATTGTTATTTTACAGTTGCTGATACCTTTCATTGTATATTTTTAGTATTTTGATTGTTATCGTACCTGCATTTAGTACAATGCGAAAAAAATATTTGTACCACTTTTTTTATACGCCCTGGACCGATATACAATTGGCGATTGTATATCGGTAAGTTGAATGGACCCACAGATTCCTATAGCATGTTAAAAACTTAGTTCTATTTCCTGCAGTTCGTCTCTCAGTCAGGTAAAAATAGATAGCATTATTTTAGAGCGGCGGTGTTTAGTTTCTCGCCGATTCCCAGAAACTGTTGAAAAACATGTCGTTTTGGCTCCTTCCTGTGTGTTCTCTGAATGAAATCCGAAGGAACGTCCAGACTTTATTGGGACTTGTTCAATATCTATAACTAGTATATCGAACAAAATTAATAATTGGTATTATGATTTTTTAAATCTTCTTATTACTATTAGTCGAATTGAAGGAAATAATCCAATCCATTTTAAATTAATTAATATTTTTAATAAATAAAAATAAAAAAAACTTGTTTAGAATCAATTCCACTATTTATTTAAGACTACAACCGGTTTCGTGCTAAGCACATTTTCAAGTAGATTTTGAAAATGTTCTTTCACTACTTGAAAATGTGCTTAGCACGAAACCGGTTGTAGGTTGTAGTCTTAAATAAATAGTGGAATTGATTCTAAACAAGTTTTTATTTTTATTTATTAAAAATATTAATTAATTCAAATGGAATTCCATCAAGAACTGACGATCAAAAAGTTAAATCTAATCAATCCATTTTATTATAATTCTTAGTCAACGCTGTGATATAACTGCATGGATTAGTTACATATAATTCAACGAAATTTGTCAATTGCACATAATTTTTTTAGTTAATTATATTTTAATTTATATTTTTCCCAAATATATTTCTTCTATTAAACTTTATTTTTAATGTCATTTAAATTTATAATTAATATTATAAATTTATAATTAAAATTATAATATTGTAAAGTACCTCCTATTTTTTTCCACATCTATACCGACTATCGACCACTGTAAATGTAAATTGTAACTATGTAAATCATCGTTTTTGATTTTTTTGTTATAGGTATAGATGACACCAAACTAAATACGTTAAATTTTAAATAGATTTTTATGTAGTAAGTCTTTTTTCTGTCGTATAAGTTTTCAGATCCGCAAACATCATTCACCAGTCGCTTGAATTGGTTTCCATTTCATTTACGTTGATACTTCACGATTGATAGTCTCATCCGATAGCAACTCCTTTCTTCCATTTCGAATATCGTGAACGGATACGAGACGTCAGATTTGTTTTATGTTTCCATTGTCACCTTGAATTATTCGTCAACTTATAGGCTTTGTAGCACACGGGTCTTTCCGTGATACATATTACTTGTCAAACCAACACACTTTTGTACAAATTTTACTACATTTATGATTTTGACGAAATTTTGTGTAAGTTGTCACTATAAAGAATTGTTATAATATGAATATTTTAACCCTCATTGGATTTGCAGCTGTGTAAATTTACAGAAAACTGTTAAAGATGTTGTGCATCTGGATGGTCAAAAGTCTACTTTCTCATTTTTTTCAAATTCAACACCACCCAGTAATATTTTGATTAATATTTTGTAACGTGATTAATTTCTTCTCAATTTTCAAATAAATGTAGCCTTCGGTGGGTTTTGTTATATACCGCTGTAATTTTTAGAAGGCTTGAAATCAACCTATAGTTTATTTTAATTATTGTCATGGCACAGTTTGATTTTTATTTTTCATGTATGACTTCTGCCGGATATTTCCTTTCATCGCAAGACTCACGAGTAACATTTTAAATGTCGTTTGTAACCGGCGAAATGTCGAGGCCCCGACATCAAACAATATCGTGTACCTATCGTAACGATTTAAGTATAATATCGTGCAAGCAAATTGTTAGTTTCCAACTATTGGTAAGTTCGAGGCACACCCACTCGGTATTTGGTGATTTAATTAACGTAGTTTTTCTAAGGACTGTATTCATTCTTGGTTCGGAGTTTGTTAAGCCCCAGACGCGGTACTATTGTGGATTTGTATTTTTTGTCGCCTAAAGTTTGTTTTGTTAGTTAAGACGTTAATCGTTAGTTGCGAAAAGGTCACACGATTTGAAATATGTATTGATGGAGAGGCAATTTAGTTAGAGGGCGACTGCTGCCAACGTACCTATTTTTTCAATTTGATATATTCATTATTCGATTCCCAGCAGAGGAGAAATTTATTTAAATTTTTTTCTCACGCAAATACTGCTTCTCTGGGCTGGAAACACGGGTTAGTTGGAAGAAATTATCATGCGGCAATAAACTCCCAACTGGCGTAGGGTGCAAGAAAGTGTTCATTATTATCATTATTATATTTCCAAGTATAACAGTGTTTTGAGTGAAAAACATAGTGATAATTTCGTTAATTTTAATGTTTTTCATATTTTTACACAAAGTATTTTTTGTATAAATGCCGCCATTATTTCATACAAAAATGTTCCATTAATTTTGTTGATTTTCGTTGATATGGTTACGATCAATTCCTCATAATAATATTTTAGTGTGTAGTGTACATAATATGTATGTAGCTATGTAAGAATGTATATGGATATATATTTTTAGTTATTCGTGTTAGTGTCACAGGCGAGAATTAAGGATGTTTTCGTGTTTTTAATTAATTCATTTATGAATTTTCTAGATTTTCATTCATTTATCTCTAAATTGATGTTTTTTTGAAAAAGATCCGACTGAAGGACCCAACAACTAATTTTCCTTAAATTTTGTATACACACTTGCTTCCGATGACGATTAAAAAATCGAGTGGGTTGTGGCCAACACTAAACTCTTTCCAACATCACATTTATCTTCCCGAGCAGCGCCGGGTGTAAAAAACTAGTATGAAATAAATTTATACATTACATATAGGTACGTAAGTATCTTATGTATATTTCAAAACGTAAATATAGTTTGTGGGTGCTTGAATGAAGGTATGTAAGTATAAAGAATATGTTTTTAAAATTTATTATACCATTAGTAGGATAAAAGTATTAATCAAAACATTTTTCCAAGAAGGATTCCCTCAATTCATACTCACTTCGAATCCATGAAAATGCGATTACGACTCATGTGTGGTAGTAGCCATTATTTAGTATTACTTTTAATATATTAGCCATGTTATATATACTAAGGTCTTATATCTAATAATATTATCACGATTACAAAAATTACTAACGCTAATTAAACATATTAATTATATATTGAACAACTTGTACCTATTATACCTACACCGAATGTCACTTGGTAATAATTGAGATCTTTTGTTTCGTAGGTATCTAACATTTTTATTTTTGAAAAAAAAAATGGTATTTATTAGGCACCCATAAACAAGTAGTCAAATTCTAGAGTCTTACAATATTAATCGTCTCACAGATCCAGACTGAAAACACAATTAAAAACTGTGTCTCTATCAGGAATCGAACCCGGATACCTAACCAACTGAACTACGAAGGCCGAACAACGTATAATTTAATAAACGATTTATTTTGCGCTTGTGCTAAAAAATTAACATTTATTGTGTTATAAAAGAACTATATAAAAACTAATATGTTTCTCATGCAGTCGGATCGATTGCTGTTTTTTATACTGCTTATCATTGGTACTTACTTACTTACTTAACGTGTCCTGGTAAACATTAGGCCTTTCCATTCCAATACGTTGCAACAGCAATTGCTGCGTCATTTGCCACAGCCAAGTCTTCTTCGTTACATCTCTGTTCCATGTTTCGGCAGACAAGAAGATGCTTATCATCTTGGACCTCCCCGCAATCGCAAGATACATCTTCCTGTCATATTCCCCACCTGTACAGGTTCTTTTTGCACCTTGTGTCACCTACACGGAGTCTATTCAATGTCTTCCATGTACGGTAGGATAGATGGTTTCCCGGCCCCAAAACCTCCGACAGCTCGTTTTGTCTTCCACTACATTGATCAATCCAGCGTTCTTGTCTTGCCCTTTCTGGCGGTACTTGAAGGGGGGATGTCGTGGTCAAAAAACTTTTCCTAGATTTTAATCTCGCCGTCTTATCATTGGTGAATATAAGCTTGGTTTATGAGTATTTCGGTTCACATAGTATAACACGTATATTGTAAAAAAATGAATACTCGTATTTTTTTGCAATTGCAGATTTATTTAGACACCAATTTTAAGATATAAATCTACTTTGTAATACATATTTTTAGTATTTTAGTGACTCAATTAAAGCATTGTTCTTACAAAATATGTGAAAATGTTAACAAGATGATTAAGTAGATATTTTCATAATTAACATTGTAAAATATAGGCAAATCTTAAGATATTAAGATCTTCAATGAAGATATCAATTTATATTTTATAATTCACTTCATTTTTCTTGTGTACAAGTGACTCGTGTCACAATCAGAATATTGTATAAATAATTGTAACTGTCCAGGATATAAGTAGTATACTAGAATATGGATTTGTTTAGACTGAAAACATTTCTCCAATCCGAATTGTACCTACTTAACTTAATCTAATATATTTTTCTTTTAAAAGAGAAGTACTTGTATATCCTCAATCCTCAAACATGCTTGTGCTATAGGCGAATAAAAAAATTCGAGGCAGCTAGGGTGGGGTTTGAACTCGCCACCACTGGATTACTAAACCAGTGGGATGCGCACTCTGCCACCGACCCATCCCTAAATTTTGGATGTTTTCGAAGATATTGTATTATGTAGATACACCATACGCGCACTTTTTTGTGTTTTTCTCAATGATTAGGGTTGAACTTTAATTACGCTGTTCTAAGTTCTGTATCTTAAAGAAAGAGCCTTTCAAAGATATAGTGCCATCGTGGTATACAGAAAATTTGTGTATACTTAATATGTAATTCAGCCAAAGAACACTGTATAAAGGAATACATTAAAACTACTCAGAGGTTCGTTAATATAGTCGCGTCGGGATGAAATTTGTTATAGATACTTATGCCTTATTAAACATATTAAAAGATTGGCGGGTTTGGAATAAAAAATGTAATCTTAATAAAAAGCAATCATCGGGAAACTGCAGTTCTAATTCAACAAAAATTGTTTTCAAAATACAATTTATTTATACAATATACGTTATTGACAACAACACAGTTTTATTCTTCAAATGAGTTGAATTAAAAATGCATTGAATGCCCAAGGAGCTTTCCTTAGACACAGCTAGTATCATCGGAGGCCTAAATATATTACTTTGGCTGTGTCAAATATATATTCTTGGCTGAGGATGCTAGCTGTGTCTAGCGAAAGCGCTAAGGCTTCCTATATAATATTGAAATTCGTTCGTTGATTTTTTTTGTATTTTATATCTATTTATTTATTTATTGTTAATACACAAACATTTGTAAATACATATTTAGGTTAAGTAAGAAACGCCCCACCAGGATAAACCTGTTACGTTAACTAATTTATATAATCATGGACTTCCATTTTGCCTACGAAAAATAAACTTTGAGTATTTTTATATAACTCAAAATTATCGATAAATCTTAATGTCGAGTTATTATAGATTATATTCATCATTTCATTAAAATGCTGAATATTTTCCATACAAAATTTGAACACTTCATAGAGTGACTTGTTAGTGAGGAGTCTAGCGTTGGCCACAACCCACTCGTTTTATCAAAAAATCATATCAAGTATTGTTGGTAATTTGGTTTGAAAATATGTATCTACATCTTAATTTGAATGTATTTTTCTCAAATATTTTTCTGTAAACTATGTAAATAAATCACGTTTTAATTGTTTAAGATAAGACAGGTACACAGGTACAACCTGCTATTGTTCATTATGCGTAATTTACGTTTTATGAATTTTCACCAGGGTAGATTTTATACTTTAATGTTAGTATAAGAAGTATCACGTGTATGTATGTGTTATGTTAAATAATACCATCTAGGCGGAGAAAATTATAATCAAGTAGTGTTTTATTTTAATTGGGTTACTCGAGTGACTACTTATGTATACATATACATATATGTGCGATTAGATACTCACAAGCCCTTTGAATCTTATTATATTTTAATAATGTCGAGGATAATTTATACTTTAAAATTGATCAATATTTTTTGAGATTCTGTACACGTCGAATACTTATTGATAAATTATACCTATATATTTTTAGTTACCACATTTTTAATGTTATTTCGTGGACGTTTCCTTTGGATAAATAGTATTTTAATAAAGTTTAAAACTTCTTCGAATTTGGGTATTTTATTTTTTTATTGATGAATGTTATATTTTCTCTAATTAACAGAGTATTTCAGCGATATTTTTCATGTCATTCTGCGATATTTTAATATCATGTTTGCGCTTGCATACCCAAGTATATGGTTATTCGATCTTTCGCTGCTTTTTATATAAAAATGTTTATTCGAAATTTCGCTGCTTTTTAAATTTTTTTAGTAAAAATATTAAGTTTTTCTATATTTAAATAAAATTTTCTATTTCAAAAAAAGTCTATAGCGAATGTTGAGTTATAGCGACGAAAGCGTTCGGACCCTTGTTACAACTAGCATTTTCTTGGATTGTGCACACTAAATTTACCAGCCTAGATAAATTATTTTAGATTAAATCGAACTCGGTTTGCCGGTACAGGAGACAAACGACTGTGCCACGGCGGTCGGCGTATTTGCATTTAGATTATCGTCAATAGTAATATATACAAGCGGGATTATTTTTTTATATCCACGAAGTGTTCGCTTAAAAAAATAAACAATTTGATGTGAACCAGTTATTAATCAACCATACATTGTGTCATCATCCCAGAGTTAAACGATGTTTTGAAAAGCGGGACTCGGTTGCGCGTTTAAAAAATAGATAGATACTTTTTTTAACCCTTAACCCAGTTCGATTATGACCGGATGAGTTATTTTTATAAAACAGCAATGTTTCGCTAGTTCCTGGCTACAAATATCCCCTTCCACAAAATAGATTTCGCTCAGCCCATAGCGAGCAAATTGAGCGAGCAATTATTCCGGCAGCTGTCGGTTCCGTCACTCCATTGAATCTGCTTCCACCGTCATAAGGTGGACGTTGTTGCACGATGAAGGTTTTTCACTATCGAGGGTCAGGTAAATAGGGTCAATCAAAATTGGGATTTAATTTTACTAACTTAATTTTAGTATGACGATGCGTTATGTCTTCTTCTGGGGTACAATCCTCATATTGGTTTGCAACAAGCACTCCATCTCTCCACATATCTCTGTTGTCCACCAGCCTCTTCATCTCTTAGTAGCTGTTATAGCGCACATCACTGATCACCTGGTCCATCAGCTGTTAAGTATATGTCTCTTATTTATTATCAACCCAACGTTGAGACACTTACGAGCCCACATTACCGCGCGAGACAGAAGTGCCGATATTAGCGCGCTGATATAAGATTATTATGTTGAATGTACGCGTCCGTTGGTGTACCATCTTACTTTGCTAATTTATGCAATTATTCATCTACTTATGCAACTATTTTGTCAATTTTCACCGAATTGAAGCTCTTGTAGTCTACGCGATATTTTAACATTTGTTCATGTATTTCTTTGTGCCAGCAATATTTTTTGATGAATAGAAAATATCTTTCTTTGAATATGTCTGTACTTTGGTTGGTTCAACCACGAGGAAAAAAATGTACCCCGTATTTAAATCATTATTTTTTTCAGTGTAGTATTTCTATGTTACTATACACTCCTTTACACACGAGTGCTCTGATAAAGAGGAATATGTTTTTTTATTGTGTATCTTTTTTTGTATCTTGTGCTTATGTATTTTGAATATGTGTTGTATGATATAAATAAAATAAAACATAAAAAATATACATAGCTTATAACTAATTATAATATATTATGTGGAAATAAAGCATTTGTATACATGTAAATTTTTTTGCTTAAGTCAACCAGCGAACAATCAAATTGAGATATTGTACGGAATAATAGTAGGCCTAAGGAAGATTAGGGAAGTATTATTCAACAATCTAATTTGGCGTTTTTTTCTTGATCGCGATAATAAAATTAATTAGAAACTGAGCTCTTGCGTGAAAATGTCACTGTTGAGATTTTTTCATTCAGTGTATTCTGGTTTTATCTCGGGACTAATTACTATCAGAACGCTAATCGTTGTCTCTTTGTTAAGGATCAGTGAGCAAGACGATTTAATTTGATGATATTTTTACGAGAGTTGTGTTTATATAGGTATTATAACTTATGCACTTCCTCAAAAGAATTAGCAGATGAATTCTTTTGAATTGTAAAAAATTTACTAGGAATATCACTATAAAATGTAACAATTAGGAATAGCTTCAATTGAGAATAATTCACCCTTCCAGATACCTACATAACATATTGAAGTATTTATACTACCTTTCCATACCATAGTATATCATTAGTAGCTATACTATTTACCTTCTAAAAGTCATCGGTCACTATTTTTTTCAATAAAAAAATATATGTAAAGCGCTTTTGTGATGGATTCATCAAGTAGGTAAGCCATTTTTATTATTATCATCGTATTTAAAAATGTTAAAAGTGTTTTGTTTAGTAGGATATAAGTTCTTCACTCTGGATCACAATACTGAAAATGGTTCGCACCAAGCACTCAGTTTCTCCACCTATTTATATTGTCCGCTAGCCTGTTCATCTCTTGGTAGTTGCTACATTGCTCGTCACTCATTAATAATGTATATATAACGAATATTAGTTAAAATTTGTTAAGAAAATCAAATTTATCAACACAGTACAATTTGTATAATATTGAATACATTGATTAAACATATTTGCACGTAATAAATATTTTGTTATAAATAAATTAAATTATGATATTACATATAATAACTTTGTATAAATCACGAATTTTGAGTGTTTACTATCTAACGCTTTCGAAGCTTTTGTATTTGGTTATTTTATAATATTTATATTTGGTATTTGGTTATTTAATTTTTTATTTTATTTGATTTCAATGTAAACAAAACAGTCAAACAAAGTACAATTTATTGCATAAGTATACAAAACAATTCAAGGTCCAAAAACTGTTTACAGCTTATTACTAAATAGTGAAGTACACATTAACAATCATAAACAAACACTATCATATGTATGTACACATTCTTAAATCTAAATAAAAATTTAAAAAAAGTAAAAAAAAACACAAAGTTGTCATTGCTTGGTGGGAATTTGAGGAAAATAGGAAAAGGAGGAGATAATGCGGGAGGATAACAAAATATGCGAGTATTTTCGTATTTGGTTATTTAATATGCGAGTATTTTCTATGATGAATAAATAATTTGTCAAGATTTCTTCGAATTTTTTAACAAGCACACAATTATCATTATTTGCGAATGTTTATTTTTTTATATTGTGAAAGTCAAAGGTTAATGCCGTAATGTTACAACGGTCACCTGTTGATAACTTTGATTTGACGCAGTCTGCTGGCTTTTCAAGTCAAGGATAAGAAGGTCACGATAGGTTATTGTTGAAATCATCTATCCCAAATGTTCATTTTGTGTTGTGCCCCTTAGGCACAAATACGGTTCGGTGATTTGATATTTAATATCATCTCATTGTATTATGACATTGATTTTGATCGTGATAGAGCGAGACAGGTATACTTTGATTCTCTCCATAGAATATATTATGTATTTGAAATTTTTTATATACTTAGCCTTGTTTTCCAATACTTTTTTCGAGTGCCTCAATAATAAAATATTTCATCCTATACTGAATCTTTTATCAATTGCCAAAACACGGGAAGACGAAGGAAATTTCATCAAAGACAGTTAAATAATATTTATTCTAACTTCTGTGAATATGACAGGTGGCAACTAGTTGTAATATACTAGACAATATTGTCATAAAAAAATGTTGAATAATTTAATGTTATTTTACTTATAAATATATTTTAGTGGCTCTTATGATTTTTTAAAAATAACATGTCGATTGCCGTGGCATAAGTTCATATCCATTTGGCCTCTGTGCTGTCGTCCTGGGTTCGATTTCCAGCAAAGAAGAAATTTATTTAAATTAATTTCTCACGCATTCTTGCTTCTCTCTATTGAAAATACTGGTTAGTGGGAAAAAAAATATATTTCGTAAGAAACTCGTCTTATACACAGGATGTAAGGAAGTGTTAAATAATATTAGTAACAAAATAAACTATTAATTTTTTTTATATTTGAAAATTCTTATTAAAACAAAGATGATATTGAAATTGGTAGAATTTAATATTTTGTAAACGATTGATTTATGCACATGTTAATTTTAGATTTTTACGCTCTAGCCTAATTTCGTCACAAAGTCAATCAAAAAGTTTTATCTTTAATATTTGCTACTATTCATTTCTATATCATCCAATGAAGGTTTATTGATTGCTTAATTTTTTTTTTTAATGCTTTAATGTGTTTACTTATTACTTGTATTATACTATTGTATACTGATTTGTTTGTTGACCTATGATTTGTTATTGGTTGCTTTATTAATTTCTTTCATTGCTATGAAGTGTTCACTTATTTATTTGTTTATTGATTGCTTTCAAACTGAGATATTTTTTCATTACTTACTATGAGTATAATTCTTCTTTTTTAATTTCAATATTTCAATTATGTAGCTAGAAGTGGACTTGTTATTAAAATTGTGGTAAAATTGTCTGTCTTAAAACAGGAATTACTCCTAGTTAGATAGACAAAGATTTATTGGAGGAACTAAAAAAACATGGTACTTCCCAACAACTATTTTATTTTATATTACTTTTATTTTATTTTATACACAATAAATCATAAATTGCATGTTCAAAAAACCTTAGTTCCTGTATGTATCTTGTTATGGAAAATAAATTAATATTATTATTATTATTATCTCTTTTCCACCAGATTTCTCATAATACGCAATACGGCTCTTTATATGGACCATTGACACTGATGCATAAATGATAGAGAGCCACTCATTTTAGTTTGTCAATCATAAGCATGTGTCCCAGGTGGCGTATTTACCTTTCCGTGTTGATTAGGAGGCAAGTACTGCCTCGAATTAGGCACTAGTTTGTTGCGCTAATGCACTCGTGTTGAATTCAAGGCACGTGTCCTCCAAATGCACACGGTTATACGTGTTCAATTCAAGGCAATTAATTATTGATTATGGATCATACATAGCCATGAAGTTCGCGCGCTATTTCATTTCGCTCGCATTTCGTCTGTCACTGTCACATTTGTTTGTATTTTTTTCACAGATTATAATATGCTAGTAATCAGTAATTTTGTTTAAGTCTTTTAAGTAATATGGAACTGTTAAAGGACATACTTGGTGGTATTTTAGACAATTTTAAAATTGTAAATTATGAAGGAGACAAGAATAATTATCAATGTAAAATTTGATGCTCTATCTCTTGTGAAGGTAATTACGGCGAAAAGTGTGATTATGTCATTGAAAAATTCATGATTACCAATCTCATACAAAAAAAATTTCTTAACTAATTTTTATGATATAAAGTAGATTTGTGTAGATTGTAAATTAATCTATTAAAAAAATCAATCATACACAAAAAATGCCTCTAACACAGCCTTATAACGCTCAATTAATACGCATGGTAAAATTTATAAACCTGTGTATGATTGAAAGACGAATTGAACACGTAAGTATTAGCAGGAACAGTTTGAGTTGCTAAACTGTGCGCGTTTGGAGGACACGTGCCTTGAATTCAACACGATTTTTAAAGTGCATTAGCGCAACAAACCAGTGCCTAATTCGAGGCAGTACTTGCCTCCTAATCAACACGGAAAGGTAAATACGCTCCCAGGTGTGAGCATCTGCGATCTGCGGGGCGGTGAGTGGTCGCGTCCTAATAGAGATTTGCGATTTCTACCAATCTCAAAACTTTCAATTGACTCCCCGTGCAGCTGCTCACAGACTCCGACTTTATGAATCTATTGCGATATAAAATTACTTTAAAGTAAAGAAAACTACGTACCGGGAGAGGAGAGGGGAGGGAAAGGAAGAGGTATTTAACTTTGTATAGTAACGGGGCTATTTTTCATGTTTAATTTTAAATCTAGATGAGTGCACAATGATGGTGTTTTCAACTGCTACGAGACGTCAAAATAGATTTTCGTAAATGAAGAGCTATTTTTATCTTTCAATTGTGTCGCCTGTTTATTAAATAAAATGAAATCTTAGACAGTGATTTTTTTCCGTTACCTAATCTTATTTCCTCAAGAAGGTTTAGATATTTATATACTTAGGCGCTATTTATATAATATTAAGTAGGAATTTCCCACGCGAATTACTGAGGATTATAAAAAAAATATTTTGCTTTAATTTTTTCTTATTTTTAATAGGATCACTTATACATATTTTGATCATTAAATTTGAGAAAATATAACGTTCGAATTTCTACGCCGGGATGTTTTCACCCTATTTTAGTAACTTTGTAAAAAAATTTGTGGTTTCAATTTCAATGCCTGTTTGAATCTTTCATCGCCTACCTATGTACATTATTTATTCGTTGTTCTGATTTACGCATCCTCTTTTTCCGTTTTGCGTTTAAATTGTCTCATTTATCTTGTGCACTGTTCATTTTTTATTTTTTTAGAGCGACGCGGCGTTTGGTATAGTTGCCAAAGATATATTTAGCTTTTTAACAGTTCGTGTGATAATAGTTTTATTCTGTAAAACTCACAGCACGTCTTTCGCTTTTATCAACGGCAAACATGTGACAAGTAACGTGAAATATAATAAAATGTACCTATACTATTTCAGACAGACGAAAAAATATGGTGTCAATTAATCCAACTGTCGATTTGTTCAGGAGAACTTTGTTCTCTTAACATATCGACAATGTATCAAGCCAGAATACGCGAGAATTGTATGGAGAGGTCTACTTTTTTCACGGCTTTTCCAACTTTGAAGTCAAAAAACACCAACTTAGAGGCTTCGCAGCATATATGTTCCATACACGGATTTACTCAGAATTCGGAGTAGAACATTTCGTGTGTCTGTGTGTCTGTGTGTGTGTCTGTGTGTCTGTGTGTGTGTGTGTCTGTGTGTCCGTCCCCCCCTTATAACTTTTGATCCGCTCAACTTACAGAGCCTAAAATTTCAGAATATATAAACAGTTACAGGCCTACAAAACTTTTATACTCGGAATTTTGAATTTTTGTTTCAGTCAGGGGTTATCAACTTTTGAATTTTTATTTTATTTTTCCATATATCTCAGAAACCATAAACGCTAGAACGCTGAAAATTGGTACAAACATAGAAAAATACAAAATCTCAAATTAGTTTTTTCAAAAAAATTCCAGGGTTTCTCAAACATTTTTTATTAAGAAAAATATTTTTTTTATGATAAATTTATGAGTTTAACTGCCTATATTTCCAAAACTTTTACAATTATCGAAAAAAGCCGAAACACCCCAACTAGATAATTTAATTTTCTATAAAAAATATTAACATTGTAGTAGAAGATCTCAATTTTTTTTTAACAATTTTTTTAAAAATTGAATTTAGTGACGACATCGCTTCATACATTTTGTATGGCAGTCGCCTATACACAATATGT
Organism: Molanna angustata; assembly: GCA_963576475.1. Classification (NCBI taxonomy): domain Eukaryota; kingdom Metazoa; phylum Arthropoda; class Insecta; order Trichoptera; family Molannidae; genus Molanna; species Molanna angustata. Next base: position 22,509,444 of record OY754970.1, read on the forward strand.
AAGAAGACTTAATAGTTTGATACGTCATCTCCAAACATACATACATACCATCATGCTATTTGCATATTCTGGGTAGGAAAAAGGATCTTCCTCCATACTATCCTATCTTGACATACATACCTACATATGTTGTATAGAAAACAAAATATCTGAAAATATTCAATAATAATATGTATCTATGGGTTTATAGTTTGGTACATATTCTTCAACTATACATACTATCGCTATCGACAGTTGGATCTCATGTGTTACATGCAACTAGTATTTATAAATCACACCTTTCGTAAGAAAAAAAGATGTTCCGCGTTAAATTTTTAAATTTTTCGAAAACAGGTCCAATTATTTGAGTTTGTTTTACTTACACTTCTGCCTTTTTGTATTACTTTGAGAACAATACGCCTATTTATGAACTCTCCGTTTCCTAGTATTTATTTGTGTATGGTAAAAATTAATGAAATGCTAATCTGAATTATTTATGTCCCAACACGATGGGTGGTGGCACAGCGGTTAGCGCGTTGGGTTAGTAGATGCAGCTAGGTAGAATCCTACCACGACCGATTTCGTTCACCTTATAACACATGCATGTGATTAATTTAGGAAATGTTTATATACTTATAACAAGGACATATTTATTCTTTAAATAAAACACGTTACAGATTGTAAGGAGGTATGAATATAATATAAATGATCATTTCTCGTCTCTCGTCACATACATACCTCGAGACATGTCAAATATAATAAAAGTTATTTTAATAAACCGACTCCAAAAACAGGTACAATGAATAGATACAATGCACTACAAAATAAAAATGCACTAAAATGTATAAAAAACTGCTTAATTTAATTAAAAAAAACACTAATTTTACATCAAAAACAACAATATTACATCAAGCCGACCGCCGCTTTCTTTCCCCAGCAGAGGAGAAATCTATTTAAATTGATTTCTCACGATAATATTGCTTCTCTGGGCTGGACACACTGGTTAGTCGGAAGAAATTGCAATTATCCAATAAACTCGCCACTTGTGCAGGGTGCAAGGGAGTGTTTATTATTAGCACATTACTAAAAAACACAGGTTGCAAAATAATTATTTACATCAAATCACCTAACATGCTCTCCCATTATTAAGAATTCTTACGTTACCATTATTTAAATTCATTTATCGTCACTTTCCAAATTCATATTTTATATTTGTAAGACGTTCGTCGTTAATTCTTTTTGAAAAGTCGTAGTAATATCTGAATTTTATATAGATATAATAGTATTGAAATAATTTTAAATTTTTATATCATTCATTTTATACAGTTTTATAAAACAAGTATAGCAATTATTTTGTTTATAAACATGAAATTTATATTTTGCGCACGTAGGACAGAGCCGCCGCGTCGCACCGCATCGCTTTGAATTCACATGTATCCGCTTCGGATCGCTTCGCAATCGCGTTCGCTTTGAATCGCCTACGTAGGATGTCGCGTTACAGTTTCGCCAGAAACCTACTACAAGGAGAATTTGATATTTTAATTCTGAGAACTTGTAATTGTGCTTACAAACTTAATTATAATTATATTACATCATTGTTTTAATTAAATGCATGTATAAACTTTAGTTAAGCATATTCAAATCTTTGTGCTTACTAAATTTTAATCACAACAGTATTAATATCTCAATATTAATGAGACTGTGTTCGTCAATTGGTACTTTGATATGTCTCTATGCTTTAATTATTTCGTGAAATTCTCATTAGACGTTTTTTTTCTTTATTTAATCCAATTAAAATGTACACCCAAACATTCTGAGAATGAAGAACATTTCTTAGATCGGGTTATCAGAATAATTGAAAAATTCTCTCATTATTTAAAGACGGATAGCGAACATTGTTTTCAAGACAGGAGAGTAGTCAAATGTTAACAATATCCGTTTAAAAATGCAGTTTTTTTATATAACTATTGCAACGAACGCTACCACGGATTACGGAATAGTAAACCGTAATCCGTTTACGATTACGTAATCCGTTTTGAATTATTCGATTCCTACCATTATGACACAAGAATATTTTTTATTTTGTATACAACATCGATACATATACCTACCTACATAACTTATTTGCGTTATAAACATGGCCAATCGGTACTCGTTTCAAACTTAAGCGCACTTTACATGGATGAGCTTTTCAACGCGGTCCGGTTTTCAACGCTTAAAACAGCATCCAAAATACAGGTGACTCCAAACATCTCTTTTACACGAGTATTATTCTCTCATTTATTTGCGACCCTTATTATTGCAATAACGAAAAATAAATATGTCATATAAAAATAAATATGTCATGTAAAATAGCAAAATTTAAATTTTCGCTTGTTCCGCGTTTCGTTAGCTGGTTTTTTAATATTTAATTTTATTTAAAGTATACAAACAATGACTGGACAAATTAACTAGTATAAAAAAATAGTCAAGCCCAGTATCAATTAGGTACATGTATACATTATTATCTTATAATTAACTTAAGAAATGTAAGAAAAAATAAAGAATGATAATAATTTTTTCTCATTGAATATATAGGTATGAAAAAGGTAAGTCTGGCACCTGTGAGTGGTTGCGTTTACCATTGCGCATCCTATTTATAGGTGAAAATTACAGATTTTAACATCATTTCAATATAATTTGTACTTGTATGTTATTTGTACTCGTAAATTCCGTCCGAAATTTTTTTTTTCGGAAAACTTTCCGGGTGTGCGCTGTAAAAATCACTATGTTTCATTGTAATCGGATAGTATAAGAGAACAAAAAGGACTTACAAAGATTTACGATACTAAAATCCAGCCATTAAAAAAATTTATTTGTTTACGTTCTATTCTAGTTGGTTGGAAGAAATTGCCTGATTGCAATAAGCCCGCCAGTGTGCAATATATTTGTTTATATTATGTACACAAAGGATAAATAAATACTTCTTGTCTATACATACATTAAACAATTATACCTACTTGTGTGTTGTTTTGATACAATTATTCTGGCTCATATTTTGTGAAAAGTTTGATGGATATTGTTTAACATATCCACGGTTTATGATTTATTTAGACACCCCGAGTAAGGTATCGTTGGCAAATTCATCACAGAACTGTAATTTTGTTTTATGTGTTTAGGAAGGTCCTAACGAATATAAATATGTATAATATACCAAGCGCCTATTTTCATTGTACACCGCCATTTAAGATTTCATTGTCAAAACTAAAGCTATAAAATCAAAAACTCTGAATTAATTCTTTTATGTGAGAATATGATTTAATGTTTTAAAATATAATGCCTTCATTTTGTTTTATACCAACTACAGACACTACAGAGTTAAATAATATAACTTTCGGTGAAATGCTTACATAATAATACTAGAGTTTTAATAAATAAAAATTATGAACACAAACTTTGTATATACAAAGAATGAATAACTTGCGAGCTTGCGCTCATCACCAGTTACTGCTTATTACCAACTGTCTTAAAACCTAAAGACAAACTACTTAATTACTGTTGAAGAGGTGGAATTAACTATTCACCCCACTATAACCAACACCCCACCCTTTCCACTACCTCCATCTCTTCCACGGTAGTTAAGTAGTTTGTCTTTAGTTTTTAAGTCAGTAATAAGTAGTTACTGATGATGAGTGCATGCTCGAAAACGTTTTAACGAATTTCAAAGTAGAAGTATGTATAATCAAATACATAAAGTTTGTGTTTTGTAATTTAATTTATAGAAAATGAACTTCTACAATTTTACTCACAAAAAGTTCGGATAGTTTTTGTTTCGTTTTAAATAACTATCCGGTATCGTCATAGAGCATTAGGCCTCGCTCACATTGGATGCGTTTTCGTACGAATTTCGCTCGTGCGTAAACGTACGTAAATGCACGAACGATCCCGATACTTGATGTACTATGAGAGTGCTCACACTGGATGCGAGTTGGTCGTACGTGATCGTACGTAGTCGTACTGTGGTCGTACGTATACGCACGAATTGTTACGACGTCTGAGTTCGCTCATGGACATGCTCACATTGGATACGTTTACGTACGAAATTCAGTCGTCCGAATACGTACGAAAACGTCGAAAACGCACGAATAATCCCGTTCCTTTGAGCAATATGAGAGTGCTCACACTGGGTGCGAGTTAGTCGTACGTTGACGTGCGTATAGTTCCGACATACGAATTCGATCCAAACTTGTTTGGATATTTTGCTCCGTTCGTACTTTAATTACACATAAATGGATACAGAAAATTTTGTTTTTGGACTTAAATGTTTATGAGATTTCTGATTACGTTATGCAATTTGATCCGAATTCAAATATTTAACTAAATATTTTTTTATGACTTGGTATTTTTATCTTTGTAAATTGTTATTTTAAATTTCTCTTCATGTGTTGTTACCTGTTTTTTATAATTTGCTTACCCCAAGGTTTTGTGATGTTTTGTGCTATGTGAAGAGAATATGTTATCATAAAATGTTATAAACAAGATAATTTTGTCTATATATATTACAATTGTCGGCCTTCGTTGCTCAGTTTGTTGGGTATCTGACTGCTGATCCAAAGGTCCCGGGTTCGATTCCCGGTGGAGGCACAGTTTTTAATTGTGTTTTCAGTCTGGATCTGTGAGACGACTAATATCGTAAGTCTCCAGAATGTGGCAACTTGTTATTGGGTGCGTGTTAAATAAATATTTGACATAGTATCTGTTAGTTGCCCGAGAAGAAATATTAAATAAATGAATAAATAAATAAATGGGAATAAAATTAGATGGGTCGATGGCAGAACGATTAGCGCGCTGGGCTAGTAATCCAGTGGTCGCGAGTTCGAATCCTCCCTCAACCAATTTCGTTCACCTATAGCACAAGCATTTATTTTCTTATTTTAGGGAACGTAGGAAGATGTATATGTACTTGTTTAACAAGGACATATTCATTTTTATCTAAAAAAAAAAAATTGGCTAACCCACAGAGAGGCTGTGCTGTGCCTTGTGTGATTTTTGTATGCACGGTAGCTTTGTTGTGATTGATATTATGTTTATGTGTATTGTTTGTTATCCGTGTACCAAATCTTAAATAAATAAAATTGTATGACCAGCATCGTACGTCGACGTACGATCAAATTCGTATCAAAAATCGGAGAAAGCCGTATCTATTGCGCGCACTCGACCAGTATCGTACGTATACGTACGATGGGAATTCGTATCCAATGTGAGCAAGCCAGTGCGCGCACTCGATTCGTACGACCAGCATCGTACGTTTACGTACGACCAAATTCGTATCCAATGTGAGCGGGCCCTTAGAGTAAAGACGTAATAGCCGTTAGAAGTAAGAGTAATAGAATAGCGTGTATTAAACGATGCATGGATGTGAATGAAGCGAAAAATGTATGTCAAAAGAGAGGAATCTGGGGTTTTGTTCTCTCTGCCCACTACAAATAGTGAAATGACGTGATGGTATGGTCATATATCATAATCATACCTTACGGTCAACTGAATCTCTTTATGTTAGGAGGCAGATGTCTTGGCTAAGAAACGCCAGATAATGGACCGGAGTCAACAGAGAGGAGGAGCTGTAACGGTTAGCTCAAGACAGATAGTAGCCGACGGCGGGGGGACCTGACATGATGCAGAGGGAAGAAATAATTTAAATACCATCACGTTATGTCCTTACTGTTGGGCTGTTCTTCCCCCACCACCACCCGTTCTGTTTATGGGCAAAACTTTTAAAGAACATATAAAGAACATACAAAGAGTCCGGAGAACTCTAAAACCTTGCAGACACTGCACTTAAAGTGCCAAAGAAAGATAATCATGTGGAAACAACTGGCTCACCGTTCACTGATAGTGCACCGAATTTAAGACAGAAAGTCTTGAAAGCTCTAAAGTTGCTCTTCGTTGCTACAAGGTACGCATATCCAATGGGTCCAAAGAAATTACCTCGGACATCGTTGTAGAGTAGAGTTAAAGTCGACACGGATAAGTTAGTGCATTCCCATATGATATGCTCTGAAGTCTGTTCAGGGTTTTCACAAAGCTATCATGAGGACGAATCGGATAAGTGAAAACGAAAAAGATAACTTTTGAAACTGTCGTGTCCATTGCGTGGTCCAATAATCGGAAACAATCCACGAAGAAGAAATTCGAGTCCTCACATCGGGAAGAAATTAAAATGTCAGTCTGCCCACGGAAGAAGAAGACCAGCGACGTTGTCAAGCATCTAAAAGAGAACTCCGGGCCAAGTTCTCAATCTCTCCATGAACTGGGTAAATTTACAGGTGGGAGAGAAACATCACCCAAAATTGTTGGGCTTGGCAAAGTGAACCACACAGGTTGTGAACTGTTGGGCTTGGCAAAGTGAACCATACAGGTTGTGAATTGTTGGGCTTGGCAAAGTGAACCATACAGGTTGTCAATTGTTGGGCTTGGCAAAGTGAACCATACAGGTTGTGAATTGTTGGGCTTGGCAAAGTGAACCATACAGGTTGTGAACTGTTGGGCTTGGCAAAGTGAACCTAGCGCGACTCGCAACTTTTTTTTATATTCATAACTACATTCACATTTATGAAACGTAAATTATTTATTATTAATAACCAACATTTTATGTCAATAGTCATTTATAATAAACAGTGAACTTTTAATTATGTATATAGTTTTTGAGTTGGAATAATATTTATATACGACAATTTTAGATACTTAATATTTTCGCATGCTTCGATGGTTTTTTGTCGGAGACATCCGATGTTTTGTATCCATTCTGTATTCAAATTTTGTCTGTGTATAATTTAACGGTGAAATTATTTTATGCTAAGTTTGTTTACCTCTTGTGATAGGTCAGTTTATTTTGTTATTTGAAAACTGATCCCATCAACATTAAACCACTTGTTTCTAATTTACTCGTCTGATAGATATTCTCGTTTACCCGTTATCTTATTATGAAGTTGGTCGATCCCACTCTCAGTGTGCACCCTTTATGGTCTTGAGTTTTCTGTGGTTTTCTTACTGAATAATATGCAAATGCGAACAAAGTCCACATAGACCAAAACCGCTCTGCTACACTCAAGCTTCGTGCATATTAATGCCGTATTATATTAAAACAACCCTTTGTACATCGAAGGTATATAATATTAAAGCTGTGTAACTACTTATTATATTCGCTCCCAGGATTAGGTTTAAGGTTACGTTTTTTTTCTGTTTTGCTGATCATCGTAGATCGTGAAATTGATAAGTTGTGATCTTTTATCTTTTTCTTTTCCTCAGTAATTGATGATGGTGGGGACTGATTTCTGCGTCTTATGCCGCCACTGTCCGCATTCGAGTCATAGTCTGTTCTAAGGCAGTACTAGTTTAAGGTTGTTATGGTAACTCTGCGATCGTAAGATTTGTTTTTTTTTCTTCACATATTCCTAATAGTTACTAACCCAATTAAGACGGGTAGGTACAAGTACTTGCATTACCTACGGACGTACAGTATTTCGCGTCGCACACAGATTTTTTTTAATCCCGTTTTAATTTAATATAATAACGGTAAAAAAATCTAACGATGTAGATATATCATAAAAAGATCAAAGATAAACAAAAGATCACAAATACTTAATGAAATTGAACACTTCTTAACATAAGATAAAAGAAGATTAATGTTATTGTAGTTATCTCCATATGAAAAAGTACATGGCGGCATCAATATGTCACGTGATCCTTCCGGCATTTGATTTAGATACATAAGGAATATGTGCCGATTGTGTATTGGTAAGGATCAAATTCAAAGCAGAATGCTCAGCGCGAAACAACAAAATGAACTGGCGCAGTATCCCTCTTTCCTACGCGCATGCGTATTAGATCCTTACAAAGCGCGGGAGAGTAAATTTGGCCGGTGATGATCGATGAATTACAATGTTTAGAGTTAATTTTTTAAATAATTTAACAATTGTTTTGTTGATTCACCGATACATGTCTTGAAGTCAAATGTATGGGAGTAATATTCATCCAATTTTCGTCTCAATCAAGGATAAATTAACTGAGATATGAAGGTTCACAATTGTGTATAGCCATGTGGGCATGTATACATGTATAGATGACGCTCGGCGTTTAGGCACGCGGCCGGTGGGCATCTTTTCATGACACTCGTCTTAAAAACGTAATATGAGGAATATATCATAGTTATTCATTTATACGATTTTTGGGATCATCACAAGGTTCAAGTGTCGAGTTACTAATACTTTCGTGTACCTAGTTAGTTTGTTCATTTGAAAGAAGCATTTTTTTTTTGTTTTACTTGATTATTTCAAACGTAAATATTAAGTACCTACCGTCTATACATGTTTTAATTATCTTTATGCTGGTGATATCTTTATTGCCCAATTTTAGTTTCAGTCGAAGTCAAATTGAAGGTTTTTCTCTCGCTAATGTCAATCCATATCTTGAAAACTTTTTCGTTTGTTTGTTATTCAAGGTTAAAATATAAAATTTATAGTTTTCAAAATTTACTCGTTATAAATCGCTTTCATTTCATTTTATTGAAGTAGGTATATCGGGTTTTTCTCGTTATCGCCGACCCAACGCCCTCTGGATTTGATGTTTTTCTGTTAGATATATACGGATATAATTTACAATATGGCCGACGTACCAGTAGAACAATTTCACACCTATACTGTATTTTTTGCAAATCAGAATTCGGTTATTAGTGTCGTCTCATATACATAGTTTTTAAAATCTCAGTAAATACGAATATTTTCATTTTCACCATCATTATCATCAACCTTTTAAAAGTGTTGTGTTATTATATTGTAAAAGTATCAACGTTACTTGATATCAACGTTAATAAATTGAAATATATTGTCAGAAACATTTTCATGGTTATTTTCGTTTATTTAGTCATTGTGTACATTGTACAAATTTATTTTGATGTCATAATGATTATTTTATTTTTATTTAATATGTAATATGTACATACCTACGGCGATTTGAAAATTTGTCGTTCAAGTTTTCACTTATAATCATAATTGTGTTTTTATTTTCATATTTTATTGAATTGTTTTAGTGGATTTATGTTTAAATTTAGTTTTATTGTATGCAAAGTCTATTGAAATGCGTGAAAGGCGATTAATCAATAATACAACTCACGAGTCGGCCATTTTTTTCTCCTACCTTGCGGCTTGTCTAAAGAGGAAAACGAACGAATCCAGAAGGCCTTGCCGTCCCATCATAGACTTAAAAATGTTCGCTAGGAAATAAACATTTATTTTTTTTAGCATCCCAGCATCATTTGGATGATTTAAACATTTACACATATTCATTAAAAAATACGTTTTATTAAATTGTAACAAAATTCCGTATATAATCAACAGTCTGCTACATTTGAATGAGCTGATCATTGACCTTTGTCCCAAGATAAAGAAATGTATCCCAAAGACCGTTATGATTTACCAAGTTTGACGTGGCAATTATCTGAAAAAGCAATAGGATAAAAATGAGGATATTTGACAAAAAATGATATAAACAAGACCAAAAAGAATGGAATGAAAGGTAAGGGTTGGTAACAGATATGTTGAATCGACACAATAGCAGCGCGGTTTTGGAACGATATTCCGAATTCTGTATTTCCATCTTCTTACAACCCGGGTATTTTTAAGATCCGAATTAATAATTTCCCGAACAGATTGCAAACCCTCCCCAACGCTCTGTAGTGCGCTTCTTCGGAAGAGAATAATAGGCCCAAATATACTAATAGCTGGTGATCCTACGTAGCCATGTTAAAAAATAAAAGAGTGCCCCAAATTATAAGAACTGCGTGATTACATATATTATGTTTGTTTTTTTTTATCGTTCATTCGACATAATATGAATCAGTTTTTGATATCATATAAGTATTAGTTTTTATTTCTATAGATATAAATATTCTAACAATAGTTCAATTGTGAGTGAATTAATATTGTCGCATATTGCTTACCGCAATGAGTCATGTACATATGCATGACTATCGTGCTTTTTATCGTTTACATACTATATTGACGTAATGAAGAGAATATCTTTACAATTGCGTGATACTTAATCACTCTTGATAAATTATTAGTAGGTGTTGCTGGTTTGAAACAATTATTACTCTGTAACATGTTGGGCGTTTGCAAATCATCTAATGTAATAATTAATTGATGGTTTTGTCGATTCGTGTGTATTATCCATTACGTATCGACATTTTTTTATTTATTTGTTTAATTTTGACGGTGATTTGTGTTTCACTCTAGAGAACATATGTTTTCCTATGAAAATTCAAATGCCAGATCAAATTTCTTGGAATGACTGTCCCGTCCCACCCGGAGAATTATTTTCGTACCTTTTAATTCTACTTTTCACATTTAATAAATATTTAATCTAGAATTATACAATTATATTTGCAATACCGATTTGAACAAAATGTAAGAATTGCGATTGACGAAAAAAGTGAAAGCCTGAAAGATTTCAAGAGAAAGATAAGATCTAGTCAATTCAAATAAAGAAATGTGAAAAATCAGTGTAGGTATGTGGAAGATGATATATGGATGTTTAATTTCTAGATCGTTACAATAATGTATTCTGTTTATATTGTGATTTTGATATTAAATATCGCGCATGTAATGTCTAACTTACGAATAAAATTAATGTGAGTTGATGTAGAAGTAGAGTTTTAATAATATTTTTTATATTTTTTATATTAAAAAAACAATATCAGTTTGATTGAGCGTCTGTGTCGGTTGTATTCGTACGATTTATTCAATGTTTGTGATTTTCGAGATATAATATTGCATTAACGTTCCATGTATTGTATCGTCTTTATATGAGATTCTAAGAAATTATAAAATTTTATACAATGACGATTTAATAACGTCGCTTAAATACCTATGCATTGTTCACAGTAAATATTTGATGATTTGCATTGTAGGTGTGGAGTGACGATTCAAATTGCAGTCATTTTATTTATTTTCTCTTATTATGCCTTCGATGTATGCAATAATGTGCGTGTAATTTTCGTTCACATGTATATTTTTATTTATATTTTTACTGAATCAACATAATATATACTAGTAGAAAATAGACATATTTAATGAAGTGTGTCAGCCTTCGTGGCTTATTTAGGTGTCTGACACCCCAGTCGAAGTATCGAGTTTATTTCCCAATTTGCAGACACTGTTCGTCTTAAATGTGCTTTCAGTCTAGATTTGTGGGACGATCAACATAACAAGTCTTCAAACAAATGTGTAACATATAAAATGTCAAAGAATAATTCAGGCTTATTATTGGTTATGACGGACTTGTGAAACCATTTGGTTTTATTTTGAACTTTATTGTCTTTATGCATCAAGTGCGCATGAAAATATATGATTTAAATATGATTCCAATGTTCATTCTTAAATTTGGCATATTTTTTGTATTAAAGCAGTGTACAAAGAAAATATATATTTTGAAAAAATAACAAATACTTACAATTTTGAGATTTAAAAAAAAAAAAGGTTTTTTGTCGATTTCCAAAATATTTCAATGTTCACTAATGTGGCCATATTGTATATCAAATGAAAGCATTTAATATGCAGAATAAAACTGTAAAACCAACATTCTATGTCTAAAAGTTTTCAAACTATAGCCGAAGACCTCAAGACGAGGCCGAATTCGTGCAACTTTCGTATTTTTGAAAATGATTAAATGACTAAAAACTATGATTAAATGATTAAATGACTAGATTTCCAAAAATATGTTATTGCATTATTTTTCTTAGTTTTAATAGGACAACAAAAAATATACACAGAATTAAAAAATATCTGAAATGGCGATGTCAAGAGCATTGGTTGATTTCATGCGGATTGACACTTAGAAAGCTATTGTGTTTATCATTCTCAACATAAATTGGGCCTGTAATTGCTTTTTTAACTTTTTTTTTAGTTGAATATTCTTACGGTTTTTAAGTAAATATTTTTTGCGTAACATCCAGCGTCAGTATATAAAGAAGTGTTCACGGTCTCGTACTGTCCGATGAGTTTGGTCGATTGGTAGGTAAATTGATTTGTCCCGGTCAAGCGGCTTAGTTCTATAATGATGTTATTCGAAGTTACCGCCATTCATTAGAGCCATCATTCATTAGCCTCTCTCTCTCTCTCGATGCTAATTGGCGGCAAGGCCAAGCTGCCGCACCGTGTGACTCCAATTAAAGCATCGTTGTATGCTGGTCTTAATATAGGTATGTACCTTCTGCTATAATAATAATATAATCTCGTGGTGACATATTCCTCAGTTTCGTATGACGCTCTTAACAATACCAAAACCATAATAACGTTACAATGTTCCGTTCATAATAACGATATCTCTTGTTCGTTCAAACGTGATCACACAGCTTTATGCTGAATTTCAATTATTATCATAGTGTGCGATTATAAATAGAAATACGTATTAAATTAGTGTTTTGTAATAATAATAGGTCATGTGGGGATTATGCAGACGATTTAGGCGACGAACGTATTTCGTATTTTGCACCCGTAAAATTCAAACACAAACGAGATAAACTTTGCAATTTGAAAATCCGTCAAGAAAGCGCCAAATGACAATTATTATCCGTTTCTTTTGGCACGTTGTCAGAGGATTGTATGCAAAAGAGACGGTTCATAGTTAGGACTGTGTATTCTGTGTAAGTGATGTGTAAGATGAAAATAACGGATTAAGTATCTTTCTACCTTTTATCGTTTTATCCCGTTAATTTCGTTTTCAGCTTCGCTGAGGTTTGTGACAATTCGAAAGTAGAGTTCAAAGACAAGGATGTTTAAAGGTATGTAGATTTCGAACTAATATTTTTTGTTTCATTAGCTTTTTGAGATGAAGAAAAAAGTAATTTTGTAGTGAATATTAACTGTCGTAATTAGACGTTCCTGCCAAGAATTTATTTATATTACTGTCTCCTCGCTGTGAAAATGTAACTTAGCATTCAGTCTCAACCATTATGTTTTGAATATTATGTTTTGATCGGTGTTTTTTGTCTTTCACTCAAAGAATATACATAGATAATGTAGGTGTGTGTTTAATTGCAAAACATAATTTATTTATTAGGGAAATTCGTTTATTAATTGTATAATAATAACTTATTTTCAATCCAAATGTATAAACTTTTGTTGCACAATTCGCTTTCTTCCTTAGGACACATATATTAAATGTTTTTTTTTTTATTTAGGAAATTGACACAAAAATAATGTACAAGTATTTGAATTATGTATGTATGTATTTATGATTATTGCTCCGACCAGACTCCGATGTTAGGGACACATTAACTGACGAAATGTCGATCACGTGGATTAATCTCTCACTGGACATACCCACTCGTTCCAGAATTAGAGATTTTCCGTCGTTCCGTCCACAGGTCACCTGGTGGACAAATAATATTGAGAGGGAGCTGAGGGAGGAGCAACTATGTAATCAGAGAGATGACGCAAGATCCGAAAAGTCTGGCGATTGTGTATCAGAAGGGTCCACCCCAGATGAACTGGGAAGAGGCACGGAAGAAGAAGAGTATGTATGATAATCACATACATATCTACCATCATTTTGTTAATCCATACCATTATAGTTTTGTTGAAATACTCTATTTGATACCGTCAAAGACTTTCCTTTATTCGACTTTTAAGTAAAATAGTTATTTATATATGTACCTACCATCAGGAAATCAGGAGTAGTTATCTATGTGTTAATCTCTGATCCGTTTATTCATATCACTTTGTATAGTTGTTATTATCAAATATTTAACAAAGATTGTATGATAAAGGTGATCAATTTATTTCTGCATATTTCATGCATAGTTCATCATATTAATGTAATATTTAATTTATTTAAAAATCAATTGTAGGACTTAAATTTATATTATTATTGTAAAGATGGAAAGTTCTATTGAGGCCTTCGATAATTTCACTATGCTATTGTTTGTGTGGTGTAACAGTTCCCACGTTTTTTTACGTATATTTATTTATATCTCTTATACTTATTCGCCTTTTAAAATGAACGATTGTTGTATAGCATTATATCTTAATATTCATAATTAAATTATCAACAACGTATTGTTGTGAATTATTGATAATTTCATCTGGCACGATACTCATCTCTTTTCTTTTTTATATTTCTACTGCGATTACAGTTATATTTTTTCATTTATATAAGTATATGGTTATATTACTTCTAATCAAAATAATTGTTCACAATTAAAGTTTAATTTTACACTATACCTTACATGAATATATTAAAACAATATACTGATTATTTGGCAATTACAATCAAAGCCTTCCCGACTACGTTCAAATCCCAAAAATAATGTGGCCAAGACAATATAAAATATAGGTACCTACCCAAAATTATCTCCCAACAAATTAATTTTGGCAATCGACCACGGGGTAGACCACCTAAGAGATGGAGAGGTAGCCGGAGCTCGGTTTCACGGGATAGCTTGCGCGAAGGGCCACTTCCTGAAAAAAATAACTGCTTTCCAAAACCTATTACAAAAACAAGAGAAGAAGTATTGAGGAATTGTTCCGGAAGGTGCAGGATAGAGAGGCTTAAACCAGAATGATCGTTAACGTTGAGACACATGACACCGACAGGTGATGAAGAATCATTCGTGTTAATTATTCGAATCCTTTTATAATTCGGATTTCAGTGTCTCATTCGTTTGAATTTTATACATGTACAATGTACATGTATAAAATTCAAATATTATTTATAATTCAAATATTTTATTATATCATTGAGATGGCATTACTGTATGTGTGAATTATGTAGGTATGTTTATGTAATGAAGTCATTAAGTTTGCCTAATTCGTGGTGGGTAGACTTGGAATGGATACTTTCGCTAATGACGTGGTACATATTTGGAGTAATATAATTAATTGTTGTCTTGTGTTTATTAGAAAGCGAGACAATATCGTCCACACGTCCGACGTCCGAGTCCACCGAATTGTAGCAGCTATATGTATTTTTATATTTGTGATTTCTCTTGTTTCAAGACTGGAGCTCCTTATACAGATGAACCGTATGACGCGTGGTTGGTTGTCGTCAGCAGAGTGGGCGGGAGTATTTTATTTTATTTGTTTCAATTTAATTTATTTCAATAATTAATGAATAAATTTCGCACAAAATTTCCTTTTCGATCCATGTCAAACTAGGTCCCCTCGTAATTGATGATAGTACAAGTGAGCAGATAATACGTATTTAATAAAAATAGTACCTACTTTTTGTTGCCTACACTGGAAAATGCAATATTTTAGAGTCAAAATTCTCTTTAATTAATCTATAATAAAGATACTTATTTTGTATTGCTTCTTAGGCAATTTACATGAGCTATGTTAAGTATCAATTTAACACACTCCTAATTTTAGGATGTTAATTGTCTCACGAATCCAATATTAATTTGTCGTTTGGCATTGAACCGGCCATTGTACAATACATACAATTCTATAACTTTTGAACTAAGATAGGAACATTCTAAGATTTTAGAATCAAGGTCATTTGCATATAATTTCGTATTCTGTAACCGACGTTCCTCTTCTGGGTCACAATCCTAAGATTGGTCTGCACCAAACACTCGATCTTTCCACTTAACTCTATCGTCCGCCAGTCTCTTCATCTCTTTGTAGCTGCTACAGCGCACGTCACCGATTATCTGGTCTATATAGTTATTTCTGGGGCGACCTCTACAGTTACCCCCATCAATCATTCCTTCGACGATGGTAAAAAGCAGGCCTGGGTGCCGGATGTTGTGGCCTATCCAAGTTGTTCTCTGTTGGGCAATTCTTTTCATAATTTGCCTTGTCTCTCCAACCCTACTTAGTACCTCGTCGTTGCTGATGTGTTCTGACCAGTAAACTTTAGCCATGCGTCTGTAGCACCACATCTCAAACGCAGACAGACGTCCCGTTTCGCGTTGGCTGATGGTCCATGTTTCACAGCCCATGTTTCACAGCCATATAGCAGTACACTCCAGACAAGAGACTTGATCAAATTTTTCCTAAAAGCTACAAAATCCGTGCACCGTAGATAATAATTTAAACTCAAATTGTCTATGGTGCATACTACACATGCGTACTGCGCACTGTTCTGCCATGTTTATTAATGTCGCCTAACCTATCATTTCAATTGTTCTGAACTAATATTCTTTGGTTTTTGAACATAATGCAACACTGCAATTATGCATTTTTATTTTTTTTCGTACACAACTGATGTTTTTAATTTAACTGCAATGTATCCTGCACTGCTTTTAAAATAACTAATACGCTTCCAATAAGGTGTGAACTATGTAAATTTAGGAACGTTTTGACAATTGATTCCATCAAAATGTGGTTATAAAATAATAAACTAATTCGTGACTTACTTGGAGTAAGAACGTTTCTATTTCAACATTATATAGAACCTTCTAAAACTAACTATATGCTAAATTCTTATATTAATAGAGCTTGTACTGGGTACAATAGAAATTGTTTGAGCGTTCCGGAGTTGGATATGTTTGCTTCAAGTTTTTATGTATTCAAAAAAAAAATGTGAATTTGTCGGATGTTTAATCTGTGCTCTGTTTTATTGTGCACATCTTTAACTTTTTAATTGTGCCCCTTTAACATTAACTTTAACTTAATTTTAATTTACTATTCTTCATACATTGAGACACGTGAGGCAAATCATAATATGAGTTTCTAGTGGTCAATGCTTCCCCCCACTCCCCTTCCTACCTCTCTCCTTTCCCATCCTGTCTTCATAATTGTTAATAAAATGTGTATGTACTCAATATATTTAGAATACTATAATTGGCAACATAAAAATTATCTCTGTATATCTGTATAAATCTTTATTGTAATGCTGTTGTATTCTATAAAATAAAAATAAAAAAATAAAAAAATAAAAAAAAAAACATTATAGAATATCAACTTCGATTAAGCGGAATAGTGGAGTGGAACGTTCTTTAATATATGTACAGAAATTTACATATGAATAAATAAATATATAATGAAAACTTTACCGATAATTTGACTCGGAAATGAGATATCTAATTAACTGAGTCACATTATGATAAAAATATTCGTTTTTCACGGGAATATAATTCTATAGTCATAAGTAATTAGTTTGGAGCATTAGGATTGGTCAAAGGTAGATATTGTAGACATTGTTAAATGAATGAATGCCGATACCATCACATTGAGTAGTCTGGTTTGAATCTGTTAATAACAGTAATTAACGTTTCGATATCCATCACATATCCTCTTGTGTAGATCTTGAACAACCGCGCAATTGCAATACGCATTGTATAATTATTAATAGTGACGTTCAGTCTGCAATTTTGGGTTGGTTTTAATAAATATGCCTGGAAATTCATCCCTATATATTATGATCAAAATTATTTTATTTATTTAATATTACTTCTCGGGCAACTAACCGGTACTATGTCAAATATTAATTTAACACGCACCCAATAACAATTTGTCACATTCTGGAGACTTATGATATTTATCGTCTCAGAAATCCAGACTGAAAACACATTTAAAAACTGTGTCTCTACCGGGAATCGAACCCGGGACCCTTGCATAAAATTGGATTTTTAGACCCTTGGATTTTAAGTTGTTTGTAAAAAAAGATTAAAAATAAAATACTGTACTATACCATTCACGCCATTTCCCGATTAGGGGTAGGCAGAGAGAACCGAATGCCTGACTTTTGACACATTTTTCACTTCATTCAAGTCCAAGCATCGTTTCTTACATGCTCTTCTATTGTAATTTCTAACGTCTCTAGGTATCCTTCAAAATTCCATTTGAATATGTTTTAATGATTTGAGATTTGTTGTTAGTTGCTGAAAAACCATCGTAATTTATTCTTATGCCGAACGAAGTGTTCATACGTGAATTATTTATTTATCTTCGTGTTCATCAAATGGACAAAGTCGGGTTTATTGCCATATGGAAATTTCTTCCAACCAACCAATTATTGATAGGTTAAAGCCTGTTTTTTATTAAGTAAAAGACATGTTTAATTCGTTGATCTTTACGGAATTTGTTTTCTTTTAGTTCATGTACATTATATTTGTAGTTGTATATTTAAAACATAACAATATTTTGTTTTACATACGCGTTCTGAAATCCACAACTCGACTGGTTTCGAGTAACAACATTTCCTATCTGTAAAGTTATTACGTAGTTAACTTATTATTTCCTGAGGAAGTCAAATGTTTTTGTACGGAACCGGTCGAAATGTCGATTGCAAGAAGCGTGTGCAACAAAATAGCCGTATCGTTTTTATTTTATGTTTAATTTACAAAAAAAAAGCAAGTAAGAATATGTTATTATCCTTTTTTGTGAAGTTTCTATTCCTTGGTGTCTCTTATTTAACGCTTATCGAAATTCATTTATATTACTTACTAGTTTTTCGGCACTGACGGCGGGCGTTGGCTGTGTAGTATTCCCATTTATCTTTTTGTATACATTAATATTTTATATATATATATATATATATATGAATTTATAAAAATTATATATGTAAATATTTATATAATTTTTAATTTTCAAAAAAAAAATTTAAATTATGATTTTTAATTTAAAAACACGTTTGTTTTATTTTTAACAGGACGAC
The DNA here is from genome assembly GCA_963576475.1 of Molanna angustata. NCBI lineage: Eukaryota > Metazoa > Arthropoda > Insecta > Trichoptera > Molannidae > Molanna > Molanna angustata. The sequence continues at coordinate 22,528,062 of OY754970.1, forward strand.
AGTATTGCTTTGGTCCTATTAAAATAATAAAATAATATTAACAAAAAATAAAAGTTCATATTTATCACTGGCGCTTTTCTTAATCACTTCCCCATTTATCAATCTTCATTTATCGTTCATAATATTTAGCCTGAAGAGGATAATTTTCTGTTAAAGCCATGCGTCGATAATTAATTTATTTTCTCCCGAGAGCTTCGTCATGTCGCATTTTGACAAAATAATGCATCTTGTTAAAATTACAACAGTCAACTTTCTAGATGTACGCATTCAAAACAAAGTTTTATTGAATAGGTAACAAATATAATTGTCGACCTTCGTGGTTCAGTTCGTTAGGTACCTATCTGACTGCTGATCCAGAGGTCCCGAGTTCGATTCCCGGTGGAGACACCCGGTGGGTTTTTAATTGTGTTTTCAGTATGTGTCTGCGGGACAATCAATATCGTGACTCCAAAATGTTAAAATTTTTGGTTGGGTGCGTGTTAAATTAATATTTGGTATATAGTACCTACCTGATAGCTGCCCGAGAAGTAGGTACGTAATATAAAATATATAAAAAAAATATTGTAATGTAGTTTTAATAAATTGTATGGATTATATGAGTTTTCATCGAGTTTCGCCGTGAAATGTAGGTATGTCACGTAACATTTTCAATAATTTTATTAGAGTATATGTATAATGATAATATATTGTGTCAGGTGTGATTGACTGTAGTGTTTGCGTGCGCCTTTTGTCGTTGCGAACCTTGCTTGTTGATGTAAGAAGTGTAATGTAAATTTTATCTTCAAAGTGCTCTCACATTCTGATAAGTAAAGATTTTTAATTTTCTTTCAAAACAATATGAAATAGGGTTTATAAAAATGCGTTCAGGGTTTGCCGATCTTTGAAGATGAAGCAATAAACGTACAGAATTATGTAGAACAAACACAACCACAAACCACTCTTTTAGTATGAAATGTATTAAGTCAAAATCAATCATATAAATATAACAAGATAGTTTTATTCTTAATCAACTTGCCGACCGCAGTTGCACAGTTGGTAAGCCTTTTAGTTTCTGTGCGGGCGTTCTGGGTTCGATCCCCAGCAGAGGACAAATTTATTTAAATTAATTACTCACGATAATATTGCTTTTCTAGGCTTGAAACACTGGTTAGGCGGCTTGAAGCACTGGTTAGGAGGCTAGAAATTCCCGTATGGAAATAATCTAGCCACTTGCGCTGGGCGCAAGGAAGTGTTTATTTTTATTATTACATTTTAGACATTACTATAAATAACAACACTAACCAAATATAGAATGAACATGCAGCTTTCAAAAAATATATTTTTTAAAAAAGATTAATGGCAGAAAAGGTGATATAGGAAGGGGTTTTAAGAATAGAAAGGAGTGAGGCTCGAGGATCACATTAATTTGAAACTAAGATTCGTTCTCTGGATATTTTCTAATGATTTCTTTTGAATTTGTAAAATTTTCTACGAAATATAATATTTCAACCGAGTCGATAATAAACGCGTTACCCAATTTGTTCGTGGATATATGTAGTGGAATGTTGCGTGGACCTCAATCGACACTATTATTTTTTATATATTATTGCAAAATGTTTAACAATGCGTCTAAAAGGTTTACGATGAATGATCCATCTACTGTCTACTGCCGTTTATCAGTTCTGTGCCTATTTCAAGCAATCAGAGCGTCTCGTTACTAACAGGCAATGCGTGTCGTGTCACTAATTTGTCTTTTACATACATACACTTGATCATCATTTCAAATGTCTCGCTTTAGAATTTACGTTTTATACTCTCACTTGTGTAGGTACCTGCCTCCATTCTTGTCGAGGTTAGTTACATATATGTATCAATGTACATTTTTTTCCTGATACTATATCACCACGCATTTCTCTTGTGATATAGCACCTCTGCATGGCGCTCACGGAATAAGCAGGAATAATAAAAATCCACATTTTCTTATTTTGTCAAGTATTGTTTTTACATCGTTCATGTATTACTCAAACTTCTTGCATTCCCATTTTTTGAGATATCATTCACAAAGTCGTGCCATGCATGCTGATATTTTTTTCTAAATACATTTCCTGTCTTATTTTTTTCGGTGTGCTGTGTAATTTCACGGATATGACTTACAATTATTTGCATTAGAATAAGAGAGATATTAATTCTTTTAACACTGCAGTATCTGCATCAATTATTAGATAATAAACAGTAAAAAATACAATTAAGCCTACCATAAGTCAATTGGACATAGGCTAGGGCAATTTAGAAGACAGTAATAAATACGATTAATATAGTTTAAATACTCGGCGGATATTTTGTGGTTGTTCATATTAACAGTTTTGGCATGTGAATTTTGCCCTAAACCACTATATTTTGAGTCACTATGCGACATATTTCGGCAGTGCTGTCCTGCCATCGACCACAGAATCAAATCCGACCCTGTACCACCCCCGCCCCTCTTGACACCAATCCGTCCACCACCAACCCCCTCTACTCACCACCCCACACATCTGACACATCCAAAAACTAAACATCAACACTCAGTCTCAACTAGCTGGTCTAGGGTAAAATTCACATGCCAAAACGATAAATACGATTATTCATCTCAAAGATATTTGGATAATAGTTTTTTCACCTAGCTAATAATATAGTTATAGCAACTTATAATACATTTCTTTTTCTTTGTATTTCAAATATTTTCCTGGAACGTTAAATTCTGCGGTCTGATTGTCCTTGACGTGTGGTTATTTAATTATTCACCAATGTCCATTTTTATAATAAATTATTGCTTATCCAATACTTCGGCCGTCCATTTGTTATTTGGGCGGTAAATTTTTAATGGGTCGTTTGGAGAGCGTCCCGTGTCCTCTTTCTTGTTCACATACATCTCTAGCCGTACTGGGGCCCCTTCGGAAATATGGGTACGGCCCTCTTGGGTCCTATTCGGCAAACATTGTGAATATTCGATGCTGTGTATTGAATACGTACGATATTTACGTTGAGTATATCGTCATGTATGTTTGGGGTAATGATAAAAATCTGTTTTGCTTTTAGACGCCAACTTCCTGTACGTGGAAAAGCAGCACTACACTGGTTTATACCAGTCGAGTCGAGTCGAGTTTCATAAATGATGTAATGCTTTTAATTTTGATCGTCAATCCATGCAGCAGAAATCTCAAATTCTGGAATATAGGTATTATAAATTGGATTATCATATTTCTTATATTATTATTGATGTAATAGTTGTCCTGCGTAAGAACTTTACTTTGAATGAGATTTTTTACTCTCCACACTATGGAATAGGGGAGAGTCATGATTTCGCAAAATTTAAGCGTATTTTTTTACATCAATTTCTCAATGGGTATCATGTAGAGAATGCACACTATGAGTTTCGTCGTGATGTGTTTGTGTGTATGGCGTATACGCCGTACGCCGTACGCCGTAGCATTTATCTTTTTTGTGTCCTCTCTACAGCCCAAACTATAAGTCCGATCGACTTCATATTAACATCATATGTGTAAAGTGCAAAGACCTAGAGCTGATTAGTTTTCCATAGACAACTTTTGATTTCTTCTCTATGAATTCATCATTTACGTTGTTTTTTTTTTGTGTCCTCTCTGCAGCCCAAACTATAAGTCCGATTGACTTCATATTGATATCACACGTGTTAAGTCCATAAACTTAGAGCTGATTAGTTTTCCATAGACAACGGTTCATTTTTTCCCAATGTTTCTTTATGATTTCATCTATTAAAACTGAAAAAATGCTCTCACGACCTGGAAATTAGAGATATTTTAATTTGGTTTCAACTATTTATACAACACCAAGAATCTTCATAAAATTGTATTCAAAGTTGGTCAATGTTAAAAGAAAAATATTCAACGGTTTCAAAAATTATATTTTATTTAATGGATATTTGTATGAAACTTATATGTAACAAGAGAATTTTTTTATATTTGGCAATGTTCAGTTCATTGATTTCATATTGATATAAGAATATTAATAGCTTGAACTTAGAACTGATTAGCTTTTCATAGATATCATAAAATTTCTTCATATGATATCACGTGTCAACATTGTCAAAATGCTCTAACGCTCTTTGAAACAAAATTTATCTGCTTTTTTTAAAATATTTCATACAACATAAGCAGTCTTCACTATACTGCATTAATAGTTTGTCTATCTTAACATTAAAATATACTATCGGAAGAAAATTTATATTCCTGGTAGTAACATTTAGTATGAATAAAAATGTAATTTGATAAATTTCTATGTATGGAAAAGTTCAGTTATTTGATTTCATGTTATAATGTAAAGAGCTTGAACATAGAACTGATTAGCTTTCCATAAATAACAAAAAATTTCTTCATATGATATCACGTGTCAAAATTTTGAAAATGCTTTCGCGTCCTTTAAAACAAAATTTATCTGCTTTTATTAAAATATTTCATACAACATAAGCATTCTACACCATACTGCAATAATAGTTTGTCTATCTTAACATAAAAATATACTATCGATAGAAAATTTATTTTCCTGGTAGTATAATTTAGTATGAATAAAAATGTATATAATAAGATAAATTTCTTATGTATGAAAAAGTTCAGTAATTTGATTTCATGTTATAATGTAAAGAGCTTGAACATCGAACTGATTAGCTTTCCATAAATAACAAAAATTTCTTCATATGATATCACGTGTCAAAATTGTCAAAATGCTCTAACGTCCTTTAAAACAAAATTTATCTGCTTTTATTAAAAAATTTCATACAACATTAGAATTCTTCACCATACTGCATTAATAGTTTGTCTATCTTAACATGAAAATATACTATCGTTAGAAAATTTATATTCCTGGTAGTAAAATTTAGAATGAATAAAATATTTCATTGTCAATATTTGTGGTGTGGAGAGTTTAGTGTTGGCCACAACCCACTCGTTTTATTTAATTATGTAAAGCAGCCAATTCTTGGTGGAACTCGAACTTCACAATTATTTATTAAAATTTTAAAAATAAATTATTTTGAAATAGAAACGTCTTACGAGTACCTACCTACAACACATAATTAGAAAGACGTAATGTTTTTATATATAGATGTATGTTTATACAATTCTGAGTTTTTTTACTATTATAGTAAATATGAATACCTCTAATCACCATGGATCTTCCTCGACTAGAATCCAGATGAAGACCAAAGCATGCTGGATCGTGCAAAGACGAAACCAATTGCAGAGACATGGCCTAGGTGACATTATAATAAAGAACCTATAATTTATGGACGAGCTGACCGCAAAGGTCAACACACACAAAGAGTTTGGATATTGTCAGGGAGAAGAAAGAATGAATACCATATTTTGGTGTATAAATGATTTTTTAATATTATTCATACATTTGTTTTGATGTTCACTTAAATGTGGTATTTTGGAATTTCATTACATGCATAAGAACAAAATAATGAGGATAATTAAATAGTTCACCATTTACCAATTGTGAATCCTTCTAGATTCAAAATAAGGGTCATCAGTTCAGGAATCACCAGTCTAATTTACGTCATGCCATCAAAATGATAACCTGTATTAACTAATTATAATATTACACGTATGGCGAATTTAGTTAGCAAAATACTGTCAGATAATATCGTTTTGATAGGATTGTGTACACATAAATATACCTATGCACTAGTTGAACGTCACGATTGATGCTTATTTAATTACATCTAGCCAGCTAATCTGCAATGACTAATCAAATTATTATTGCGCACTGCAGGTCACTTCATGGTCATTGATGCTGTATGGAAATTAATTATACAGTCATAAAGAGATGGCACTTCCGGTTCTATTTGCAGGTCAATTTCACTAAATATCGTCGATCGTTACAATATACATTTTTGAAAAAGTAGGAAAAAAATAAGCTCAACGTAAGATGCACTATTCCAACTGTCGATTTGTTCAGGAGAACTTTGTTCTCTTAACATATCGACAATGTATCAAGCCAGAATACGCGAGAATTGTATGGAGAGGTCTACTTTTTTCACGGCTTTTCCAACTTTGAAGTCAAAAAACACCAACTTAGAGGCTTCGCAGCATATATGTTCCATACACGGATTTACTCAGAATTCGGAGGAGAACATTTCGTGTGTCTGTGTGTGTGTGTGTCTGTGTGTGTGTGTATGTCTGTGTGTGTGTGTGTGTGTGTGTGTGTGTGTCCCCCCCCCCCTTATAACTTTTGATCCGCTCAATTTACAGAGCCTAAAATTTCAGAATATATAAACAGTTACAGGCCTACAAAACTTTTATACTCGGAATTTTGAATTTTTGTTTCAGTCAGGGGTTATCAACTTTTGAATTTTTATTTTATTTTTCCCTATATCTCAGAAACCATAAAAGCTAGAACGCTGAAAATTGGTATAAACATAGACTAATACAAAATCTCAATTTATTTTTTTCAAAAAAATTCCAGGGTTTCTCAAACATTTTTTATTAAGAAAAGTATTTTTTTATGATAAATTTATGAGTTTAACTGCCTATATTTCCATTTTTTTTTAAAATATCGAAAAAAGCCGAAACACCCCAACTAGATATTTTAATTTTATATAAAAAATATAAACATTGTAGCAGTACATCTCAAATTTTTTTTAACAATTTTTATAAAAATTGAATTTAGTGACGACATCGCTTCATACAATTTGTATGGTAGTCACCTATACACAATATCAAAGAAGACTTAATAGTTTGATACTTCATCTCTAAACATACAATATACATACACCATCATGCTGTTTTCATATTCCGGGTAGGAAAAAAAGACTGACCTCCATACTATCCTATCTTGACTACCTAGGTACATGTGTTGTATAGAAAACTAAATATCATAAAATAATAAATAATTTGTATTTATGGGTTTATAGTTTGGTACATATTCTTCAACTATACATACTATCGCTATCGACAGTTGGATCTCATGTGTTACATGCAACTAGTTTAGATAAATATACAAAGCTTCTCTCTGTTTTGTCATTTTGATCGGCTCATCTACTTGACGAAGTTTTGTCTAATTGTGAATATTCGTAAACAGGATTTCTGTCTAATTTACGTCATAGCATAGCAAATATAGCAGAAAATGAAATTCCTTCCGGCCGCCGCGCCGCCTGCCCGGTAGACCACCCAAGAGATGGAAGGATAGCTGGACTTCGTCATCCCAGGAGGCATAGTTTCTGAAGAACAGACCAACTAGGTCTACTAAACGAAGAAGAAGAAGAAGAGGAAGATTTCTGTCTCATGTTCATACTTTTTATTCTCTTTTACTCACGATGATCTGTTAAAAGTTTTTTTCTTTTTCCCATCTCTCACAGTATGGCTTTTTATCATTAAAATTGTAAGCAATTCAGAGCCAGTCTGGCTCTATAAGACTTCAATATGATTTATCTCCTTCCAGCACTTGTGCAACCTTTGCAGTGAATATTTCATGCAAATTTATAATGTTTTTCTTTGTACGTATCCATGTCTCTTTTCCATTAATAATGTTGAACAAATAAATCTTACGTTCAATTTTTATCTATGCTATGTATAATTATTGTTGCAAAATAATGACCTTATCTTATTGAATCCAGCTGGCTTACTTAATGCGGCGTTTGACTTAATAACACTTCTACGAAAATAATAGACATCGAAATGCTAAACGTACTTACCTTTTTCTTAAACCGAAATAATTTTTAATGCACTATATGATATAAGATCACTCATTTTTGTCATTAAACATTCATAGATGTCTGCAGTTTTCATTCATAGGCACCTTTCAGCTGTATTGTATAGGTTCATGTTATATGAACTGTGTCATTGTAAGACGCAATAAACGAATTATTATTTACCCCGATTAATCAATAAATGAAGGCGTTATTTAAAGCTTCGGCCATCGGTCAAGCCTTTTGGGTGTTGGTATCGTACGATTTGGTCAGGATCAAAAGGAATCCTATAGGTTTTATATGTAGACGCGTGCCGATACATATTCTATACGTTACAGCGTATAATCAGAGCTATGTCTACTACATCTACGTACATATTATATTATCATACATCGGTGGACCTTTTCAGTCTTGTTAGGTCGCCGTGGTTCATTGGATGAGGTCTGATGGGTCAATGTGAGGTGGTATTTTACGAATGTGCACCCCTCCATGAAGGTCTGTTTTGTTTGCTACACGAAGGATCGTTAGCTCATTACGTAGATGAATTCTACGCGAGGTGGGGTTGAGCAGGTCTTTTAGAAAGGGTCCGCTTGGGTCGGTTTACAGCGGTCTGTTGGTGCAGGATTGTTGGTTCGTTGAGTAGCTGTTGCCCTAGTGTTTGTCGGGGACAAGTCCCTACCAATATTTCTAAGTAGGTATTTTTTATCTGACTTCAAAGAAGACTTTACGCGTCTCGGTTTTGCTTATATTTTCTTTTGCGATGCCTTTACGAACACAAATATATAATTAATCGCGTGGGTCCAAATTAACCATAATACTTTTTTTAAATTAGAAAGATTGTACGAAGATGTTATGTTTGATATAAAATTGAGGTTTAAATTAGTCCAATATTGGATATCCCTTAAAAGTATGGAATTTTTTAGTTAACTGCAGAAAATAATATTGTTGTATGTTATAGCATAAATAGGAATAAAAAAATTTTTGGCTCGTTATTTTTTATAAGATTGTTAAACTTTTTAATGTAAAATGTACCTACTTGGTAGAACCAATTCACGATTTATGATCATCTCAAGAGTTATAGTAGTTTAACTGTCTTTCTATTCACTTCACGGCTCTCATATCTAAAAATGTTTCTAGAAGATAGTTGTAGTTACTTTATTGAAAATCTTTGTCTTAATTATGACAAAGTATACAAATTAAGTTAGGTACCCATTCGATGCTTTGTTTGGCAGGATGAAAACCGAAATTGAATTAATATTTTGTTTTAAATACGATAATAACGGTTCAGTTGTTTTTGTAATGATGTCTACAAATTAACTGTATATATATTTGAAATTATCATGTACCATCGTTTAGGTTTAAATTGTATTTACGTTTTAAGTTGTATTACGATACCTCTGGGGGCGGTAGTCATAAACGCAAGGTCTGTATTTATCATTGTTTGTTTATAGGCATCATTTACGCCTTGCTAGTTATGTGTAGAGTCACAGACTGTGTGTGTGTGTATGTAAACTTACTTACTTACTTACTTAACGTGTCCGGGTAAACATTAGGCCTTTCCATTCCAATACGTTGCAACAGCAATTGCTGCGTCATTTGCCACAGCCAAGTCTTCTTCGCTACATCCCTGTTCCATGTTTCGGCAGACAAGAAGATGCTTATCATCTTGGACCTCCCCGCAATCGCAAGATACATCTTCCTGTCCTATTCCCCACCTGTACAGGTTCTTTTTGCACCTTGTGACACCTACACGGAGTCTATTCAATGTCTTCCATGTACGGTAGGATAGATGGTTTCCCGGCCCCAAAACCTCCGACAGCTCGTTTCGACTTCCACTGCATTGATCAATCCAGCGATCTTGTCTTGCCCTTTCTGGCGGTACTTGAAGGGGGGATGTAGTGGTCAAAAAACTTTTCCTAGATTTTAATCTCGCCATCGGAGGCAAGTGACCAAATAAAGATTGTCTTGGGTCCGTTTCCTGCTTCTTTCTTTCCGAGTCTGCGGCTACCTTTCTTCTGACATTTGGAGGGGCAATACCTATTATCGGATATATCTCACTTACTCTGGTTGGCTGCAAGCAGCCAGATATTATCCGTGCTGTTTCATTTAATGCCACATCTACATGTTTTGCATGTGGTGCAGAAAACCATACAGGTGCTGCATACTCAGCGGCAGAAAAACATAGTCCCAGAGCTGAAGTTCTTAGAGTGGATGGCCCAGCTCCCCAGGTCGAACCCGTTAATTTCCTTATTATGTTGTTTCTGCTGCATACTTTATTCTTGGTATTTATGCAGTGTTCCTTAAATGACAATGTACGGTCAAGTGTTACACCCAGGTATTTAGGAGCAGAACAATGTGTCAGCAGTTCATCTCTCCATGTAACGTACAACCTTCTGGAAGCATCTCTGTTGCGCAGATGGAAAGCGCATAATTGAGTTTTGGATGGGTTCGGTTTAAGGTAGTTCTCATCATAATACTTTGCTAGATGTTCGAGAGCAACGGTGAGCTTTTCTTCCACTTCTTCGAAGGTAGATCCTTGGGCGGTGATCGCTGTATCATCGGCGTAAATGAACTGTCGCGTGTGCGGTGTCCTCGGCTGGTCATTAGTGTAAATGTTGTACAAAATTGGAGACAACACGCTGCCCTGCGGCAGGCCATTTCTCTGGTTTCTCCAGCGGCTATTCTTGTTTCGTAAGGTGACAAAAAATCTTCGATTGTTTAGCATCAGATTGATAAAAGAAGTTAGTTTCTGATCTTTTGTAAAATTTAAGATTTTTTTCATTAGCGTTTTGTGGTTCACCGTGTCATAAGCAGCTGTTAGATCTATGAAGGCCGCACCAGTTACAAGTTTAGACTCAAAACCATCCTCTATGTATTGCGTCAGGTTCAGTATCTGTCCACAGCACGATTTTCCTGGTCTGAAACCAGCCTGCTCTCTGATCAAATTTTTGTCTACAAATTGGGAGATTCTCTCGAGGATTATTCTTTCCAATACTTTGTATAGGTGGCACAAAAGTGATATCGGTCTGTAGCTTTTTGGGTCAGTTGAATCCTTTCCCGGCTTCAGAATAGCTGCAACTTTGGCCTTAAGCCAGACTTTTGGAAGTTTCATTTTTTCAACACAAGAATTCATCAGTTTGCACAGCCAATTAAGTGTCTTTGGGCCAAATTTCTTTATTTGCTCCACTCTTAAGTCATCCAAACCCGCCGCTCTGTTGTTTTTAAGAGTATCAATAGCTGTATTAAGTTCAGTTATACTAAATGGTTCACGTAGGAAGGTGTTTTCATTGTCATGGAATAGACCTAACGGTTTTGGGTTGTTTAGTTTTATTCTTTTCATTTTGCCATTTGTAATGAGTTGATGTGCAACCTGGTTTGGAGTAACTGGTGTAGGGCCTTGAGGTGGGGCTGTGGGATCATTGCTTAGATTCTTTAATACCTTCCAAGCTCGTCTACTATTTTGTTTCATATCCATATCCTCCATCATTTTACACCATTTCTCCCTTCTGCTTGTTGCGATTGTATCCATTAGCTGTTCACCCATCTGTAAGGTATCCTCTGAAAAAGGGTCAGTCTCATAGAGATACTTGTACTCAGACAGGAGCTCTTTACTATTTTCAGTAAGGCCTGGGATGTATTGCGTTCGGCATCCTCTTGGTATGTTTTTCCTTGATATTTTTTGTACAATCTTGATGAAATTATCATACTCTTCGGGAACTGGATGTATATTATCTATAAATTCGTCTATATCGTTCGCAAATTTAACCCAGTTTGCCTTTTTGAAATTAAACTGTCTTTTGAATGGCACAGTAGCAGGTTTGATTACTGGTGCAATTGAACATGATATTGGTCTATGTTGGGTTTTTGGAATAGGATTTTCAACTGTTTTTATTGACAGATTTACAATTTTATCGCTGACGAAAATATTGTCAGGGTTATAGCCTTTCCTCCATCGTGCACTATTGAAAGAGGGTGGCAATTTAGGGTCATGGATTAAGCGGAGCTCATTATTTTCGGCCCATCCCTCGAGTGCGATGCCATTATTGTCAGTTTCCCTATATCCCCATGCAGTGTTATGACAGTTAAAATCACCCATTATTATTTTAACTTTTGATGTATTAAAGTTATCTGTAGGATTAAAATTAAAATCTACATTTGGTGGTTTATAGACGGATACAATAAGGCAGTTAGAAAGTTCTACAGAGAGAATTTCAATATTGTCTATGTCTGTCATTCCAACAGACACAGTATCCAGGTTTTCTTTAATGAATATTGCACTTCCATATTTATTGTGTGGTCTCTCAACTATTAACCTCATGCCTTGTATCCTTGGTCTGTCATTCATTGTTCCTCTGTGTGTCTCCTGCATCAGAAGAACATCACAGTCTAATTCAGAAAGAAGCTCCTCCTTATCTACGCTGAGGCCCTCAATATTTATCGAGGTTGTCTTGATATTGCGTCCAAGGGACTTGTCAAATGGTCCTGAAAAGGACCTTTTATAATTTTGGCCTTTGTTTTCCGGTAATGAAAGGATTGGCCGACTTTTGGTCGTTTCCAGGGGGCGCCAGATTGCTTTGTTATGTAAACAATACACGTACTTTACATTTGTGTGTAGGTAGTTATATTTATCAATAATAACAGACAAGATGGTTGGTTTCGGTTTCATTCATCTTTCAGTCGCTATTTTGGAATGAGTACATCCATTACATTTTATCTCCACGCGGTGAAATCGTTGCAAGGTTTGTGCCATACCGTATCGTCTACTTACTCCCTATACAGATACATAAAATTGGAATTTTCTCCAGGAGGATAGCGTTAAAACTACTCCCGAAGGGGTCGTGGCAAACCTTCAAGCTACATCATCCTTTCGTATGATTTTAATACACCTCTGTGTATGCCTATATATTCTATCGTCGTGTCCATTTTATGTTAGTAGGACAAATTGCTAATATTTAATGTAAATTTTTCCTGAAAGAATTAATTTGTACATCAGTGTCTTGTGAGTAATTTTCAGACTCTTAATTCACATTGTGAAGTAGGAGAAGGGAGGCCTATATACTGCAGTGGGCAAACACAGGTTGTCGACGATGATGATGCATATGTATACTCGTATATACAATAGCACATCCCTGTTATCGGGGTAGGCAGAAAGTACCTCGCCTAATACATTTGTATCTTTGCGTACATCCATGCATATATCGTTTCATAACTTTATGGTCGTGCCAATGTTTACTTGGGCCCTACCTTTTTGCCTTGTCCTTCAGCTCTATAATAGATTGTCAGTCATTCTTCATTCATTATTTCCATCATGTGTAAACCATCTCAGTATATTTAATTCTTAAACGATATTTGTTATGCGTCCTTCCACCCCTTCCTGTCTTGCCCTTTTTTTGTGATCAGTCTGTATATTCATAATTTTTTTTTCTCATTCGTCTCGCTGTTGTTTTGAAAATAAACATATTTTTTACTGTACCGAATTTACTTCGGGTTTCACATTGTTTGGAATGGCTTCATTCAACCAAGAGATTGCCTTGAAGTTTTGTTGGCTTGTTTATTTTGTTTTTAATTGCCGTTACACATTCATATTGTACCTGCCTCTCCACCATTTATTTTCCCAGCTTACTCATATCTCTATGCGACATGATTTTTGAGAATATATCAAAGTGAATTTATAAAAATATTTCTTTGTGTCCCCCAGAAATAGTTTTTCTCCAAATGCGTTTTTGATCCCTTTTATGTAGGTATTTTTCTGTATTTTTTGACGGATACTTCTATATGCTAAATTGCTGTAACTCGGCGAATGGAACCGTACGAATATATGTTGCTACTAACATATATATAATATATGAAAATCTCAGCTCCTAGATCTAATTTAATACCCTTAACCCAACACGCCACATTTTCCTTGACGTAATTTAGTGACTATACCATCTAATAATTAACGCGAGTGTTGCCTGAGTTTCGACCTGGTGACCTCTTCTGTAAAATCAAATAATGGGCTTATTATATAGCGATGGAACTTTTGGAGTCCTAGTTTCTATATTTTCCATACATTATCTTGTTCAGTTAATTAGGTCGGTAGGTAATAATGAATGCGAGCATCTATGTGCTTATGTATGTATGTATGTACCCATCCACTGATCTCACAATGATTTCTATGTGTTAATATGGTCGTGATAATTGCACTAGCTTACACAAATGCTGTGACGCGATGTATGTATGGTGTTATAATATATTTTGTAGTAAAGTAGTGCCGTATTAGGAAATCGTTATATTATTATATCGTTAATGTTAATATAGACACGGGATTACAGATTATGCATACAGGTTACTCAAATTTAAAATTAGCAGATCTAGAAATTTTAGAAATTAGAAAAAGTGTTAATAATAAACAAAGTATAATAAATAACCAATTAAAATTCCCAAACAACCCGATTCTTAATACATTTCCGATTAATTAATAAAATAGAAAATATTTTTATAACTAACAAAAAAAAATTTGAACCACCCAGTGTCACTTATGTTTACCGTTCCGCCCCACTACTTTCTAAAATTGACTCCTCCCACAACTTAAAACCTAACAACAGTCTATATTTTATTTATAATTTTTAGTATGTTTAGTAAGTCTTCCTGACGAAGAAAACATTTAAAGTTTTTGAAACCGGTAGAAGTTAGTACTCATAGTTAAGTGGTGTAAACTACGTTAAGTGTAGGTATATTATAAATACGTTATATTATTAATTATTTCCAAGAACCGATCGTGTACATTGTACAAAGCGCTTCTTCAATGCATATAGGCTCGACAGATTATTGAGAATTTACGAAGTTTATTGAGAATTTATGTAACAAAATTGTATTGCGTAATTATTGTTAGTAATCCTTCAGAACAGGCTTCGCATAGTGAGGTAATAAATTTATTTTGATGTATTATAGAAATATATAAATAAAAAATCTACGAATTTTTATTCATCTTTTAATAGGACGGTTAGACGATGAAAATAATTTATACATGTCCTTATAAGACGAAACAATCATCCTATTGAAAAGGAATAAAACATTCGTAGAATTATTAATGTAGTTTGATTTTACCTACTTATATAATAAATTATGGAGTTCCTCTATTTTAACATTTTCTCAAACGCTAGAATCAAAATATTATAAATATTGGTTATAAAAATTCTAATCATCGTACTAACGGACAATTTTTATTTAATGTGTGTAAAATATACAACTAAAAAATACCTGCTTTCATTTACTAATAATTTTAAAGACACTCCGCCGATGCGTTTTTTGTTAACCGTTTCAGTGCTAATCTCGAGACGTTATCGTGATGAATCATACGCTACACCAGTGCGGATCTCGATAGGTAATCGTGATGGACAATGCTCCACTTTAACTCGCTGTAGAAATCTTATTTATCGACATATCCAAAAAATAATAATTACATCGTGTAACCGAATCATTTATCTAAGTAAATACGTTTTTAAAAATTTTTTTAAAAAATTCGGTAGATGGCAGTAGAGTGTTTACTTTTTATCTATTTCATCTCGATACGTAATCGAGACCCGCACTGAGATACCGCTTTGTATGGATATTAATGTTGCTTATAACCCATATCCGAGTTCGTAGAGATTGTGCGCCGGTTTAGAAAAATAATTATGTTCGGTTTTTATTTAGTTTATAAAAGCAAAGTATTTTGTTGTAAATTTATATGTTTTTATTTGTGTCTTAAACGTTGATTCATATTTCAAAATAACTTTTAAGTTCATGAGTTTTTTAGAGTAACTTCGATTTTTTGTGTTACCGACTTTGAAAATTTTACTAGGTGATAGACAAAATACATTTAACATTTTTTGCTATTATGAATGAATTTTGCTTTTATAAATGTTCCGAAAAAGTAAGTACTCGGAGCCTGTTGAGTTATTTCAGTATTATATATAACAACCAATGATTTTATGACTATTTTCTACTATATAAGTTGATAAAGTCGCGGTGTAGCGGCGCATAGGTCATAGCGCTTACAGATAAACTTCATACAAACGTATAAGGTACTAAGCAATTGTTGAAAACTGTGTTTGTTTTCGAAGAAATACTTAAAAATTCATAAATTTTAAGCTGATTTTTATTCACTATATACATTCCTATATCTTTTTTTACCTATGTGATATTTTTTTGCTAATAAGTCATGGTTTTGTGAGCTGGAATGTTGAAAAAATCAGTTAAATAGTATGCAGAAAAACAAAATAAACAAAAAAATGTACTCAACATTTAAAACACCTAAAAACGAGTATTCTCGTCGAAGATTTCAAGTATCTCAGGTGAGTAGTTATTGAGATATGACGATTTTAATTTTGTCCGAAAATTGCGCCGCACTGAGGTGTTACATTGTTTCGCATACGCTTAGCACGGAAAAGGTTAAGTATTCCACGACAGTCAAATGTTAGTGCAATAATTTAGTGCAATTCCAAGTGTGTCTACTTAATTGGTCTTCAAGGTTCTGCTATAGATTTTGTTTTGAGGTCCACAAAAATTATGTCGCAATGAATTGTAATCATGTCCTCTAGCCAAGATGCAACGAACCAAAACGGAACGATTCGCCAATATTATACATGGATTTTGACAATACCTAATTCTGCAAGAAATATAACTCCATACAAATAAGATGAAGTAGGTATATTGCATCTTAGTTACAGACGGTCTGAGTGTTATTACGGATCATCGTTCGACCATAACACATTCCCAAGATTATTTTTTGTACAAATAATGAATTTATCTTGAATCGTTAAACGGCGCTTCAAAAATTAATATTAGGATATCACTGAATACATCGTATTTTTTGTATTTGTTACTAAGATAAACTAATCGAAAATAGAAGTGAATCTGTTTACCTATATTCTTAACATACATTATATGTGACAAATCACATTTTGATCGTAGGTACGCGACTATATTTGAAAGTATTCGAAAATAATAAATTACGTAATGAGTAATTATTTTGTAATCAGTCATAGAAAATGATCAAATTCTAAGTATGTCGGACGAAAATAATAACACTTTTGTGTGTCAAGATACGTAGATTAAATCTGTTATTTTTTCCTGCTTATCACTAACTTACGTATTTGGACATGCGTGTTGTTATGTACAACAAAAATACAAAACACTCAGAATGATCAAACGAGAAAGAAGTATGAAGCGTAGTACAATCGTAATATTTGGTATGTTATCAGAGCGTATCGAATTTATTTTGAGGCACGGTCATAAATCATAGTAATCTCATTTCTTTTGTTGTACTTATGTATTATAAAAATTTCAACGACAGCCACTGGCTTACTACATGCACTTAGAGTGTATTATTATAAAATTCATATTTAATTCAACTGTCGATTTGTTTAAGAGAATTTATTTCTCTTAACACATCGACAAAGTATCAAGCCAAGATACGCGAGATTTGTATGCCAAGTCTACATTTTTCACGGTTTTTTCAACTTTGAAGTAAAATAAAACACCAACTTAGGCTTCGCAGCATATGTGTTCTGCAAATAGATTTTCTCAGAACTCGCAGTAGAACATTTTGTGTGTCTGTGTCCCCCCCTGTAACTTTAGATACGCTCAATGCACAAAGCCTAAAATTTCAGAATATATAGGAATTTATAAACCTACAAGACTTTTTTACTCAGAATTTTTTATTATTAATTTTCACTTTATTTTTCCATAAATCTTAAAAACCATAAAAGATAGAATGCTGAAAATTTTTATAAATATAGACAAAGACAAAGTCTCAAATTAATTTAGTTTTTTAACATATTTAGAACAAGATTTTTTTATGATAAAGTTATGTGTTCAACTGCCTATTTATCCAAAGTTATTAAAAATATCGAAAAAGCCGTAACAACTAGATAATTCAATTTTCTATCAAAAAAATATGAACATTGTAGTAATACATTTCAAAACTTTTTTGATCACCATCAGAAGAGAAATTCATATATAGTCATTGAGAGAAACCCTAATTGCAATATTTGCTTGAGTGAAGCCGTTGCCACATTGCAATAACTCGCCACTTGCGCAGGGTGCAATGAAGTGTTTATTATTATTTATTTTTTGGATTTTGCCTTACACATTCAGAAGTCGTAATTAATCCTTTGTATTCGATTACCAGTTCGTTTCACTTTTTCTTAAAAATAACTTACTTTTCGAAACAGTTTTCCGCGAGCCTGCACTGAAATGAATATTTTTGTTTAATATTAAAATTCCACTTCTTAGAATATTATATTTCCTTGCTTTTAATCTCCAAATAGTGTTTGTAATTCTAATGTAATCCTACAAATTAAATAACCCAATCTTCAATACTTATTCATGTCTGTATTACTTATATAGTTTCGATTTGATATTAGTTTCCTCGTCTCTAGGGTTCAATATAAACCATTATTATGTTGGTACACAAGTAGATTTAGATCGATAGGCCACTTTTGCACGTGCATATCTCCACCTACATCGAATATCAATTGCTTTTCATCTTCGCATTGAATTTTCTGAGATAACCAGTGAATAATTTATCTCTCTTCATTATGTAACAATGTTCTTACAGAGTATCTACATGTGCTTTGTCTGAAGTATTTGAGGTGTACATCACGACTGATAATTACGAACAATTTATTCAGTCCCTGTATAAAGATCTAATAAATAGAAAATAATGAGGTATATTTTGGTTCATACGTTTCATTTTTCACAAATAATGTACGTGGGTCGTACTCGAAACCTTTCTTTTCTTAAATTCCAAAAGTGACAATTTTCTTTTACAATGTAGCTCCTTTTTTTCTTGGCTTGTTACATTTCTTGTGACGCTAATATATTCCGTAATATGCTTGAAGAGAATTTGTCTGGAGCATAATTAAATATGGTTGAATATAAATAGCTCTGAGGGTTATCTCGAATATGGTTAATATTCGTTAAAATAACAATTTTTTTGTTTTATAAATTATTAAATATTTCATAATAAACCTCAAGTATGTATTTTTTTCCCCGTTAGTGATTCCTTTTATTTTTCTAATGATTTTTTTCTGTATTAAATAATTATAAAATCAGTACTGTTATATTTATTTACATTATTGAGTATTTTGTACTATTAACTAAAAATATACTATATATTGAAGATATTGGCGATCTTATTATATATTATACTTATTTCCTTTTAAACCTGTACGTTTGTAAAAAAAAATCACTTCGTTTTGTGAAAATGCGTTGATTATATTAACATTATAATATTTGTCGGCCTTCGTGGCTTAGTGGGTTGGGTATCTGACCCCTGAGCTAAAGGCCCCGGGTTCGATTCCTGGTGGAGACAAAGTTTTTTAATTGTGTTTTCAGTCGATACGATAAATATCGTAAGTCTCCAGAATGTGGCAACTCGTTATTGGGTGCATGTAAAAGTAATAATATTTGACATAGTACATGTTAGTTGCCCGAGAATCAATATTAAATAAATAAATAATTAGACTGCTTATTTGGTGGTTGTTATAAAACATATTTATGTGTTCAAGATTGATAATATATTTTTCTGTTTTTGTTATTATTAATCCATTATTTGGTATAGGTACCTCATTTTCTCTCACTGTGAATTTCAACTCAAATACTTACTAATATGTGGTGAAAGTTCAACGCTCACAAGTTATAAAATATCAAGACGTAGAGTTCTTACTGGTCTCTTAACACATTTGTCTCATACCAGCAGCTGGTGTTAGACAATTTTACCCTTTTCTTTTTCCGAGACAAAGGGTCTTGCACATGGACCTTTGACACAGTAGCTGTGTATATCACACCGGTCTCGGTAACGACATCACTTCGACAGGCTTCATTACAGCGTAAAAATTTCTTCGCGAAAATATGTTTCTCAGCTGGCTGAGTATTTTTATATAGACATACGAGACGGTGAAGTATTTTTACGTTAACCAATTTGAAAAAGTCTGGTCAAGCGGTGAAAACAAAACCTTCATTATTACCCATATAATTATCTTATACTCCATGATACAATTATATCCATGATATGGGTTACCATGAGGGTTTTTACTCCATTGTTTGACGGGACTTGCCCCCCTGGTTTTGTTGTAGGTATAATAAAGATTTTATCGTGTTGAATTGTATCGTGTTACTTAAAAATATTATATTTATTTCAAACACACTAACAAGACTCCTTTAAGTTTTGTATGAAACATTTGTTTTATCTGCGCACATATATGTTTCTTGCACGTGCTATTATTTGTATCCTCTGTACTATAAAATGTATATTTTATTCTCAATAATGTTATAAATTTATATTATTCATTGTTGATATGAATGTATTGTTTTGGCAAATAAATAAATTAACTTCTGTATTAAAATAGTAGGTATATTCGTACTACAAGTAAGAAACTGAACACACATTGTTAATTTTTAATTTTATTTAAAAATTCTTCGCGGGCAACTAGCAGGTACTACTTATGTCAAATATTAATTAGTCACATTCTGGAAACAATATGATATTTATTTTATTTGTAATCATAACACCTTTTTTTTACAAAATACATAATTTAGTTATACAATTGAATACAAAATAAGCCAATTATAATGTATATTAAGATATTTATGTTATTTTATTCAAGAAGAGACCATCAATCAGATGAACGGGTTTAAGGGATAAGATTAAGGATTTGGTTAGAAAACTGGGAATTGGGAAATGAACTGGTAGGAAGAAATAGGATACACTGAAAAAATCTAAAGTTAGCAAAGTACCTTTTTGGCTCGAGCGGTTAAATTCATATTGGTAGTTATTAACCAATATATGATTAAAAATAACAATGTTGCACTTGGCTATTATCTAACAATTGAATACTGTTAAAATGTAAGTTGGTTACCAATAGCAATGTAAAAAGTCATATTGGTAGTTATTAACCTACACATGATTAAAAATAGCCAAGTTGCACTTGGTTATTATCTGACAATTTAATACTGATAAAATGAAGTTGGTTGCCCATAGCAATGTACTTGTTTAAATTTAACCGAGTAACAGGTAGGTACCTATACGGACATTTTGTATTCGACATCTGTCAAATTTGACATTTCATACATAAAAATATTAATATTTCTCAAATTTGACACGATATATTTAAAAAAAATATTAAATTAAGTATAATTCTCGCCAAATATTATATGTCACATTATAAAAATGATTAAATAAAGTATAATACTCGTTTCGTCAAATTAGAGATGTTTCACTGAAAAATGATTGAATTAAGTTGAATTAAGATGAGATATTCGTCAAAGATCATCATTATTATTCACAAATATCGTGTGTTGATTTGCTAATATTTACATTTGAGATATAATGCAAAGATGTTTATACTATTTTGATGTTATAGCTTGATTACCAATAAGTATTTTCCGTTTTTCAATAGAAAGAATGAATAATACATACATACATACATACCATCACGCCATGTCCCTCACGGGGTAGGCAGAGAGAACCGAACGCCACATTTTTCTATCTTGACACACATTCATCGCCTCATCAACATTCATACATCGTCTTATACATGTTCGTCTGTTATGAATAATAACAAAGCTATATACTGGGTTAAAATTAGCAGATTATTTACCTGGCAATTTTTAGCAACGAACTAGCAGGTACTATAATAACAAAGTTGCTTGGTTATTATTAGCAGTAAATAATTTATTTTTAACAACTACATTTTTTGAGTGTAGAAATTGATGAGTTTGATAATTAAGTTTTGTTGTTATATTAAATTTACTTATATGACTGTGTTTGTTTTTAAAATAAAATTTTCATGTTCTTCGCCCTGGCCATTTCTTTCCATTGTGTGGGGTCGGCTCTCGTCCTCATTCGCCAAATCTTTCTCTCGTGTGTGTCTCTCCTTCGCGTAAGTCTAGACACCTCTGGCCACTCCCTTCTGATGGTGGAGAGGCACGTTGTCAGCGGCCTGCCTGGTGTACTGACCTGCATGTGTATGTCCATCACTCTGCGTATAGTATTGTCCTCTGGTCACTTTATGACGTGTTTTGAAATAAAATATAAATAAAAAATCACCTACCTCTTTTGATGTTTTAGTCCGTAGGCCTAGTGTTGTTGCCTCTGTGTAGTTTTATAGACACAGGGGCTCGCTCTTTGCTTTCAATTGAAAAAAAAGCAAAGTGCGTGAAAATAAATATCCCTTTGATATAAATCTTGAATCTGCGCGTCAAGAATCCGGTGACTGATAGCATTATAAGATTTTTTTTTGGATTGATTCTATTCGCGTATTATATTTGAATATATTCATGAGATGTGTATAATATATCTTATTTTCTTCTTTTTTATTTTCAAAACATTTCATTGAAATACTCAACATAATATATTATGTAGATATGTTTCATACTAAAACTCTTCTAAGCTTAAATATATTTTCTTTTTTTAACTGTGCAAAGCATTTCAAACCAAATATAATCAGTTTTATCATTTGCATAAAATATCACGTTTGTTTTTATTTGGCATTTTATCGATGTACTTATTTATGGGAATAAGGAATTTGTAAAAAAAATTATTTTCATATATAACCTACATAAAGAGAATGAGGTTATAATTTAGAAATAAACATGGTGTTATTTTTTACTGTAGACAAATTGGTCTTGTCAATTATATTTTCTTCATATTTCATAATATAAGTATATTATTCGGCGTATGTTTTTGACAACGGATACTGTCTCTATTTTTTCAAGATACTAGTTCTCAGTTCATTATACTTTAAACGGTTGAATCGACAAATTTTTTATAAAATCATACTCGTTTAAACTGTTGCGTGTAAAATCATATTATTATCATATTTTTAGATTTAGTAAATATTTCTTGTATATAAAATAGTCAACTTGTCCTGTTTTGTTAATTGCATTTACGTATGATTATTATTCACGGGACAGAGTTGTGAAAATATCAAATTGTTTTCCTTATTGGTATAATGAATTTAATCTGAAAGATATCATTAAACAACATACCTACAAACGTTATCAATAAGCGATTTAATAACTTCCTCACTATCAAAGTTGTGTTTAGTTTTATAGGTTTAATGCAACACTCAAATATAGGTATGATTTTATGATATCAGTATTTGTATTTATTTCAATACAAATTATTTGACTCATTTAGAAAATGCATGGAAATTATCTGAGGTGGCCTGGGAAATGAGAATTGACCAAGAAATAACATTGTCTGTGAGAATGTATCCCGAAGAACTGAAAAATAATTGGTTTCTCTGGCGGAGAAATTGGCTTTCTCGCATTTAAATAAAAATGAGTTGACTATTATTCTGTTTGTTTCATATTTTTTACAAGTTTTCGCCCAGTAATAAATATTTCACTGACAATAAGTCATACAATATCATTAATTATTGTCAGTACTGGGAACTTGTAAATATTTTCGTAAAAAAAGTTTTCTTTGATTCAATTATACATACAGTATGGGACGGTGGTGCTCCCATGGGTGTTTCTGTGTTGTGATTTTTTTACATTATTACAAAATCTGTAATACTTCTATATATTATTTTTACGCAGATTTTTTTAAAATTTGTTTTGAATACTTGATTTGTTTCGGTCGTGGTATGTGGTATGTGAAATTTTTTCCGCGATGAATAATATAGGAATCCACATAATATGATCCGCGAGGAATTTTGGACTTGCTCCAAATAAATTATAGTTAAAATGTATTAAATAAACACGTTGGAGTAAATATGCCATAAAATACACACTATCTCTTTGATCGTATCGATCTTATGCCAAGATAATAGCTTGTAGATTATTATTATTAATTAAGAGTATTACTCGTCAATAAATCGAAATAATTAAAATACTGGATTTTGATATCATTTAATGATTCGGCGGATATTTTGTGGTAGTTAATATAAACCATTTTTGAAATATAAATTAGCTATAAACCACTTGTTTTTTGAGTCACTTCGCGACATGTTTCGGAAGGACAGCGCTTCCGAAACATGTCGCGAAGTGACTCAAAAAACAAGTGGTTTATAGCTAATTTATATTTCAAAAATACTGGATTTTGCTTAACTGACGAGATTGTTTTTTGTATTTGTCAGCGGGGATTATACCAGTGTTGTGAATTACTATTTAGTAAGCTTCCCAATTTATTAATATTACTTATATTTTTTTAAGCAATATTTACAGCATTTATGATTAAATTCATCATTATTTAACTGGTACATAATAAGCATTTTCGCAGTATCCATATACCAATGTAATTAATATTGTTAATATCATTGCGTAAATATGTAGGTATGTACATACACAATAGGCCCTATTCAGATTCGACTAAAAATTTTATACGGAATTTTAGTATATGAGAAATTTCAAAAAGTTGACTGCATTTATACGAGACTTTATTTCGTCACACCGAGCGGATGAAATCCTTTTACACAAGTCGCCCGTTGGTTATAGACGTTTTCGCACTGTGAAACGAATCAGAATTGGACATATAACCTATACAAATAAATACATGTAGGTATTTTCTTCCGTAGGTATTTTTTAAAATACGTTGTAAAATATTTGTTAGTTTTGATAGTTACTAGACGTATTATAGCGAATCCATTTACGAAATTGCATTTCATTTCGTGAATTTTATGTTTCGTGTTGGTTCAATTTTCATTAAAATGATGTTTCGCTACTATTTATTGTTGATACCCAGACAACAAAGGTAAAGAGATATAATAATAATAATATTGTTGTGTAGGTAACTAAATGAACTTTCCTATTTTCATTTTATTTGTAATGGTCTAGTGTCAATATCCCACATCGCATATTCCCACTCTAAAGTGGTATCTAGCTATATTTTTTATTATTGTATTTTGACTTTGGTGTTTGTCGAGGGGTTTCCACCAACCAAAGTCTGTCAATAGAAGGCGTGATTTCTAATAGTCTTCCTTAGTAAATATAAAAAAAAACTGACTTTAAACTATAACACTATATACTGACGTGTTAAAATAGCAATTTTCAACACACTGAAGCCAGTTATCTCCGAAAGTCACCACTACTCAGGGTTCATGCTATCCAATCGTTGATACCTACTTTGACGTAAATTTGGCTGTCGATGACTCTAGGTCTACTAGACTTATAAATATGTAAATCGAGACTTCCAAAAATGATAAACTTTCACAAATTATAATAGGTATTCAATCAATATATCGAGGTCTGATTTGGATTTTCAAGAATATACAAACAGAAGTCATCACAGAAATGGTAATTTCCTGATATTTGTATTTAGAATTTACGTTTCACATGTGCCTAATTTATCAGTGATATATATATTTTTTTAGAAATTTCTCCTACCCTTGGAATCGGACACTGAAAAAAATATGGTTTACTAATTGTAAATAAACTGGATGCCTCGATAGTATATATTTATTTCGTAGATTTGATAACATGGTGTTAATATCAAAATATCAAATAATCTAGTAAATTTATAATTTGACAAACATCATGCTATAGGCCGGAATATTCTCCTGTTGTACACTTGTAGTTTATTGTGTTTTTATACGCCATCATAATATTATACGATTACCAATTGTATTATGCACCTATAGATGCCTACTAATTCGCATACTTATGACTTGTTCTGATGAGTCAGATAATGTTATAACATATTATAGGTATTGTGGTATGAAGCGATTCCCGTAAAGATGATCGACCGTATATCGACAGCGTCAGAGATATTTTTAGTATCATTTCAATTTATAGATTTAGACGAAATTGAGTCTATCTAGATACACTTTTACCGTTATATTATCTGGTATTTTGTAACATTACACTGCTTATAAAATACTGTCCGCAGACGTATAAATATGCCATTTTGTGTATTATATATTGATATGAAAATACATAATGGATAGTAATTTTGTTATATTATAATGTCTGGTACCTAGTCGATTTTTATCCATTTAAAAAATAAAATTGAATGACATGCTTCTTTTCTTTAATGCAACTTTTATCTTTAAATAAAGTAAAGTATAGTATAGTTTTAAATTAATATTGTAAGTTGGACGATATTGCATAGTGGCAATAATCCCGCCAGTGTGCAAAATATTTGTTGATGTTATGTACAAAAAACCAATAAATAAACAAATAAGTACATTTTATATATCTATCATATTCATTCATTCATTCATACCATCACGGCATATCCCACAATGTGGGGTAACCAGTGAAAGGTGTGCGGGTATGCATTGCCTTATAAAAGGGAGCACAACACATATGTGTATACCCACACACCAGTCTCGTCTCACCTAAAAAGGCACTACATTCAGAATGGGTGGTGAACCTCATTGCTGAACTATGTCAGATGTTATTGTTGCCTGTTGTATTTTCGATTACCCGGCTCTTACGGGACACTCGAAAACAGTAATAGAAAAGAGTGGAAGCACTATTCTAAGCCGGTGCCTCACAGCTGATTCTTATTACGTACTTATTTATAGTAGGTTATTAAAATTTAGTTGACGTTCGCATTCCTAAATAAGTTATAAGTATATCAAATGTTGAATATTGTTTTGTATATAATTATTAACTATCCATTGAGACTGGTTTGTCCAGTTGATAAGACCTTCCAGTTTGTCCAGTTGATGAAACGGTCGTCCTATCTTAGCAAAAAAATATGTATCTACAATTAAAACTTTTGGTAGATTGGTTTATACTAGAGACTCAAACCCGAAAACAAAGAAAATCAGTGAATAAATCATCATATTAAGTTGTCGATCGACAATTCTTGATAGAACTGCATTGTACGTAGAAATAAATACTTGGTATTTGGTCTATTGAAGTTTATTTGATTATCGACGCGTTTCGTGTAAAGCACATCGTCAGAATAACACTCTACAAGACTAGTCTCTTGTAGAGTATTATTCTGATCACTAGTCTCAGTCTTGTAGAGTATTATTCTGACGATGTGTCTTGTACGAATCACGTCAATAATCAAATAAATTTCAATAGAACCAAGTATTTTTTTTCTACAAATCATTATATTTTATACATGCATACAGTTTTGTACAGTTTGTTCAGTTTGTTCAATAGCGAATTTCTTATTTTCAATGGAGGTTTTAATGGCCATCTTCAAAACTCGTTTCATTACTTGTATTAAAACTACCAAATGCATTTTTTTGACAAATAACATCTCCATGCATACAAAGTTCGCGAATATTATCGCAAAAGAGATATCGCGAAAGAGATCGCCACGATAAAGTGGGATAAAAAAAATAGATACGAATATTTTTTTAAAAGTTGCATATACGCAAACATTGGATTTTTCCTTCGGGAGTCAATGAAATTTTTGAATTTTTTTTTACATCTCAATAGAGACGAAGTTGGAATATTATAGGAGAACCAGGATGTCAAGGCACCTACAGGGCTTACGACCTGTCATCCGCTGGTGTACGTTCACCATTTATGCCTTCTTATTGAGTTCCCTCATCAATGCAATTTTTTAAAGTTCTATATTATATTTTAATTATGAGAAACTGATCGTTTGAAAACAAGCTGAAAAACAACATCACCATCTATGAAGTAACGAAGAAACCTTTTGGTACCGTCATCTATTGAGAAATTGGTTTTTGTAAACAGCGAAAGCATACATGAGGTGACAATGCTCTCGCACAGATGTCACTCCTGAACCGCGTCAGAATTATAAGTTCATTTTTTTACTCGCTTGTACCGATGTATATGTAAATGGAGTATATTTTAAGTTGCATGTACGCAAAAATTATTAAGGGGACGGGGAAAAAATCCCATGTTTACATATATGCAAATTAAAAAATATTCGATTTACTAAAATACAATCTGGTGCCTTATCCGTCTCTATTATATTTTTTTATAAAATTGACATAATGATTTCCATTTTAATCAACGATAATATAAGTATGTTTATGTATTGATTGATTATTTTAAGAATATGTAGTGTACACTCGTAGGTACATAAATATCTCTATCCTTAGTGGTCTGGCGCACCATGATGTGTTGTATTAGCTGAACACACTGAACACAGTGAACACATTAGCTTAATTGCCTTGATCACGTTTTATTGCCACTCCCCATGTTACGTGTTAGCATTCTTCTTTATTAAACCCTGCAGGGGCGATCTGCGCAAAATATTAATTAGGTCTGGACATGACAGAAAAAGGCCGAGAGATGGGATGATGAATGCCGAAAATGCGTGCAAATCACATATCGTATCAATGCAAAAAGAAAACCAATAATACCTATGTATTCGTCAAAGGAAAGGAAATGCGAGGAAAATGATTTGTCTTTCGATCGACAAAAACTTACGAATGTATTGATGATTATTAATTGTATTACCTAATCAGATTTCCTTACTTGAATTCTTCTTAAATGCTTACCTTTTTTATTAATTCTTGATTTGTCTGTATTTAAGATATGCAAATCTGATAAAACAAATATTAATGATATGTCTTCTTAAAAACTAAACAACTGATTGTAATCAATATGAGTTATTTATCTTTTCTTATCGTGTTTACGATGTAATGCCTACGGGCAATAAGTCTGCCACATTATGTGATTTTTTTTTAATAACGCATCTACATTGGAATAATTTAAAAGTGCCTTTAATTTATTAACTTTTTTAAATTTAAATCCAGTTAGCATTTCAATCTGCATTCAATCAGATAGGAAAATATTCGTATACAATAATACAATCCATATATGGTTGGATAATTTATATAGCGCCGTTTTCGTGAAAACTCACCTCAAGGGCGGCTCCATTTTATACATATATGTACCATGTTATGTACTTCATTGAAATTATGATTGTAAACATGTGGGCTCATTCCATATGAAATCAACACACAAAAATGAAAAAATTTACTTCACCACCTCAGAATTTGATGAAATTTGGTACAAATGTTGTCCTAATAGAGATTAAGAAAAATACCATTTTTTTTTTAAATACCTCAAACGGTTTCAAAATAAGGGCTACGTAAAATAGCCCAAAATCAGCAGAAAAAACGTAACCGACATATTTTGAAATCACTATAGCTTTTATCCTAATTGACCTAGAGAGGTGGGAGTGGTGTCATTTTATTCAGTTTTAAATGCTCTTTCTTGTGATGTACAACACGACATACTTTGAGATAAAAAGTTTTTTTTTGAAACTCAATTCAAAATTTTGTTTTTGATTTTTTCAAAAAGTGCATTTTTGAATATTTTTTAAAAATTTCTATTAATTATTCATACTTTTGGTAAGTGATTCTCGAAATTTCAGAGTGGGAGGATAATGGGTTCATAGTTAAATAATAATTTTTAATTTTTTTGTATTAGTGGTATTACCATAATTAATTATGTACTTAGGAGCGTTACCTCTAAGACATTAATTTAGTTATTTACAAAATAATAATTTTTTTTAGTTAAGTTAGAAATAGTTTTCATAACTTACTTTATAATTAATTTGTTCTATTAATTCCATTAAAGTATTTTATTTTTTGTGGACATGTTTACAAGAATATTATTTTGTAAGTACTAAATGATGAACATTTATTGAAGCTCATTGAAAAAATAGTTTAAAACGTACAATGGATGCGAAAACACATTCATGAAATTACAATTTTTTAACCCACTAAAAAAACTAATCACACAATTAGGGATAAAAAGAGACTGAGAAATGTAACATCTTGGATGTTAAGTTTATATCCTGAAATACCCAAAAGAAGCCAAAATTTGTGATTTTTGTAGGAAAGAAATTGGAAATTTAAAGGTTGACTATACTAATCAACTTAGCCCCTCTGGCCTGTCTTGTTCTCCAATCAAGACTAGTGAGGAATTCAGTTCTCAGCCACATGACCCGTCCTTTTCTGTAGATCCAAAAATTGTGATTAAAAAATTGAATACTTCAATAGTTGAACTAGAAGAGTCTCCTGTTAACATTAAGAAAATTCACTCTAAGCATTATTCTACAGAGAAAGTAAAAAAAATAAACTCTGCATTGAAGTATAAACTCTTTTTAGCAGCTTAAGATGCATCTAGTGATGATGAGAATCTAAATGAGTCAGTTTTACAAAACCTCAAAGAAAAGTTTTCTACATCAACAAATAGAGTTAAGAGGTTAATGATACTTACATGTCTTCCAGAGAAATGGGGCATTAGGAAAATAATGCAGGAATTTAATCCACCAAATTATATGGTGAGACAGGCAAAAAAGATATTAAAAGAAAAGGGTGTTTTAGAAAGCCCTAACCCAAAGCCTGGAAAGGCTCTTTCAAGAGCTATTGTCGACACGGTTAAGTCATTTTATGACATTTTAAACAATAACACTGACAGAAAAGAGAACTGAGAGTGAGCATGTCTCATCTTGACTCTGAGGCTCTTGTATCAACATGAAACAATCACTACTAAGTATTTATTCAGCTGTACATGTCACAACTTAAAGAATAATCTAGCTGAATGTTATTTATGAGAGGCTCCTTACATTTTCAAATCAAATTAATTATAAAGTAAGTTATGAAAACTATTTCTAACTTAACTAAAAAAAAATATTATTTTGTAAATAACTAAATTGATGTCTTAGAGGTAACGCTCCTAAGTACATAATTAATTATGGTAATACCACTAATACAAAAAAATTAAAACACCCTTTTTTAAAATTATTATTTAACTATGAACCCATTATCCTCCCACTCTGAAATTTCGAGAATCACTTACCAAAAGTATGAACAATTAATAGAAATTTTTAAAAAATATTCAAAAATGCACTTTTTGAAAAAATCAAAAACAAAATTTTGAATTGAGTTTCAAAAAAAAACTTTTTTTCTCAAAGTATGTCGTGTTGCACATCACAAGAAAGAGCATTTAAAACTAAATAAAATGACACCACTCCCACCTCTCTAGGTCAATTAGGATAAAAGCTATAGTGATTTCAAAATATGTCGGTTACGTTTTTTCTGCTGATTTTGGGCTATTTTACGTAGCCCTAATTTTGAAACCGTTTGAGGTATTTAAAAAAAAATTGGTATTTTTCTTAATCTCTATTAGGACAACCTTTGTACCGAATTTCATCAAATTCTGAGGTGGTCAGGTTTAAACACTGTGTTGATTTCATATGGAATGAGTCGTGTAATTAATTGTTTGCAATGTTGTTTGTTTCTGAAATACATAAATTTGTTTTATTACATTCTTATAATATTACTTTTATAGACAGTTCTCTCAGATATTACTGTCGTGACCCTTCTATTTAATTAATAATAGGAAGTGCAATCGAATTCATGCATTAAATTTCTATGTTTTTCTTCTTACACAAGCATTATTCAGTACTTCAATCTATTATGTCAGTAATTAATAAATTTCTTCCAGTTGTTATAGTAAAATATAATTTTAGCACTAGGAATTTGTTTATTTCGTTATCAATGAATGAAAAGGCAAACGGTTATCGGTGATAGTAAATAAAGATAAATTGTGGTCCGTCTAAAACACTATGAATATAACCTACATCTTTCTTTGAGATTCAAAAGTTTCTAATACTTTCATTTCAAAAACTGAGATTCACTAGTTGTTCCTAAAGTTATTTTGTTAACAGAATCGAAATCAATTTTAAATTTAATGAACAATATACCAAGTATTTTCCACAAAATTCGATTTCAATGGCCGAACGTGTCACCTCGATGTAAACGTTTGGTCATTGTAATCGAATTTTGTGGAAAAGTAATATTATTTGTTCATTATGTTTTATTCAATGTTTATTTATTTCCATAAATATTTTTACCGCTGTATGGTAATCAACTGTAGAAAATAAATACCACTACCCCGAATGATATTTTTTCAATGACAATAATTGCACTCTGATGAACATCTTTGGACCAAATCAGATTTTTGTTTTTAAAATTGCAACATTTTTTTCATTGTAGGTATTATTATTTGTTGGTGAGTTGACGGGCTGACTTTTTTTATCCAAGTTGATCAATTTACGTTCCTAGATACAATTTGTTTTTAAACCGACATCGAACTATGCTGAACTAATTTGTATTCCGCGTCAATATTCTAATACAGCAAAATTGATCTGCTTCTAACATATTTTCATTCACTATGTAGCGATCTGCCTGTTTTAGAGCCAGCCGCTCTGTTTGTTTATGTATTTCACATATCAAATGGTTTATATACGTCGATACCTTTTGCAACTCTTTGCCTACAGTAATAGTCATTGTCTAGTATAACATCGTTATAATAATATCATTATGCCGTTTATTCATAGTTCCCATAGTAATGTCAAGCTATGTTCGTCAGAATTACGTGCTCATTTCTC
Organism: Molanna angustata; assembly: GCA_963576475.1. Classification (NCBI taxonomy): domain Eukaryota; kingdom Metazoa; phylum Arthropoda; class Insecta; order Trichoptera; family Molannidae; genus Molanna; species Molanna angustata. The sequence continues at coordinate 22,560,065 of OY754970.1, forward strand.
GGTATGCCAAGGTCGTCCAGTTGGGTTTTGAGCTCGTATCATTTATACGTAGATTATTATAATATTCCGCCTTCAAAAAACTGTGTTTGTTTCTATACTCGCCTCGGCTACTCCATCTAATACAACTTTAATGTTTCTACCACGATCGTTCGCTCCTCCGCATATTGTAGCCGAAATTGACCCATATCACAATGATTGTAAAAACAATAAAAGTGCATTGTACCTACTTAAGGAGACTAGCGATTTCGGCACCGTGGTATCAAAAGAACACTCGATCAGTTTGAAACAAATGATTCACGTACATGGAATGTTCATAGCTACCTAATTCAGCTATGAATAGATTCGAAGAGGTGACTAAAATTTCTAAAATTTATCGATTTAACAACATTTTTATAATTTTATAGCAGAACATTTATTCTTTGAACTACGCATTGTGGTTGATTTCGAGGTGACTTCGCTCGCATGACTAATGAATGAGACATCATGGAAGAGACCCACATACAGCAGTGTCTTGCTACGCTTTAAGGGGACACTAATGGGTGGCGATACGCCCACAAAATTTGTTCTTTAAATTGTCCCAGACACTGACAAAATTGAATCTTACCAAGATGAGATCATAATGTCCTGCAATAGATTGCAAAGTGCACTGCCTTAAGGTTTTCCAATTAGATTTTATTACAGCTTGTTTTATATTGTCTGCCTTTGTGGCTCAATTGATAAGATATCTGAATCTTGAGCGAAAGTTCCTGGGTGTGATTCCTTTTTAATTGCGTTTTCAGTCTGGATCCGTTAGACTATAATTATCATAAGATTCCAGAATGTGGCTTGTTATTGGGCGCGTGTTAAATTAATATTTGACATGGTACCTGTTAGTTGCCCGAGATGCAATACAACATAAAAAATAAGTAGTGATTCTTCAAAGTGAAGGTTTCCATACAAGATGTACTCAACTAGTTCTGCGTTTCTTTTTCTGATAATTCTCTATTGAACTTAATAGTCAAAATGCACCTAAATGTTGAACTGAACTTTGGCATAATATGTGTGAGGCAGGTATCTACTATATATTATATAAACAGAATGTAGGTTTTCTTTGATTCCAAGATGGAAAATTTGAAGCCAGTGTGTTGATTTTATATGGAATGAATTTTGACATTTCATCTTATGATATTCATCATTCCATCCGGACATTTATGTTTATAAAGTTAATTAGATACAGTATATTTTTTTGATTACCGACCCAAGTTTTTTTTGCTATTATTTCCTAATGATTTTGTTGTCTGGTTGCATTATGAATTTAATAGTGACGAGGAATTGACTGTAGGTACACGATATAAGTGAACTTTGCGTGTTGATACTCAATGGTTGCTAGCGACCTTCGTCTATAAATCATCATTCATACGTTTTTTACATGGGTAACTTAGTTACAAACAAGGAACAGCATAATAAAATAATGTTTGTTTATCTTTGTCATATTAAGTATCTAAAACTCATACCGATAAAAAAATATTTAAGTAATAATGCTAGTGTATTTAGAGATAACTTCATATTTTTTATCAACGTTGTCGTGATTTCCTTTTGTGGTTAAGATAATTAGGCCATAGAAATTCTAATTTTAGGCTTAGTCACGCCTAAACCCTTGATATTTTGTTACTAATTGCTAATTATAACCAACTGTGTAAGCACCTTTTCATATATTATGTCGACTATTTAGTTTGGTCAACTCTTTTAGTATTTTAAACAATATTATGTTCGGTGGTGGGCGTCTAACTTTGCCTTCAAACGATTTGTTTAACATCGAAATCGCTGTTATGGTCCTGATATTTATACTTAGTTAATTCGATAACTAAAAAAATAGACTATTACTATATAATAAACAAAGTGATAAAATTTATTAATCACGATTTTTATTCATAGTTAAAATTATGTCTTAAGGGGGGGACTGCTGCCAATGTACCTACCTATTTTTCAATATGATATACCTACCATCATTATTTCTTATCAAATAGTTTTGAAAAAAATAATTTAGATAGTTTGGGTATTAATAAACAAAAATATACCTTAACTTTTTGATACTGTTCTGTATAACTTCTTGTAGAAAAATAATGGCATACCCCGATTTTCAACGTTTATAATATATTTTTGATAAAATATTAGGCGTAGAGTAATATATTTTTTTTTAAATTAAAGAAGACAAAAATATCTACAAAAATATGATGTGACGTTGCATCAATGCTTCAGGTTTAGTAAATAAACCTAAAAAACATTTATTTTCCATTCAGCGCCATTGCGTAATAAAAGTTTTTTTGGTTTATTTACTTAACCTGATGCGTTAATGCAACGGCATATCATATTTTTCCAGGTATTTTGTTCTTCTTTGATGTATAAAAAAAATATTGCTCTATACCTTATATTTTTTTAGAAATTTAAGATAAATGGCTAAAATCGGGGAATGCTTATTATTTTCCTACAAGAATATATAAAGAACATAATCAAAAAGCTAAGGTATATTTCTCTTTATTAATATCCAAACTAACTAGGTTATTTTTTTCAAAATGATTCGTTTAGTAATAGTGATGGTATATCAAATTGAAAAAATAGGTACGTTGGCAGCAGTCACCCTCTTAAGATGATATGATATTTCAATGTTAATTTTATACGTAATCGTACTATCGAAGGAACTAGTTTACAAATTGAATATAATTAGGTATCAATAAAGTAAATAAATTTAATAAATTAAAACAGACCAACACAAAAGTTGATGAATTTTGTGATGTAATTATTGCATACAATTCAATCAATTTATAACTGTATACTGGATAAGTTATTTATTAGATATATATTGTTTTATATGCTTAATGTATTATTTTTATTCTTTATGCGTGTCAACCGTAAATAACTGATTTAAAAAAATATATGGTTCATTGATTGGCTTGTGGTAGTTGACGTGAATCAGAATTTTCACATCTGTCATTATTCCATGTACCTACTAACCGACAGTAAATAATCTTGGCATATAATATTTTTTCTTAGAATCAAGAATACACATCATTAATTGGTTTATTGATTTCTTTTTCAACTCTTCTGTTTTCTATTTTATATTGTTAAATATTTATATTTATTGTTCTACAGCGCGCCTTTTTTTAATGGATTTTATACAAGTTTTATATATGTAGGTGGGTTAGTAAAGATGATTTACATTTGTTTCGCTTCGTTTTTTGGTTTTAAATTCTTATTTTAATAAAATTTGAATTTCAATTATTTTTCGATATATGGGTACTTGATATTACGTATATTTCACATTCCATGAATATAAATTAAAATATTGTACCGAAATTTATATTTATTTATTTTATTATGGTTCAAAGTCTTATTTATTTTTACAATTTATATTTTTACAAGGTTTGTCTAGTTTTTTCAACTCACTACTCAAATCTTTTGTTTTCATTTTTCTTGGGTTCTTATTTTCAAAATATTTCTATTTAAATTTTCAATTTAAATAGAAATAGTACTTAATTTCATAACACTGCCTCCCTCTTAGTTCAGTTCGTCCCGAACAGAATTCTCTAGATGAATAAATCGGCATTTTGAACCTTCTCTACAGTGAGATGCTTTGAAAAAGTAACATGGTACACATTTTTTATATTTTTACTGTATCTTGGATTATAGCAGCAAACTAGAACATTAATTCCAGTATTATGAAAAATCTCTTCTATCATATTCCGAACCACTTTCCAATCCATACCATCACTGATCTTTGGAATGCCGAGCTTCATAAGATTCAACTGTAACATTTGATCCCGCATACTTCGTAGACAGTTCCACATCTGAGCATACTCTGCTCGTTCCTCAGACGTTTCCTTATTCGTCATGTAGAATAAATGCTGTTTTCCATGCTGTGAATGGACCGCTTCTCCAATCTTCAGATTCTTGGCTTTTAGCTCATATAACATCCCATACTTTCTCATGATAACTTTGGCTATACCACTAGTCATCTTCATGTCTTGAGCCACACAGTAAGCTAAAACATTATCTTCTGGGATATCGAAGAGGTCTTGCTCAATTTCCACAGTCACACCATGGCGAGTGCGTCGATAAGGAGTCATCATGAATTCCTCGAAGGTCTTTTCTTCACTTTGGACATTGCAAACTTGAGCAACTGGATTTTTTTCCTCATCCTTGTTATCACCTAAAAAGGGAGCCAGGCGATTGAAATGTACCACTCTTGGCTTCCCATTTGGTTTTCTTCGTATACGATAAACCACATCATTAATCCTTTTGATCACTTCATACGGTCCTTCCCAGGATTTCTGAAGCTTTGGTGAGTAGCCTCGTCGTCGTTGTGGATTAAATAACCAAACCAAGTCTCCAGCCTGATAACCACCTTCCACAGCTTTAATGTCGTATCGCTCCTTCATCTTGTCACTAGCTACTTGAATATTGGACCGTACACGGTCATGTATAGCATTCATTTTCCTCCGAAGATCTGACACATAATCTTCTCCAACTAGATCTTCTCCAGGCTTAGATCCATACTGCAGGTCGCAAGGTAACCGTAACTCACGGCCAAAAATCACACTTGCCGGTGTTTGCCCTGTTGTCTCATGAATTGCTGCTCGATAAGCTAATAAGAACAAGTGGATGTATTCGTCCCAATCCTTCTGGTGATCGGACACTGCTTTTGACAAAAATCTTCCAATTGTTCGATTCATTCGCTCCACCATTCCATCCGACTGTGGATGCAAAGCAGTTGTTCTCGTCTTTCGAATTCCTAATGCTTCACAAATTCCCTGGAATACGGCTGATTCAAAGTTTCTTCCCTGGTCCGAGTGTAACTCCAATGGTACTCCAAAACGACTTATCAGTTCCCTTACCAAGACTTCAGCAACAGTGGTAGCTTCTTGATTCGGTAGTGCATAGGCTTCTGTCCATTTACTAAAATAGTCCATTGCTACCAGAATATATTTATTCCCTCTTTCCGTTGTGGGAAACGGCCCCGCTATGTCAATGGCTATCCTTTCAAATGGGCTACCAACATTATACTGCCTCATTGGCGCACGCTTTCGTTTCTGAGGTCCGTTTGAAGTGGCACAAGTTACACATCTTCTACACCAATCTTTTACATCTCCATTGTAATTGACCCAATAAAAACGTTGACGAATTTTTTCTGTGGTTTTTTTAACTCCCAAGTGTCCCCCAGACACATCATTGTGAAGCAGTTTAAGAACTTCAGGAATTCTCTTCCTTGGAATCAATAGTTGTTGTCTCTGCTGTGTTCCATCTTCATTCTCCAATACACGCTTTAACAACCCATTTTCCACGACAATGGATTGCCACTGAGCCCAGTATGACTTAATATTTGGAGATAGTGAAGCTATTTCTTCCCATAAAGGTCTTTGATCATTTTCCTTCCACTGCATTACAAACTTGAGATCTGGGTCTTCCAATTGGTCTGCTCGTATTTCATCATCTTGCCAAAAATTGTCAACGACCGTGGTTCTACAAGCTATAAAAAACTTTTCCTCAGCCTTATTACAGTGCTGGCAATCCTCTGGACATGGTCGCCTTGACAGTGCATCGGCATTTCTATGATGAAGTCCGGCTCGATGTTCAGAATCATAGTCATATTCTTGCAATCTCTCTATCCATCTTGCCACTTGACCTTCAGGATTCTTGAATCGCAAAAGCCACACAAGTGCCGAGTGATCTGTCCTTAAAAGAAATTTCCGTCCATATAAATACTTGCGAAAGTGCTCAACTGACTTGATAACAGCAAGCAATTCTCTTCGTGTTACACAGTAATTGCGTTCTGGTTTCGACAATACTTTACTGAAGTAAGCAATCACGCGTTCTGCCCCATCTTGTACTTGGGAGAGCACACTTCCGATACCAACGTTACTTGCATCTGTATCCAGAATAAACATTCCTTCAGCTCGAGGATAACTCAAAACCGGAGAATTAATTAGAACCTGTTTTAATTCTTCAAATGCATGTTGGCACTTGAAATCCCATATGAATTCACTGCTTTCCTCCGTGAGTTTTGTCAGTGGCTTTGCGATGTCAGCAAAGCCTGGAACAAATCGTCGATAGTAGGTACTCAGACCCAAAAAGCTTCTTACTTCATGTTTGTCTTTAAGTACTGGCCAATCTCGAACAGCTTTAATCTTCTCAGGATCTACTGCTACTCCCTCCTCAGAGACAACATGACCTAGATAGTTGACTTGCTTTCGGAACAATATACATTTCTTGCAATTGAGTTTAAGGTTGGCCGACCTCAATCGTGAAAATACCTGTTCCAAATTTCCTAAATGTTCTTCAAAACGCTTCCCAAGTACGATGATGTCATCTAAGTATACCAAACAGGTCTCCCACGATAATCCTCTTAGCACACTTTCCATTAGTCGTTCAAACGTAGCCGGTGCATTGCAAAGTCCAAATGGCATCACTTTGAATTGCCACAATCCACTTCCTACAGAAAACGCCGTTTTTTCTCTATCCTTGGGTTCCAATCCAACCTGCCAATAACCACTCTTTAGATCCAAAGTTGAGAAGATCTTACAACCAGCCAATGTATCTAGGGTGTCATCGATTCGAGGCAGTGGATAACTATCCTTCTTAGTTACATTATTCAATAAGCGAAAGTCCACACAGAACCGAGTTGAGCCATCTTTTTTTTTAACTAACACTACTGGTGAACACCATGGGCTGCTTGATGGTTCAATAACGCTATCCCTTTCCATGTCTTGAATAATTTGATCTGCTTCCGCCCGCTTTGCTAATGGTAGCCTTCTAGGTAATTGGCGGATAGGCCTTGCGTCACCCGTATCTATTTGATGTTGAACAACATTGGTTCTTCCTTTAGAAAGACTCGCATTCTCAAAAACATCTTGATAATGAGCAATGAGGTATCTAATTTGTTTGCTTTGTTCTTTGGTAAGTTCCTTACAAGCATCTTTTACAAAGTCTTCAAGATGTTTTGGCACATCCTCTGAAGAAACTTGTGCGATGCAGGCATTTTGTGTTACTGATGAAACTGATGAACACACACTTAAATAAGCTCCTTTTTTGACAGTTACTGGATATTCATTTATGTTCATTAATCTGACTAAAATTTCCTTTTGGTTTTGAATCAGTGCTCTTGCAATTAATACTCCTTTTCCTGCTTCATTGTTGGCGTTGGACTCCACAACCAAAACATGTCCATTCGGGATAACACAGTCTAAATTGACTCGTACTAACATCTCACTTTGTTTTGGAATAGTTACAACATCCGCTGCAAGAACACGTGTAGAAAATTCCTCACGCTCTTGCACGAGAACATCTTCATCTCCAATTTTCAAAGATCGCCTCTTTAGATCCAACTGGAATCCATATTTCGCCATTATGTCCATTCCGAGAATAACTTCCTCCTCTATATTCGCCACTAGCACCTGATGATCGAAGATAGAACTACCAATTTGAAAGTTGGCATATGTCTCACCACATATAGATGCCGACTCCCCAGTAGCTGTTCGTAATGTCCATTTAGTTGGTGTAATACACTTTTTGTTATAAAGCAAATCTGGTCTCATGATTGTCATCGTTGCTCCAGTATCCAGCAAAAGTTTCAAATTCTTTCCATTTACTTTGCCATTTATAAACATACTGGTATCTCGACCACTGAATGATGCAACAACTGCAGATCTCTTTGAGGCATTGGTAATGTAGGTCAACAGTTGCCCCTTCCCATCAACCCTTTTTAGTTTTCCTGTGGCTGTTGCTGATGCGTTGTTGCTTCATTTGGACACCGATTACGTAGATGTCCAGCTCGTCCACAACCCCAGCAGCGAAACTGTCTTTTTCTTCCTTGCAATGCCTTCATCACCTTTTCGACAATGCATTCGATGAGTTTTTGATTCTCTTCAACGGCCTCAACAACGCGGGCTTGAGCATGACCTCGTAAAGATTTTTTTATAGATTCAAATTCGAGTGCCTGGGTTAGAGCGTCACTCAAAGTTTGTGGTCTAGCTAGTTTTACAGCTTGTTGTGTCTCATTTGCCCACAATCCATCCAAGAACTTTTCTACTGCAAGGCTTTCACACACATCATCAGGAACCGTAGGGTATGCATATCTAATTAGACGCGCTATATCCGCCTCAAATTCCTGGAGAGTTTCATTAGATTTCTGATTACGATTCTTAAGTTGTGACCTGTAAAACTGTTCCATGTGCTTATGTCCAAATCGCATCTCAAGTCTCTCAATCAACAATTTTAAATCTCGTCGCTCAGCTAGAGGAATTGTCTCCAAAACTTTTAAAGCATCACCTCGTAATGATACACTCAACACTGAGGCCTTTCTTGTCATGGACCAGCCATTTATCATGGCCACTGTCTCGAACAATGTTAAATATTCTTCCCAGGGGCATTTTCCATCAAAGGTTGGCATATCATTTCGCACGCACTCCACTGTTGGTACTCTTGTATCTTCTACACACTTAAAATTTGTATCTACAGCTGAATTTTGCTCGGAATTCATTGGCGTGATTGAAGGAAGCACTTGATTCTCCAAAACTTTCATCTGTTTAGTTAATTCATTTATCTTCTCATCAAAGGTCATAGAATAATTCTGGAATTTCTTTTCTATAGTATTTGAATGCTTTTGAAGCATCGCTACTTCTCCTTTGATTTCTTTAATTTCTCCTTTTATATCTCTGGAATGTTCTTGAAACTTCTCTTCTATGTCTCTGGAATGTTCTTTTAAGACTTGACAAAGATCGTTGTTAGAGCAAGGCATTTCAAAAAGGTATGTGTCTGGATCCTCACCTACTTCTTGCATCACTTTTCTCAATCGTAGTTGAAGTGCATTTTTATTTCCTGATGTATCAGCGTCTCTCTCCTCCAACTCATGTTTTAAATCAACCACTTTCAACTCTAAAAGAGTTATTTTTTTTGATGCCATAATAAATGTCTTTATAAATAATTATTTTATTTTTTTCTTACACAAAAAATACTTGGGTATTTTTATACCCCACACCTGACACCAAATGTACCGAAATTTATATTTATTTATTTTATTATGGTTCAAAGTCTTATTTATTTTTACAATTTATATTTTTACAAGGTTTGTCTAGTTTTTTCAACTCACTACTCAAATCTTTTGTTTTCATTTTTCTTGGGTTCTTATTTTCAAAATATTTCTATTTAAATTTTCAATTTAAATAGAAATAGTACTTAATTTCATAACAATATTTTCACAAATTAAAAATTTTGTACAATTTTTTTTTGTTTAAACCACTGAATACTTAATGTCTAACCAGTTTTCGGAGCAATCTTTTTTTAATCTTTTATGCTCTTTTTGGGGTAAGGATTTATTTTTCTCTTTCACATTTGTTCTTTTAAAGCAATTATTCATTGTTTTCTGCAAATAATCAAAATACATGAAATGATATTATATTAAGCAATTACAAATGTTCTCTTTCACACAATCATTCAAAATAAATATTTTCTCCCCCTTTATTGATATTATTATTATTTAATCAAACTACACATTCATTGTGGATTATAAATTCGCTGGTCATGTCTATCTAAATGAATACGTGCATTATGATGGAGTACACAATTATATTTCGTTATTTTAATCATTAATTATTATAACGGTAACGAGTATAGAAAAACATTAACATTATTGTTAATTTCTAATTGTTGTATGACGCTAAAACAATGGCAGCTACGAAATAGTTTTGAGGTCGAAAGACCTAAGGCGGCCCACGTTTTGTAACAAACCGTGGTATTTTGAAATATTAGTTTATATGATATCATGGTGCAGTATTATAAATGTTATATCGTGACATGCTTATACCGAGAGTGTGTCCTGTCCTTTGTCTGTTGCTATCATCGTTCAATGCAGTGGTAATTCCTATGTATCCACTTATTTTAGACCGTGTTATCCTTCCCGTTGTTGCCGGATTGCATATTTTGAGAATTCGCGAGGAAAAAAGTTGAAACTTATAATCCACATTGTTACTTCATTTTTATATGCGCCTTTCTATGAAAGTATAGCACCTCAGATAACCTTTTTTCAACCGTCGACATCGAAGAAATTCAACATAATCCGCAATATATATAGTTTTGAAAACTGTTTCTTTTAAAAAATAGTTTCCAGATCGCGGGAGGTTTTTATGAGTTATGACAAACGAAATCATAGAAGAGTACTTCAAGCATGATTTTTTTTTATTTAACTCTTATTATGTGTAGGTACATCACACAATTTTTTTTTATTTTTTGAAATGTAATGAATATGTCCCTGTAACAAGTACATATACATTTCCTCATACATTCCCTAAACTAAGCATAATTAATTGTGCTATAGGTGAATGAAATCGGACGTGGCAGGATTTTATGTCTAATTATGTGTACTTCACTCATTACTTAATTTAGCTCTAATTATGTGTAGTGTGATGAATCTCATTTTTCTTCAAAATATTCAACTGATTGTGTATTTTCTATTAGAGGTATATATTGGCTGTTTTGGGATGTGTGGTGAAGCATAGCGTTCAACATCCGTATATATATATATAAGTAGATGTATATATTTTATTGCTATGGTACTGGGAGGGAGAGGGAGAATGAACTATGAGACTCGGGTGGTGTTGATTTCAAAATAATCGGGTTTTAGTCGCGAAGAAAGATGGTCTGTCTTTAAAATGGGAGTGAAATAGATCATAAATATAGTACTAACCTAATTTTTACCAAATCCAAAAACCCTCTGATGTCCCAAAGACATCGCCATCTGACCAATGGCTCCATTCTTCGAATTATCTCTATATAGTTTATTTATTTGTTTATTTGTCATTTAGATAGATAAATGAATAGATGGACACTAGAATTAAGGAGTTACCGACATCCCAGTGGTTGGGAAGTCCTCAACTTAATTAAGAGGTATGTGGCAGATATATAAATATATATAGTAGCGCATGATTTATTTAGTTTATAAGTATAAAAAGTAGTTAGTGCACTCGGACTCAAAAATAGTAATTGTCGGTGTTTTGAGACGTTGAAAGGCGTGTACTGGGGCCTTTCAAATCGCATGAAGCATGAAAATTTGTGTGAAATTTGTACAAATAGAAAAATATATAATATATGTACATTTTGTTCGAATCAGCAGTATTGCTAAATCTTTAATATCATTGATTTAATAATGGAAAAAATTCTCATCTTGGTCCACTTATATGTAATACTGTCTCTATGAACTAACATTAATCTTTGAAAGAGACTAAATAACTATATTTTCTTAGATATGTACCGATCGTTTGAAATTTCACCCATGTGAACCTGAAATATTATTTGTTGTGCAATGTTATTTATTGTTCTTTGTTTTCTTCAATATGTTTTGTTTTTTAGATTAGATAAAAGGTAAGAAGAATATTTCTTGTTTTTTTTTCATAACTAACTTCATGGGTGAAATACATAATTATTGATAAAATGTGTATTCCGAAATTTACTGAAATCGTGTATATTTTGTTTTCTAAACTGAAATAATTTTCAATTGTCATATTTATGAATAATTTATCGAATACATAATTCAATAACTCTGTAGATATACGGACACATTGTGTCTTGTATATAGAAGAATAGGAAAATGGATTTGTTAGGGATTCATTTTATTATAGAGTAAAATTTGTTAAGTCTGTAGGTATATTAATATACATGTATCGATCAAATTGAGTGGCAGTTGAGTTGCATGATTTGGGTTGTGAATCGAAGTTTTATCATTACATTATGCGAGTTTAATAATTCTGTAGTTATAACTTTGTATGTGAGGATTAACTATCTTTCAACGGTCGTGGAATCTATTAATTTATTAATTATTAATATAATATTTATGAATTTTATTATAAATATTCTTCTGTTTATAACTCGTAAATAAAACACAACGTAGAGGGTCCATTTTAACGTGAATAATGATAATAACCACTAGACGATCACTGGCAAAAACCTGTTAAAAATATATAAAATTGAGCGAAATAGGATAGAAGAATACGATTTTCTTTCATGATAGAATTATTCAATACTGAATAATCAAATAGCTGTAACAAATTCAAGATTTACCTAGCAGGTAGAGAATAAACTAGTTAGGGAAATTAGCTATAGTACTAGGAAAGAGACGTTAGATTTTAATAGGTAGTTTAGCTAGCTAGTTTAGGAGGTTATGGATCCACAGAAAAATAGTTTAGGACGATATTTAGTTAAGGTTAGGGTGGAGCCCATCACAGTAGGTACATTACACTATTACTATCAATTCGATTGTTCTTTATTCTAAAAATATTATATTTCTCGCGTAATTTTTGTTTCACTGGGTTTGGAAGTACTAGTTAATAAAAAAGACATTTGTCAATATACTCAATAGATGTACAGAGTGCGAGAGGGTATTTCATTGTCACAATTCATAATACTATTTAGTATGGGGTGTATATGTAGATAGTACACTTTGTTATTATGTTTATTGTGTCTTAACCGTGTACCAAATCTTAAATAAATAATTCTATTCTAAGTATACATTAGATATCTGACATATCTTTGTGATTTCGGTCTTCGTCAAGTACTGGTCCCAAAGCGGATAGCTATTTAATATTTTTTTAAGATATGAACATTTTTTTATGTCATAGAATATGTACCAAAGTGATTTTAAACATTTTAAAATTTATTATTTACGGTTGTGACATGTGTTCTTTGACATTCCGCGTTCTTAGTCGAGATTTAATATAATTCTGTATCGTGTAATAAGCTTGATAGCGTTGAAATGAGAGGATTCCGTTTATTACCGCCCTGAGGGAAATTTTAGGTAAGATGATATCCTATTTGGGCAAAGTGCCTGTACTCCCTCTATGCTAGAGCTTTCACATATTCGAGATACAAACTATTCGATTCGAACGTCGATCCGCAAAAAAGCAATATATTTATTCATTAGAAAATTTAAAAGAAATAAATTTTATCAAAGCGCAAAATGTTTCGGCAACAAAAGTTTTTTTTTGTTTTCCATAAAACGATATAATATATGTTGTGTATGCTCGATACATTCAAAATTCCGAAATGATAGGTCTCAAAACAGGATGTCGACAAATTTATTTGGAAAGATTAAAATGATTGTATTTTTTATATTTGTCATAATAATATTCAAGTTTAAACGATTTGGGGAATTATTCGAATATTCTATATTTAGAAAATAGTCGCATTATTCGAATAGGAAGGCTTTACACTACACCCAACATCCTATAGAACAACACTACACTACCTACCCTTGTACCACATACCACATGTGACTCTCACACCACTCAATTGACAATAACTGTATCAAACGATAATTATCTTCTGTTCTGTGTCTAGTATTTCTATTAAGTGTGATAGTTTTCATACAACTCATCATGTACCTTATTTTTGTTGTTCAGTAATGTGATACGTATCGATATATCAATTTAGAGATCTCTACATATATTATGTAGTTAACCTCACGTCAATCGTGTGATCAATGGTTCTTGACTAGGTTTCTTATTAAGAGGGTGACTGCTGCTAACGTACTTATTTTTTCAATTTGAATTTGCATCATTACTACAAAACGAATCATTTTGAAAAAAATAACCTAGTTAGTTTGGATATTAACAAAGAAAAATATACCTTAACTTTTTAATTATGCTCTGTATATATTCTTGTAGGAAAATAATAAGCATACCCCGATTTATAAAGAAGATCTAAATATTTGGAAAAATACGATGTAACGTTGCATTAATGCATCAGGTTAAGTAAATAAACCAAAAAAAAACTTTTATTTCGCAATGACGCTAAATGGATAATAAATGTTTTTTAGGTTTATTTACTAAACCTGAAGCATTAATGCAACGTCACACATTTTTCTAGATATTTTTGTCTTCTTTAATTTAAAAAAAATATGTTGAACTACGCCTTATATTTTATTAAAAATATAAGATAAACGTTGAAAATCGGGGTATGCCATTATTTTTCTACAATAATTTATACAGAACATTGTCAAAAAGTAAAGATATATTTTTCTTTATTAATACCCAAAATATCTAAATTGTTTTTTCAAAACGATTTTGATAAGAAATAATGATGGTATATCAAATTGAAAAATAGGTACGTTGACAGCAGTCCCCCCCTTAAAATGCATCATACCTGTTCTTATATCATTTTTATATTTTTTTATACGGAATTAAAAGTAATTTTAACATCCCTGTGTAACACAATTAAGGTCATTACGTCGCTACGTTTAAGTACTGAAATGAGTCATATGCCGTTCATGGTATGTGAAGTTTTTTTTTTATTTGGACAGTCTGAGGTCCTTTGCAAAACTTGAAGTCGTCTTGTTATTCTTAAGATGGGTGTAGTGTGCCTAGAACAAGGTACTGTGCTGGATCAAACAGGAAATCTATGTCCAACAATGGAGTTAACAGGCCTAAGGAGTTTCTTAAAATTCAAATTTCAGCTAAAATCTATTTATTTATTTATTTATTCATGTCTGACAAATATTGATACACTTATATTGCATATTATTATTAACATATACATATATTATACAGTGATGTAGAAAGCAGTGTCATTAAGGTGTTTTAATCACCATCAAACTAGGCAAAGCCTGTGTCACGATGGCTATTTCTTTCACATAAAATTATGAATACAGTATAAGCGTACACATATTAACACAATACAATTATATAAAAACATTAATAATAAAAAAAAAATTGACCAAAATACTATAAATATAATGGCTTTTTTACAATCATAAAAAAAATGAAAAATGACAAAAACATGATGACTATTTCTTTCGTATAAAATTATGATTACAATATAAACATTCACATATTAACACAATAAAATCATTTAACATCCTAAAGAATTATTTTTTTACAGATTGAATTTTTCACGATGAAATACAAAATATACATAGGACTCTACAAACAAGAGATTGCGGGTGACAGTTTTATAAAGCTTTTTTAAAAATCTATGGATGCAAAGGTCAGGGAAAAAGTGACACGTAATTCGCTGCACAACGTCGAAAGCCAACTAATTTTATTGGTTAATACAAATTTTTCTGCACTAAAATTGGTTTATCCACACATTATGTCAGCCGCAATCTTTCGCTGGGCGAGGTATACACCTTCAATCATTTCCAATTGAAAACGTTTGTGCTAAGAAATTTATTTATTTATTTTAGATTTGGTACACGGTTAATATACATTACACAATTGGTCGAGGCGTGGGTTGAACCCCCCGAGTTTTCTTCCATTTACCCATCACATTATTTTACGTATACTTCCACACATAAAATTTTACTTTATCTGCACATAAGAGTGGGTTAATTTATAACATGGGTACTTAACAGTATTTGAGAGTAGCGTTACGGATGTAATTCAAATATTTACTTAAGCAAATCACACAATGGGAAAAATAGTTTATAATTTAGGCAAGTTTTAAGCGGTGGTTCCTTTTCGGCGGGCAGTTACCTGTTTTCACGCGGCGCTGGGCACGTGGAATTCCGTCTATTTATACAGTCGGTATTACAGGGCCGACCCATCATTGAACCAAATTGTGCTTTTGTGATAAATATAAGGAAGTGAATAAAAAAAAATTACGATAAAAAGCCTCGAAATTGAAAAAAAAATGTCTAGTTATTTTCAAAACAATATCGAAACAAATGATATACCTAATATACACCATCACGTGTGTCCCTGTTATTGGGGTTGTCAGAGAGAAATGAGCACCATACACTTCTGTGATTGCGTTATAGATTCGTCGTTTCACTCACATTCATACAAAGTTTCATATATGTATGCTCGTTTAACTTTTAGAATATTGTTCACACTGTCGTACGTTTTCTTAACCTGACCTAACATCTCATAAATACAGTGAACTGCTGTGGCATACTGGTTATTCGTTTGACTTCGATGCCAACTAAATTAATTTCTCACGAAAAATTTGCTTCTCTGGACTGGACTGTTAGGGAAGTGTTCAATGAATAAATTAAAATTTGTATCGATGAACGATTTTCACCTATTGAATTGACATCGTCAGGCGCCGATAGCTGTAGATGCGGTCCTGTCTGTGTGATATACTCTGGTCAAACGGTACCGGAGTCAGATTCCAGTTGCCGGAAGGAAGTGGTCGCCGCCTCCATTACTGACCCATTATTGTTTACACTCGACTACTCGTTGTGTTTTTATTTTTCCGTCTCTTTCTTCCCCCCTACCCCTTTCTCTCTCTCAGTTTATCATCATCATCATCACCATCGTGCCGCGGTATTTTTGTTCACTTCTATAATAGGTAGGTAGTTAACGGTTAACTGTGACGCGACTGCTCTATGTTGTTATGTCGTCACGGCTTTCAGTTTTTTCTCACTTTTACTTGCGCTGAAATCGGTACGGTACTATTTATTGTTTACTATTGAACGATTTACATGGGCTGTTCGTGAGTTCATGAGTATGCGGTATTTCTTTACGTAGCGATTATGTCAATATGCTCTCCGATACAACAACTTGAAAGAGTCAATAGTAGGCTCAATCGACAGAGAATATAAAAATCTACTGACTGAGTTATTTTTACTTTTTTAATGTTTTAATTAATCTATTGCTATAAAAAACTCATTATCTTACATTTTCTTCACAAAAAATATCGTGTGTCACAGATTTGGTGTTATACAATATATTTTTGTTTCACATAGGTATAAGAAGGTAATAAGTGTGCATATTTGTGTACATCCCGTATGTCTGGTGAGAGAAAGACCTTATAATGTATACTTATTAGTAATTATTTAATATTTTTGAAATATATTATCTTTAGAACTTATAGTTATTATTTTCTACATCAAAAAACGTTTTAGAAACATTGATTGATCGAGTTGTAAACAACACCGGTCACGAATCACGTTTTATTTTTTCAAAAACATTTTTATCAATAGAGATTGAAAATCAAGCATTTGCTAGACTTTTCATCATCATCTATAGATTGTTATGATTTATTTTGCGACAAATTTATGCGCTTGCCAAACGTTCACCGTTCATGCATTTCGTTTATTATTTCTTCAAAATAACGTGATGCAATCGTTATCTACTAAAAAATGTGTATCTGTGCTTCAAAAATTGTTTATGAAATAATTGATTTTGTCAAAGAGCTCTTTTTAATTCAGAATTTGAACTAAATACATGGAGACGATATTTACGTAACTGTTTAGTAAAGATATTTAGATATTTGCTTATGATGTTTAATCGACTTGAAATAGGATATCATTTATTATTACACACAAAAATTTTATGGAATTCACTTGACTTGTTTGATGTAAAATGAATTTTGGGACTTACGTGTTTTTTAGTAGTATGTTGTGTTGTATAAGATGTAAAATTAACGTGCTTTTTCAATCAATTAAGACAATTATTTTATTCTGTGTAGTGTATTGTATGCGATTTTAGTTTTTTTTAAAGATTTTTCCAGAATCGTATTTTTGATACGAAAATCCTTAGTTTTTATATTTGAATTCAAAATATGCAATGTGTATTATTTTATGTGTAGATATTTTTTTTTCGAGAATCACTTTTCATATGAAAACCAAATACAGAATACTTGGAGAGAACGGAAGGTATTGATAAATAAACTTATTATGGTTGTGTTATGTTAATCTTAATCATACCTATGTTGAATACATTCAATGTTGTTTTACACGTTTGGTGGCTCTCGCATTCTACATAATATTTCCTTCTGGTATGCTCATCCCATTATCTCACAACACAAATACAACTCATATCGTTTCGTGCTTCAGTGGCTGTTAATCTTACGAAGCTTTTATTAATATCCAATTAAAATATCCCTTTCAAATTATACACTTTCCCATTCCCCTTCCTCGATATAGTTTCAAAAGGGTCCGAGAATAATATGGTCATTATTCAAACTTCGAACTAAAACTTTTTAGTTTCAAACACTACCTAAACAAACCATTATCAGCGTATTATAAATATTGCTTTGTGTGTTTTCTATTACATTTAGCCTCTCAACTCGAACAGTCGACGAATTATTTCCACAAGCTATTAAATATTTTATGATATAAATGATTTTGAGCGTAGTTATTACGGGATAGACTTAAATTAAATTTTGTGTTTCAAATTTAACAAACGAACCATTTGTTCGCTTTGATTTTAACGAATTCATATAATCATATTGAATTTTCAAGAAACATTTTGTAATCGGCATACATTGTATACCTATATGCATTGAAATTATTACAATTTTTGAAACACAACGTTATCTCACTATCGGGGAGAAATTCCAAATTAGTTTTATATTTTTTATATTTATTTATATTTAGGTTGGTACCTTTTTTTTAATAAATAATGATTACTTTGTTTCTATTGCATAGTTTATTTTTTCTGAACGAGTAAAATATAGAGTAGGAATATAATCTGCGTCTCTGAGTTTATATTCATTTATTAAATAATATTTATGATGTAGAATTCTCTGTCCATTGTTTTCATTTTTTTTTGTGAACAGTCGAGATGATTGATGACGCTACTGTATATTATTTTTCGGACCAAAACTAATCATTAACAGGATTATCCTTTTTTCCAAGGGTTGATGCAATAATAAAATCATTCCGTCTCTTTGTTTTTCTTTTCTTTTTCCGTTCAAGATTACGATTTTTTAGTCATTTCCTAAATGTATATCTTTTTGACATCCGCATGCCTGCCTTATAATGTTTATTTTTGCTGTTAAATTTAAGTGTTCAGAGCCATGAAATTCTTCGTCGTCCTGTGCCCTTATTCTCATTCACGTGTAATATTTTGCGATAAGTTCTTACGTATCACGAGCTGTCATTCATAAAATAATAAAAAATAATAAACACTTCCTTGCACCCTGCGCAAGTGGTGAGTTTATTGCCGTATGGCAATTTCTTCCAATTAACCAGTGTTTCCAGCCCAGAGAAGCAATATTTGCGTGAGAAATGAATTTAAATAAATTTCTCCTCTGTTGGAAATCGAACCCAGGACGCCTGCACAGAAACCAAACGGCTTACCAATTGTGCCACGGCGGTCGGATGATAACTCTTAAAAACGAATGAATGTGTGTACGCGTCGCTTTTTTATCTTTACACAAAACTTTACGCCACCGCGATATGCCGCATTAAACTTTTCGAATAAATTCCCCTGTCGAATGTCATACTTTTTTCGTTCCAATCAGAATACCGCGATACGAACGCGAACGGAAGTTTTCTCGACATAATGCGTGGAAGTTTACGCGGGTTAGTGTCCGCGGAAAACAGAATAACTATCTGCTATAAGAAACGCATGTAGCGTACAAACTTGTGTATATTGACGCGATAAAAGACCGGAATAGGCCCGCAGGTCCTCTCCTCCTTTGGATCCTACCCTGTCAATTTTATATTTCGTTAGTTGTTGATCCACCGAGGAGTGTTCAGAGTTGATATCAACTGTGTTCTATCGATTCTAACAGCTTTATTTTAATAATGGGCACAGCTTTTTCGTATTTATTATGTACCTACATAAACATAATCATATGCCGGAAATTTGTTCGTTGGTGGTGAAGTTGGAATTTTTTTATAATGCCTTTATGTTGTGTGTTTACGGGTTGAAGCGTTTCCTGTAAATATTATACGAGTAGGTATATCAAAGAAACGTAACCTCAAAATTTGTATTTCCTAATTGTGTTTTTCATCCCATATTCATTTACGTAATTTTGCAATGGAAATTTACATGCAGCAACCGGCAACGCAGAATCGCTTTACCGTGTATTTCGAAATCTGGATTATTAAAAAAAAACATTTTGAATTGAGTGATTTTTTTGTATAATTAGTTTCGTCGATACGATACCTTTGCCGACAATTTTATAGTCAATGAGTAGCTAGGTAGTTGGTCTTATATTTCAAACAATCCCAGTTGACTTCAATCACCATTAAAAAAAAAATCAAACATTTTGTACACAATCTTACAAAGGTGCACAATGACGGTGATTATTGCCTAATGGTAATATTTTCCAACCAACCATATCCATTTGTTGAGGTGATTTGGGTGTATGGTAAATGGTAAAGTGTATGTTTGGAACAGTAGGTAAGCCGTTTGGCTTCTGTGCGGGTGTCTTATGTAGGTTCGATCCCCAGCAAAGGAGAAATTCCTTTAAATTAATTCCTCACGCAAATATTCCTTTTATTAGCTGGAAACAATAGTTAGTTGGAAGAAATACTACTTGCTTGGGGTGCAATATGTGTTTATTATTATTATTTTTATGGTTTATTTATGATAAAAAAATATTGTCAAAATTATAGGGCAGGTAATTCATTACTTGTGGGCAGAGAGAACTGAACTCCCCACACGTGGCTTTGTATAATATTCATCGCCTCACTCTGTACATCGTCTCTTATTGAAATTTCTTTGAAAATTCCGAATCATATTCTTTAATTTTTAGTCGATTGTAAATCACTCCAATAATACGTAGAGCGCTTCTATGGTAAATTAGATTGAAATTAATTCTTAATAGCTAATGCCTACGTAGACAAAAATAATATTTGTTTTTTTTTAATTGGTGCGGTCTATTTAAGCTCTCATAGTATGTTGCGTGATACGTGTTAAAAGTAGCGATTTATCATTATAAATATTATCAGATTAAAGATTATTAATTTGGATTACCTCCACGTATACATTAATATCGTTATACTGTGATGTATCATTAGTGTGAAAACGGATTAACCTTACTTTCACCCATTATTTTCACAATGTATGGTTTATATCAAAAGTCTTGTACGTGTTTACATCCACGGCCTTTAAAGTATGTTTTCCTTATCTTATTAATTTCCTTTTGTGTCGGTTATTTTTATAACGCGGTTCCTTTAATATTTTTTCCACGCATATGTACCTACATACATACGTCGTTCATGTTGAAAATAATGAACAAATATTCTGTGATTTTTAGGTAAAGAATTTTAGGAACTGCCACACAATTGAGATCGTCCATAAAGAAACTATGTTCTCTACATTAATTTTAGGAACTGCCACACAATTGAGATCGTCCATAAAGAAACTATGCTCTCTACATTAATTTTAGGAACTGCCACACAATTAAGATCGTCCATAAAGAAACTATGCTCTCTACATTCATTTTAGGAACTGCCACACAATTGAGATCGTCCATAAAGAAACTATGCTCTCTACATTAATTTTAGGAACTGCCACACAATTGAGATCGTCCATAAAGAAACTATGCTCTCTACATTAATTTTAGGAACTGCCACACAATTGAGATCGTCCATAAAGAAACTATGCTCTCTACATTAATTTTAGGAACTGCCACACAATTGAGATCGTCCATAAAGAAACTATGCTCTCTACATTAATTTTAGGAACTGCACACAATTGAGATCGTCCATAAAGAAACTATGCTCTCTACATTAATTTTAGGAACTGCCACACAATTGAGATCGTCCATAAAGAAACTATGCTCTCTACATTAATTTTAGGAACTGCCACACAATTGAGATCGTCCATAAAGAAACTATGCTCTCTACATTAATTTTAGGAACTGCCACACAATTGAGATCGTCCATAAAGAAACAATGCTCTCTACATTAATTGAAAGGGTTTGAAACATAATATAACTCTTAGAGTTACAGCCAAATATCTTGAACTTTTAACAGAGAAGGGGGGCGATTTGCACGTAAACCAACGAAGCACAAAGACAGAATTTCCGCTCTGCGCAACCGGAAGCTCGTTCAAGATGTTTGGCGAAAGTTATACTTATTTGATAAATATGTTAGTATTGATGTGTCCGTGGCAGAGCGGTTGCTTCACTGTGTCTACTCGTAATCTAGTGGCCTCAGGTTCTAATCCTGGCCCTTCTAGTTTCTTTCGATTAAATTACAGGGAATATATGAGTGTACATGTTATAAGGATATTGATTCCTCTAATAATTTCTTTCAATTTTGCATTGTGTCTATCCCGGAGATTTTTGAATCGTCTAAGTACATATTTTTCAATGAATGAATATGGCATCATCGTTTTGAAAAGTAGCAAATAATAATCTTTTATAAATTCAATTTATTCTAGTCTAGTGCACTAATCTTTCGTATTTGATCCATCCATTTTTTTTTAAATTACTTCTCATGCCTAATATTAATTAAACAATTACCTCAAAACATGTTGGCAATCATGTAATTCACGACGAGCCAACGATCAAACAAGTTCGCCCTTGGAATGATCTTGTATCATTAAACGGCGCTGTATAAATTATTATTAGTGTCCTCATAATTATTAAATTTCTGGATCTTGTTGATATGAAATAATTATATTGTATCAAATTGAGTTATTAATATGAATGTGTATAGGTATAAGACGTTTTTCTTTGAGATTGCTTCATTGAGGTAAACCAAGAAAATGGTTTTACTGTTAATTTAGGAGTAGACTAGAATGGTAAGTGCCTTTAATGCACAGTCAGACTCTTGAATCCATTATTATTGTCATTATCATTGCTTTACAGTCTCATCAAATTATTTTATCCTCTCGTGGAATAGTGTATTAGACTTATATTGTCGTCTACTTACTATGACTATTCCGCTACCGAAGGTTGTTAATCTCTTTAATTATATATGCTTATTATTTCCGAATTCTCAGTAAACAGAGAAGGACTTTAAGTATTCTTAGTAGAGAATATTCTATGTAATGTAGACATGTGCAAAATGGGTACCCATTTGAAAAGCAAAGATAAAATGTTCTAGAATGTATTTCAAATGCAAAATACATATTTTCATGGTGCATTGAAAATTGTTTCGTTGGTTAATCAACGAAATATATACGAAGGTATCAAAATAATACATAATTTTTTAATAATTTCTTTAAGTGAAAAAAATAAATAATGTATAAACGTATTCGTAAATAATTCTACTTGCAGTTTTTACATAAATATATCTTAACAGTTAATTTACTGTAAGATATTTATTTGAATTAGAATTCAGTCTGGGCGATAGAATATCGCAATTTACTTCACTATCTTTTTTATATCCTCAATAGCGTGTATTTTTAGTTATTTCTTGTAATGCGTATAATAAATTCTTGGTTTGTCTGAAATATGTGAAATTGCCAATAGAAATTCTTGGTTGGACTCATTCTTTGAAATTATGACGCTTTTATTTTAATATTAAAAGTGTTGGACTTTCTAATGGATGTGGCGTCGAAGGGATAATAATTTTGTATAATTTATTCATAGTTTGTGATATTCATATTTGCTATATTTACGATCTCACGTACGCGAATGTAAAACATAGCTCTTTAAAATGTTCCATTGTATGTAATAAAATATTTTCAGTTTGTTTAAAATAATGCTTGTTAGATTGTATCATAACATTTTGAACACGTATCCAATCTAGGTGAATTGTTAATCTTGAATAGAAACGTTGCTTCGAGTATTTACCATTGTTATACATTTGAGTTATTTTGTATAATTTCTTTTCTGAAAATTTCAAATGGACGGGTGGGATTTGTGTGGAAACGTGTAGATATTATTTTATTTATGAGCACACCATGCGACTTAATTTTAATTTGATTATCTAAAATTAGATAAGAAAAATACTTATGAATGTTGTTCTATTCAACAAATAACGTTTGACTGTACAAAAAGTATTTCGTTTTAATGTAAGAATATTTATGTTAACACGAAAAGCCTTACTATTTCACAATAAAATTATGATAAAAATATATTTTTAAAATGAATCTCTACAATTTCGCAGATATTTAATGAAATATATTTTGTAGGGTTATTATAAAAACCTGGGGGCTACTCATGACACATTCTTAATTCGTTCTTAGCTTGCCTTAATCTTAAATATGTATAAATCAGCACTCGATCATAATCCAATATTAATATTTCTTTACATTTAATGATGAAAAATTGTTGATATCTACGTTTAGTATGAAATTGTCACGAATTTTTGTGTAAATTTATAGTATTATTTGATTGATTTAACCTCAAAGATTGTTAAAATCTGAAGCTAATCTTAATTTTACTGTAATCAACTTCATGAGTTGTCCCTGCTGTTTATTAAATTGTATAAAAAATAATATTCTCGCCTACATTTAGGTTCCGTATATAGACACGATGAAATCCAATTGTTTTAAAACCTTTTTCATATAAAAATATTCTGCTCGCCAATTTTAGGGAGCTGTTTTATTAAGATTTTATTAACCAATCGAAAAAGATCGTTTGAAAAAACCGTTTTGTTCCTTTCAGATTCCTTGGCAACCTTTATAAATCAATAGTATACGTAGCCTTTGTGTGTTTGTTTATTTATCGGTTCATTAAAATCCATTATTTTATCACGGCGAAATTCCTCGTGTATTTTTAGTCTGTAAATATTTGTTTTCTCTGTCATCATTGAGTCTCGGGCGAGCTGAGAATTGATTCATTACCGTGTTATACGATGTCAGGGACACGAAACTTTCAAAGATTCTCGGAATACTTGAGTTGGGGATTTCTAAGAGAAGAGTTTCTTAACTGCCAACTCGTTGTCAAGTGTCTCAGCTTCTGACTTGAAGTTTCAACTCAATCCTGTCGGCCGCTACGTGACCGCTGTATGTTCAACGGGCGCTAGGCTAGCCGTCATACCGTATCAAACGTATGTCCCTGAATAATATATACTTTTTATGGTCACGAACGAATTATGTATGGACAAAGCATAGTTCAACGAACAGGGCACAACACATTTATTAAAATAATTATTATAAATTTTATCCAAAGATATATAAATACATAAAAAACAGTTGAAATCAGTCGAGGGGAGGAGGCTGATAAATAAGAAAATCAGTTTCAATTAAGACGTGTGTTCACTCAAAGTGACAATCTTTTTGCGCTTCCTAGGCGTGATATACATCATAAATGTGTGACTACATAAACTCACTAATCGCTGAATTTACAGCTTTGGATGATAATACATTAAAAACTTTCTGTAAAATTACCGAATTACAATTTCTACAACAGGCAGAATATTTATAGGTTGTTTTTAATGCTTTGATAGCTGTCAAGTGACATTATAGTGTTGCAATATGCAAAACATCAGAATGATTCAATAAATTTGCACAATATTGTATCATTTTATTGTGATTGAATGATAGAAATTGCCTAGGAGCAATAAATCTGCGGCATTGTGTATTTTTTGAATAAATTAAGTATTTTTATTATTTAATTTTTATTGATTTTGAACGTATTTTTTAGATCTAGGTCCATATTTATGTTATTCAATCTTCTTCTTGTGCCTCTCCTAACAGAGGTTGGCGACCATCACACCAAACTCATCGCGATCTTGCGCCAACCTCATTAATGACGCCGCATCCGGAATTTCGACTATACGGATCTTATTCATACCTTGGAATTTGCGGCACATTTTAACTAATGTCATTGAAATTTAGTTAAGGGAATGTATGAGAATGTATATGTACTCTACTAGGACATATTCATTGTTTAAAAAAGATAATAAAAAACATTACTTACTTACTTTACGAGTCCGAGCACTTCACCACTAGGCCATCCCACTCAAGAATACAGGAACCGCAACGGCATTGTCATTAACCATATTCAGGTCCTCTGCATCGCACCTCACTGGCATATCTTGACAAATCAGGAGGTGTTCGTCAGTTTGTATCTCGCCGCAATTGCAGGAAACATCCTCTTCCACCCTTGCTTTGTGTGAACCACTGTTGAGCAATTTGTCCTCAAATAATTTCGGAGACGTTTAAGTTCGTCCAGAATAAAGATCGGTTCTTCTCTGAAAATATTATACTTTTAATTAATTAACATTACTTTGCATATTTTTAGTTGTTTATTTTATGTCTACTAAGGTTGTGTTCTCGAACAAAAGTATCAATAATAGTTTAGTTAAAATAGTTTGATTTCATAAAATTGTTTAATACTTTTGGATGTTTCATTGAAATCTAATGCTGTCAAACGACACAATTTTGAACAATTTTATGAATTCAAAGTATTTTAACTATACTATTACTGATACTAATGTTGAAGCAACCCAGCCTAGATGTATATTGTGTACCTATAATTATTTTAAACATGTTTTGTTTGTAGGTATATTAATTTCAATTGATTGTCGTTGGTTTCTCTACCAACTAAAACTCAAAGGTGTTTACTTTAATTACAAAACTTTGTCCTATGAAATTTATATCTCTGAAACTGTTTTGTTTATCTTAATGTAAATTCTCGTTTGCTATCCATATTTTCTTGTCAGAAGGTACCTAAAACTACCTTCGTTATTTTTTTATACAATGTTGGTTTTGCCAACAAATTGTTTGTCGGTCTACCTTTAAGTATTTAATGTTTTGAAAATTAAATACAGAATTTTGTCACTTCCTTTGTGATTTTGAGTTCGCAACATTATGTTTTTACTCAATTACACATATTATTCTAAAAAAATATCAAAACTTAATATTTTTGAGTGCTCACACAATAATTTTACGGCAACATATATTGATAAAGTGGACAACGTATTAATCATTCATTTATAATTTTCTTATTTTAATAATTTATTATTTTTACAATAAAGTGTATAAACAGTTTGTGTATGGCCTTGTGTAAATGTTAATGCTTATCGGCCTTCGTGGCTCAGTTGGTTAGGTATCTGACTGCTGATCCAAAGGTCCCAGGTTCGATTCCCGGGGTACACATAGTTTTTAATTGTGTTTAATTGTGTTTTCAGTATGTATCCGTGAGACGATAATTATCCCAAGTCTCCAGAATGTGGCAACTTGTTATTGGGTGTGTGTTAAATAAATATTTGACATAGTAACTGTTAGTTGCCCGACCGTGAAAATAAAATAAAAACTTTACCTCAGTATTACTATCGAAATTATTTTTTAATCTAGTAATACCTACATACACGGGTATGTTATTGTTCTTTGAATCTTCTTCTTCTTCTTCTTCAGCCATCCTTCGTCTAGGCATATGCCTCCCCGTGCGACCTCCACAGCTCCCTATCTTGTATAGGGGGGGGCAAGTCCGGTCAAACGGAGAAATCAAAACCCTCGTGATTACCCATATGGATATAATTATCATATGGAGTTCTAAATTTATTGTCACTCATTTAGTTTATCAATCTGGAATTCTTTGATTAATACTAATTTAATGTGATTTGTTAAGATTTTATTTTGGTCTTCTAAAATACTTGATAAATTATTTTGATGATAGTATTCAATTGCTTTAATATTGATTGAAATTTTCATCGTAAGTCATAAGCTAGTACCTATGTTGTACCTATCAGTGCATGTTGTAATGTCATTCTCAATGACATTGCATGCAATTTGGGTCTACAATCATCTCGTGGGATTCATCGTGTTTGAGTCATGTCATCTAAAGATTCTCTTGAAGGTTGAATGCCTTATAGGAATATGTTATTTGCTCAATCATATATTATGCAATTGTTTATAATATATACATACATATTATGTCAGCATTGATGTTTATCCGATCAACTTATTTCAAAAGCCTGTTCGCACATTTGTTTTTATAGGTTCATCGTCAGATCAAAATATATTGAAAAGCTAGGTGTGATAGTTTGGCATGAACATGTCAGTGCAATTTTAAAAGATACATAAAACGAGTGGGTTGTGGCCAACTCCTCACTAAAAAGTCATATTATAAAGTATTCAAATTTTGTATACAGAATATACAGCATTTTCATGAAATGAGTTTGTTTAATTATTTTTTAATAACATATTTTGTTAAGAAAACTTGATAACTCTTCAATGCCATTTTATGTAAGTGGTGTGTCTTTTTACCAATTGAAAATAAAAATTTCAAATTTTAAGTTTCCTGAGCTTGGAGTCACTTTCAAATATTTGACAGTTAAAAAAATTGAAGAGCACTATTCAGATATCTTTCAAAATCTAATGGGGTCTAAGCGAGTATTAGATATACACATTTGCAAAATTTGAATTTGAAAAGAATCGAATGAGTACTTTAGTCTATAATCGATAAAGTAAAATAAACACGCCGTACATAGCACAGCACACTGCACATAGAACACACTCACACACAGATACATTGTGGTGAAACTTTCAGAATACAATCTCAGCATGATACTATTTCATAATCTGCAATAAAAAAATACCCTTAAAATTGCGAAAACATATAACTCCCCACTATATCCCCTTAGGTTAGTGAGGAGTAAAATAGATATTGATATGGGTCGGTAGCGGTTAGCTGGTCTAGCAATACAATGGACCCGAATTCCGTTTCAACGGGTCTCGTTTACCTAAAACACAAGCATTTGGTTAATTGATTGGACACACGTTCATTGGTTTTAAAAAGAAGCCTAAAATACGCGAGGGTGTATAAGCATCACCACCAAGAAATTCTGGTGGTGATGGTATAAGGCTGTGCATGAATGTGTAGGATTCGACGAGTAAGGACATAGGTTTGTGGTTTGGTTTTCTATGTTTACCCCATTAGGGACATGCTGGAATGTTCTATATATATTTTTTATTACTAGAAATTCTGTAATTAAAAACTGTATCTCCACCAGGAATCGAACCCGGGACATTTTTTCTCAGCAGATATCTAACCAACTAAACTATGAAGATCATTTTGAATACTAGTGTTTTTAATGTTATAAAATTAAATACACGTTTGGTATGCTTCAAACGCAAAACATCGCATCGCATAGATATATTGGTAATCGTTTATTCATCGTATGTAAAAATGAATAATCTTTTAGAGGAAATGGAAAATAAATTAGTTTATACACAGCACCGCACCAATGTTGCAGCTTTTACGTACGTACGTACGTATGTGTATAAAATAAATATCACTTAATTCAAGTTATATGCGAACGTAGAGGTACATTTACACCGACCGCGTATTTTTCTCTCAAAGAAATAGCGTACTTATCTTACCTACGAACATACGTGATAATTGCCGATAAGATGTTAATAAATCTCAGATAGACATGTTTGGCATTCCGACATGTGAAAACGACTACTCCGAAGAAAATGACTTCGAAAATAGTTTTTCAAATTGATGTGAATGTTTTCTGCTATATTACAAATATAATGTATACTTTTTTTACTTGGACGGTCTGTTGTAAATCGGTTGTAATTTATCTGATAATTGCTATCTTTGTCGCGTTAACGTCATTTTTTTAGTGTTTAGTTCATTTTATTACGTTGATTGAACATGTTTAGCTTTGCTTTCTAAAGCAAATATATATTTTTAATGGTAAATCTGGAGTCTCTTGTTGTCTTAGAAAAAAGTCCTGAGTTAATTACCGTTGACTACAATTAGCACCCAATTCTTTACGTAATTTGTATTACGCTTTTATCTAACGTGTTGTTTATTTTCAATGTAATTGTTTTTTTGTTGTCATTTTTAATTTTTAATAGCTGTCAAACATGTGTGTGTTTTTTGTAATACTCCTGTAAAAATCTTGAAATAAAATAATTGTGTTTATTACGGAAGTAAAGTGTTATGAATTTAGTTTCATTTCTATAATGTATGTCTTGATTATTTAGGTAAGTATAATATATTCCTGGGCACAAAAGACTTTCAGACTAGGTTTGAGGGAAGCAAAATAAAAAGTGTCAAAAAAATAAACCCGGGCATAGCATTCGACCGCATAAAGAAAACCAGACTGCTGAACTCAAAAGGAGGATTGGACTGACTTGGACTCTTGGAAAAATACGGAAATCGCCCATAAACCTCTAAAGGAAAGTGTATGAAGCGTGTGTGCTGCCGTTTACTACATATGACCTATAAAAAGCAGCTCTTTCTAAACTAAGTGCCGAGGAACTACTGCGAGTCATTCAAAGAGCTATGGAAAGAACCATGCTGGTTCTATCACTAAGAGATAGAATAAGAAATGAAACGGCGAGAGAAATATCAAAAGTAACTGATATAATAAACTGTGTGGCGAAATTAATGTAAATGGGCGTGACACATAAGCCAGAAGCTCGGACGATAAGTGGATAAAGATAGTGCTGACTTGGAGACATCGTACGATAAAGAGATGTGTGGGGCCAGCATATCATTGTAAATCATCCATCCACCGCAGCTGAGGTGGATGGATGATATACAATGATATACTGGCACGTCCTGGATGCAAACTGGACAGGACGATGTGGAGTCAAATGGAGGAGGCCTTCGTTGAGAAGAAATATATATTCCTAAAGTATTTCTAATATACATATATAATTTACATCTGAAACCGCTCTCGGAGAAAATGAACGAAACGCTGTTCACTACTTATTTATTATTCACCCGAGAATGATTTGAGTGTTTAGTGCTTCATTCATTTCTTGTACGAGATGATTTACTACCTACGTTATATTATTTTCATAGAAAGCTTATGATTATTATGAATGCACAGAATGAAACGATTCCGAAATAGACCCGAGTTGTGTACGTTATAGAACGTAAATAATCCATTTGCTCCAATGAAATATTAATGAACTATATTGAACATACAGATTAATTAATTATTGTCTGTAATTTGGAATGATTATATAAGATGTGTTTACAAATAGTTAATAATATCAAGGATATAACTTCAATGAGGCTGTATTGCGTTAAATTGATTTGAGAGGAAAATGTAGAATTCGCTGATGGCTCTCATTTAGGGAAATATTTTTTTATCTGATTTTAATGATCTACTAAATTTCAGAGTGAGAATGTTTGTACCTCTTGCATTATTAGATTCACAGAACGCTAGTAAGAATGACAAAGAATGCATGGCACGAAGAGTAGCACTAGAAGCTCCTCTAGACTCGTGGTCTCAGCACAATAGTGCAAAAAAGGACAATCATCGTCGGTGAAAATAATATTCGCAGACATGGATTGTCACGAGATTAAAAGAGATTAAACGAGAGTAAAAATATAAACAAAATGTAGCCGAAAGTGTTTTATATTTATTTGTGCATACCTCCAGAAGCCTTAAAAAAAGCTGTTTCCTAGTATTAACAAAATAAAAGTGAATAATGTTTAAAAGAGATATATGTACACTATAGATACGCAAACCCTCACCAATGTTACGTCGTGAGCTTTTTCGGATGAGCAGGATGGACCTAATTCCTACGTAGACACGTTAAAAATTGATCATATATATCTAAAGTAATAAAGCAATCAAAATGTTAGTGTATGTGTGTGTGTATGTGTGTGTGTGTGTGTTTGTCTCACGCCTTCTGAAAAACCAAGAGCATCTAAAAATCTAATTTATGTGCGAACGTGTACCTGTATACCTGATGCAGTGTCACGCTAAAAATAATGCGATAAAAATGCTGAATTTTAAAAATATTTCAATAATTATTTTTTTCATACAAAATTTTCCAAGTCGTATCTGTCAAAAAAGTGTACATTTTGCACGCATATATCTGTTAGTTTAAAAGTTAGAAGTACGTATTTACACGAAAAAAATTTACTTTCAAGTATAACTTAGCGTTTAAGTGAAAAACATGGTGAATATTTTGTATAATTATAATGTTTAACTTATTTTTAAAGTAAGCGTTTTGTACATAAATGCCGCCATTTTAATATCTTTTCATACAATATTTCATTTTCCTACCGAATGAATATGTTCTTGAAAATAATAAACCTTTGAAATAAATATAAATATGAAATAATAAAATGAAACACAAGACATTACAGCAAGTTTTAAGACGTATATTGTAAAAGTCTGTTAATTATTAGTAAAGATATGGGCATAATAAAATTGCATAATTTGTATATAATATTTGATATTTCGGACAATTTTCATTTTTATGGCATCGAACAAACCAATGTAGGTACCTACATATTCAAAAAATGTATCCGAACCATTCGATATTACTTACGTGTTCGAATCGTTTCCATGGCTACAGAAAGAATGTGATATTCAAATAAAATTTGTTAGGAATCGAATTTATTTAGAAGGTTGTTGTAGGTAGGTACCTACCTAATACTATTTACTTACAAATCAACAATAATATACCTATACTGATTTCCTATAGGAAAATTATTTTATTTATTTATTTATCAACCGTTTGTCCGATTATAATGAAACTTTGGTGAATTGTCGAGCGTATGCCCAGGATGGTTTTTGGATTTAAACTTTTTTCTTATTCTTCTTCTTCTTCGTGTATTTGGTCGTTTTACCTATGAAGGGGGAGTATCCTGGGAAAAGAAGGTCCGACTGTCCCTCCATCTCTTCACAGGTCTTCCAGGACGGGTTCTGCATATAAACTTTTTTCTTCTTTTTCTTCAACGTGTACTTGGTCATCTTACCTATGAAGATGAACTATCCTGGGAGATGAAGGTCCAATTTTCCTTCCATCTCTTCGCAGGTTTCTGGATTTAAACTTTTTTCTTCTTCTTCTTCATCGTCTATTTGGTCATTTTACCTTTGAAGGTGGACTAACCTGGGAGAAGAATGTCCAATTTTCCTTCCATCTCTTCGCAGGTATCTGGATTTAAACTTATTTCTTCTTCTTCTTCTTCTTCATCGTGTATTTTTGGTCATTTTACCTATGAAGTTGGAGAATCCTGGGAGAAGAAGGTCCAACTGTCCTTCCATCTCTTCGCAGGTATCTGGGTTTAAACTTTTTTCTTCTTCTTCGTGTATTTAGTCATTTTACCTATTAAGTAGAGCATCCTGGGAAAATAATGTTCTTTCATCTCTTCGCGGTTCTTCCAGGATGGTTTCTGGATTTAAACTTTTCTTAACCGACTGATGGGACGGGATGTAATGAAGGGAAGGGATGCACTAAAGGGCCTGAAGGGACGGGAGGTATAAAACTGCCTGAAGGGACGGAAGGTAGTGAAGGGTCTGATGGGAAGGGACGTAATGAGGGATTAAAGGGACGGGAGGTACTGAAGGGCCTGAAGCGGCGGGTCCTGGAGTCTAATTCTGTTTCTTCTTAATTTTATGTAGACCTTTAGGGCAGTTTTTATACAAACTATTTCCTATTGTCTAATTCATCTTCTTCTTCTTTTATGTATACATTTGGGTCATTTTTTTATAAAAATTATTTCCTTTAGTCTAATTATTATTCTTCTTCATTTAAGTACGTAGACTTTTGGGAGAGTTTTAATACAAACTATTTCCAATAGTCTTATTCATTTTCTTTTATGTAGACCTTTTGGTCAGTATTTATACAAACTATTTCCAATAGTCTAAATATTCTTCTTCTTCTTTTTTGTAGACCTTTGGGTGAGCTTTTATACAATCTATTTCCAATAGTCTAATTCTTCTATTAGGTATATGTATTTTTACTTATTTTATGTAGACCATTGGAA